>OZ012681.1:124979491-125579491 GCA_963942445.1 Argyra leucocephala
ATAATTTTTGATAGCTAACTTCTAAAGCCCAACAACTACATTGTAATTTAATATAAAGGTAACTATATTGTCATTGATTATTGTTGTGGTTAGATAATGGTGTTGGTTAAATTCCTTTGTGTATAATTTAGTCCTAAAATATTTTTTTTTAGTTATTTTTATTTTTGTGTTTTTGTTATTTTAAATTTAAAAAAAAATTTTTTTTTCTTAGGACACTTAAAAAATTATCTTGATATGAGAAAATATTGAAAGTATGTTTAGAAAATAATTTAAAATATTTTTTGATATTGGAATGTAGTTAAATTTTAACTTTTATAATCCCGATTAGTTTTTTTTTTTTAATTCATTTTTCTTTCTAGAGAACTATTTTCATGACGGACTTTATCGATGTCATGTAAATGATGTTATAAATTAATTAATCGTTTTATAACAGTAAGTGTTGTCATGTGAATTTGGACAGGAAAGGGTTAAATAACAATCAATAGTCAATGAACATGTTCTACTTCGTAGGCCAATTCTCATTTGAAGTTGGACTTTCGTTTTGTGTTCATCAACTTTCATCTCTGCTTTTTGTTGTCTTCCATATTTGTCTTCAATATTATATCTGTTTTGATGGTGCCTAACTATATTGCAGTTTGTTTAACTGTTCATTTACTTGGTAGTTACATATGCTCAATGTTTTTTAAAGTATGTGGATGTCTATTCTACACATTTTATGACTATATCACATTAACCGATTTCAAATCAAGGTTTTTTTTTTATATCTGTGACTCTTAATGTACTTATCAGGTGTTTATTTTACACCCGGCTCAATTTTGTAACAAACATCTACTGAGCAAAATAAATTCAAAATCAAAATCAAAGTAAATTTTGATCATTAAATTTAATCTGTGAATTAAAGAAAGTACGGTATACAAATATCTGAACCATTTTAAAACCGATTTTCATTATTATTCTTTTAAAAGGAAACGTGGGGAACTGTAAATATTTTTTTATATATTTTTTGGGATTAAAATTTAAGTACAGAATTTGAATTAGAAATTAATGAGTAGCAAGGTTATGTTCATGTCAGTCTATAGAGGACTATAGTCAGTCTATAGCACTACCAGTCTATAGTCCTATCAGTAGATAGTACTGTCAGCTTATACTTTTGCCAGCCTATAGTCTATAATCCTGTCTATGAGCATTTTTAACATTACCCTTTTTAAGATATTCTATTACGAAATTGAAATAAGGGCTTCGTGATTAAAAAGTGTACCTTTCTGTTGAAAATTGCCACTAGATTTGGGTTCTAGACTATAAAAAACAAACTATTATAAATTATTTAACTCAAAGACTCTTTGTCAACAAAATATGGTTTTAATAAATAACTGCATGTTTTGGTTAAAACTGTCCTATCAACCTCGCCCAATAAAAATATTGTTAAAATATTATTTTTTTTTAGTAAAATAAATTGTAAAAATTTTGTTTTTATGAAATTTTACATGACTATTCCTATTTGCTTTCATATCTTTATTAATTTATTCGGTCTACGAAACAATCTAAGCTGACCGAAAAAAAACGTGTAGGTTTTAAACAAAATTTTCAAAATTTATTACCCCTTAATGCATGGTGCAGTAGATCTGTATCATAACTCTCTTTTTTTGTAGCTTCGAAACGCTTTCAAAGGTCCAATTTGACTTTTTAAATACGTTTTAAGTTTTAGGGAGTCGAAATCTATTCAAAATTTTTTTTGAAAAATCATGCATTAAAGGGTTAATACAAAATTTAGTTTTTGTCAATTTCAGGCATCCGAAATTGTGTAATGCCAAATAGTTTACCAATATTTCAACTCTTAAATTATAGTTTGGGCTTTGCGGATGTCAATATATATATAAGGTTTATGATTGAGCATTTTCTTTGTTGAATTTTAGTCCGAGACCAAATTCATCGAATTTATTCAAATACAGTATCCAAACCCTGTACTACCTATAAACAAATATAATATAACAATATTATTTACTATATATAAAAACTATAACTATATATTGTAAATATAACGCAGATACTAATTTTGTTTTTGTCTGAAGCCTTTTCTAACAACAACAATAATAATGAAAAAACAGTGTTCATCATGAATGACAGAATGAAAATTGAGAGAATAAATTAAATACATTGTTAAATTAAATATGTATATGTATTTGTTTAATTGTTTGCACATAATATGCATACTTATTTTATTATATTATACACTCTACACGAGCAACTTGGCTCATTTGAGCAAAAGAAAATAAAAATTAAAAAAAAATAAAAAAATGAATTTTGTTTAATGTATTATGGAAGTAGGTATACGTGGATGTAGGTAGAAGTAAAATATAGTGAGAAAATAATATTAATGCATTATAATTAGAGGAGAAACATATTTATATTTATATACATAATGGCATTTTTATCGACTGCACCCAAATTTTACTAGATTAACAATAGTATTATACTAGTGTATTTATAAAACTTATATTCACCACTTTAGGATATGGAGAACATTGATGAGTCAGACCCAGGATCTACATGGTCTGTTGACCATCTAAGTAAGAAACTAAGTATATTCATCAATCTAAATATTTAGTAAATTTTTACGGTATGTATACATATATTTTTTAAACATTCTGTATTTTATTCATTTAAAAAATATTACTCTTGCCTTAGGTGATGGGAAACGATTTAATTTGAAATTGTTATAAAGATAGGATATTTTAGTTAAATCTAAAAAAATACAATATTTGTAAAAATCAATACAAAGAAATTATAAATTTTTTCTAGGATAAATTCAAAGATTATTATTCGTATATATATATATTAATGTACATATCTAAAGATATATAAAAAAGGAGCACATCCTTAATTTAAAACAAAAACATTTTATTTTAACTATACCTACCTATATATTATGTTATAAAGTAATTTCTTGTTATCATTTTTAGTTAATATTTACTTAAATTTTCATCATGTGACCTACCACAATACCATACTTTTTGGTTTGGATTCCATTCTTTATCTAAGTTTAAAAACATTTTTTTGTGTATTTTTTTATTTTTTTAAACTTGTAACATACTAAAAATATTTTTAGAATTTTAATGGTACATTTTGAAATTATATATAGGTACACATATATATTAATATTATAGGGTATAACATGTGTAGGTTATTCCCCAGAAATATAATTTTGAAAACAATTTTTTTTTGTAACGCATTTAAAAAATGTTTTTTTGGGCTAAGGTAGAAATTACTAATTAAGTTATTTTTGTTTTATGTCATTTTCATTTATTCAGTTTATTAGACTTCTACATAGCTCATACGGCTCAAATATGGTTCTAAGACTGTGCTTTAGTTTTTGTAATCAATATTTTTCACAATGTAGATAGTTGATTAGTCTACTGTTGATATTTTACTGTGCCTCATCAATCGATGAATTTTGTTTGGAACTTTATTTGGCATTATTAGGCTCTTACATAGCTCATATGGCTCAAATTTGGTTCTTAGACTGTGCTTTAGTTTTTGTAATCAATATTTTTCACAATGTAGATAGTTGATTAGTCTACTGTTGATATTTTACCGTGCCTCATCAATCGATGAATTTTGTTTGGAACTTTATTTGGCAGTATTAGGCTTTTACATAGCTCATATGGCTCAAATGTGGTTCTAAGACTGTGCTTTAGTTTTTGTAATCAATATTTTTCACAATGTAGATAGTTGATTAGTCTACTGTTGCTATTCTATCGTGCCTCATCGATAGCTTGATACAAGACACGAATTTTGTTTTTCAGCATATTTGACTTTGCATGGGGAATACAGAAATTCGGTATAGTTTAACCATTTTGGTTCTGAAAATATGCCTTAATTCTGTGTCTAATAATTATTTTCAGAAAGCGGGTGATTAGTCTGCTGTTGCTATTCTAACTAGTATTCCATGCGCCACATATCGCTTGATAGAACAGACAAATTTTGCCTCAAAGGACATTTTATATTTGAAATTTGCAAGGAAAGTATACAGCGTTGTCATAATTTAGACATTTCGGTTCTGAAATTGTGCCTTAATTATGTACTTAATAATTATTTCAACTAAGTAGTTGATTTGTCTACTATTTATATTCTTTTTAGTTGCTTGTAACACCTATCATCTAGTAACCGGGACGAGTTTTATCTTGAAAAATTGCAAATCTGCGCCTAACCTATTTCATCAAGAGACAGGGAGTGATCAGTGCAATTAGCAATCAACAATTCAATAATTATTTTGTGATTTGAACCCCATAAAAACTTCAAAAAACTAGTCCAGAGTGACTAAATATGAAATTGTATGGATTATTTGAATATTGAAATAGTAATAACGTATTGGTTAACCCTCCGTTGAGAATATACGAATCAATAAAACCTTTTATTCATTATCCTTTCTACATCCTATATAAAATATAAAATGAAAACATAATTCTACTTAAAATATACCTAATTACATTATATATACACCTGTATTAGCATAACTTTATTATAAAAGTATGTAGTGTATCCTAAATCTATTTTTCTTATGCATGTCTGCACTGATTTTGATTTTGTATTTATTTTTGTTACTATGAAAAATTTGTTAACCTAAAATTTTAATTAAAATATATTGAGTAAGTCTCTATTACAAAACTACAAAATACATCTCCATACAAATATACATTAAAATATACATACAAACATACAATGTACCTATTGATAAAATTACAAGAGGATGTAATTTTATATGGTAAATAACACTATTTGAACTCAAGTGTAAATTAATTAAAATTATTTTTAATTATTCAAAAATTTGAGTGAAATTAAAAAAAAAAACAAAACTTTTAAAAAACTTTGTTTTTAATTATACCAATGTTTCATATAAAAAACAAAATAAGAAGAACAAAAACAAAAAAAAAAAAAAGCAAATAAGAAAAGCAATGCTTGTAAATATGTTGAAAAAGGTTTATTATTTTCATATAGGAGTAGTTATTAGAATCCTTTAGGGATTTAAAATTTTGTTTTTATTTTGTATTAGCAGGGATACCTAAAGACTGGAAAAACAAAAAATTGGGAAGAAAAACAAGAACACAATTTCCGCAAAATTTCTTTCAAAATGTATTCAAGGTGGTTTTAAAATAGAATACGTATATTAATAATACTAGGATGCATTATGATTATAGAATATTGTATGTAGTAGTAGTAGTAATGAATTTGATTGGCAGTTACTTAAAAAGGATACCAAAATTATTTTTTGAAGCTTATGAAAATTAAAATAAGAGCATCTAAGTGTTATTAATGTTGAAATTTGAATTGGAATTGGTTTGAAAGCTGATATTTTGATATAAAAAAAGTATCAGGTTTTTCAAAACTCGAACTGGTTTGGGTAGATGCGATACAATTACGAGACTCAATTAAGATTATTTCAAAAAGCAAGAGAGCTACGGACCTGAAATATTTGTACGTAGCTACTCTAGCGAATAATAAACAAACATGTATCTTACCGTTTTACACGTATTTTACCGTTCAATAATAAAAGAACACGTATTTTACCGTTTTTCAAAATTCGAGTTGGTTTGGGTAGATGCCATACAACTTCTAGACCCAATTAAGATTATTTCAAACAGCATAAAAGATACAGACATGAAAATTTGTTACGAGCTACTCTTTTAAAAATAAAACAAATCGTATTTTATAATTTTGCAAAACTCGGACAGGTTCGGGTAGCTGCCATACAACTCCTGGAAACCCAATTAAGGTTATTTCAAAAAGCATAAAACGTACAGACCTAAAAATTTGTTACGAACTACTCTATCAAAAGCAAACAGCATCTATTTTACCGTTTTTCAAAATTCGGGTTGGTTTGTGTAGATGCCATACAACTTCTCGACCCAATTTAGATTATTTCAAGAAACAAAAGAGCCACAGACCTGAAATAATTGTACTTAGCTACTCTAGCGAATAATAAACAAACACGTATTTTACCGTTTTTCAAAATTCAGACTGGTGCGGAAAGCCGCCACACAACTCTTAGCATCCATAAGAATTATTCCAAAACTAAAAGGAATGCAGATTTACAAATTTGTATAAAGATAGCATTTTAAAAATAAAAGGACGCCTTTGACACAGTTTTCCAAAATTTCAACTCGTAAGGGTAGCCACCGCATAACCGCATATACAAATTTTTATGTAAACATTTTCTATTGATATATTTTCTATATAAGTATCTTCTATGTAAACACTCTCTTCGCAAATACCTTCTTAATATAAAAAATTATATTGGATTGTGACTTCTATACTACATAAATAGACGATATGATAAATTAGACCTGCTACAAAATACCGTCATGCGTCAATTTTACGAACTATTTACTAAAAATAACTATGTTTCCGAAACCCAAAGAAACAATACCATCAGTAAAATCTGAACTGCATCGATCTTTTAATCCATATAGTCTCGGACCAAGATCCAGTTCACCCAGAGTCATAAAAAATTATACATAAAGTAATTTTAACTTAATTAAGAAAAAAAAATAACGTATTTGATATCACATCCTGGAAAGGATATATTACATGTTTCGAAAACGAAACTACAAGATCAAACAATATAATTTTTTTAAAAAAAAATATTCTTCAAAAATCTACTATCCTGAAACTTCCTGAAATGAATAAATATCCTTACAAAAAAAAAATAACAATTTATTTTATAAAAAAAAAAAAAAAATTTCATTGTTTTAACAACTTTTAATCTTAAAATGATATGATAAAGAACATTTCGGATGCAAATTAGCATGGTGCATGGTGCATGAAAAAACAGTTTGATTTTTGTAGTGACGGTATCGAGCTCGCATCTCTCACTATAGATGATATTGTGATCAACACGGTCATATCTAATTGAAGTACCTGAGCTTTGTCCGCTTTCTTTTAGTGCTCATTCTTTTCTTAAAGGTATTCTCGCAGATCAGCAAGCACTCAAAAATAAAAACTCGAAATTCAAGTTTATGTGCATCTAAGGCATTCGTAAAGAAAGGCCAATACCATTTTTTGCTTAGAATGCGTATTAGATAAATATTTATAGCATTATCAAATAGATCAACTCCACCCATTGTGCGGTTTTATTCAAAAGTTGGATTTGGGTTGTTTATCTTTATAAATTTTCTGCTTTTGCGGTCGAACCGTTTAGCAGCTTGCATTGGCTCATGTTTTACAAATTTTTACAAAACAGTTACGTTATAGTTCCGTCGCAAAGCAAGAATCTGATTTGAAAGATCAAAACAGAAATCGCTGCTTCCACGTTCTTTTCTCTTCACTTCTTTTACATCAAAAAGTTTTGCTTTATTTGTATGGGTATCTCGAACAGTTCCTTTTAGAAATAACCAGAATCAATTTTATATGTAACATAGCATTTATAACCATTTTATGAAAATAAAAACCTTACCAGTTGCAAAATAGCCAAGTGGTGAAAGTTAGCAATCGTAACGGTGTGTTGGTTTCGATTTTCTGCATTTGCTAATAAACGCAAAACTACATTTTCTCCTAGTACATATAGGCTATTATTTTCCTCTGAAGCTCCACCATAAGATATAAAAGCGAAGGTCTTTGTTTCAATTTCTATTTGTCGTAAGCTGAAATACTTTTCCTGAACATTTTTGCACAGTTTATCTTATATTCACTTTATTTTAGGTCTCTTTTACATTACGACTGATGAAGATTGAACCTCGATTTATACTAATTTACTGAATTTGATTTATAGTGGCTTGGTATTATATTTCCAAGAATTCAAAACCAGCTATTGACGCCGATTTAGCATAACTTGTTATTTGATTTCCAAGTATTCAATTTCCAAGAATACGTGGTCCGTAATAAAAAAGGCAGTATTTGTATAGTTATAGCTTGGAAGAGGAAAAACCACAAAAAAGGATCTAGAATTTTTTTTTATATACAAATTTTTAAATATCGTTTAAGCCTGATGTTTCGTTTTCGACACATTGCTTGAAAAAGTCACCCTGTAGCTACAAAATTTTATTGGATTAGTTTTATGTTATGATTAAATTATTACTATGGCTTTGAATTAGTTTATTTAAGACTTTTTTTTAATGTTTTTTGTTTTTTGTATTATTTTTTCTTATTTTGACAAGAATGAAAAAAAAACTCGAAATTCGGACTTTTCAAGCATAGGGTTTGTTACATTTAAACAAAAAAATAGGTTAATTAGATATTTGTTTTAATATTAAATAATAAATTTTAGTTTAATTTAAAATACACACCGGGTGACCACTATGTCGAAAAACGTGATATGTTTTGATTTCGACACTCTGGGTTTATATGGGTTAATATAGGAAATTTTTTTTGCACTTTAAAATTTTTTTTACACTTTGACAACAAAATAACTGTACATTGGGTTATAGCTTGTATTGTACTAAGTTGTTAATTTTTAAACCGGTGTGAAATTTTAGGTGGAAGTACTGAATATTCAAACGTAAAGGAAGCAGGAACTTAGGCAGACAAAAAACCACAAGCTTTAAACTATTTATTTCGTAGAAGAAGAAGAAATATTATATAAATAAATTTTCATACTGATTAAATTTAATCTAATCAATTACTTTTAACTAAAGTCCAGTAATAAATTAATTAGATACATATAGAAAATACTGCAAACTTACTTAATTTTAAAAATACAATTTCGTAGAAAAAAAAACCTACACACAAAATTATTTCCAATTATTTTATTAATTTGAATATTTCCATTCCCCGAATTCCAGAATCACCATTACAAATAATCGCAAAATTTTCACCCAAAATATAAGTACTAAAAATTATTTACAATTTCGTGTTATTTTAATTATAAAATGGTTACCAAAAACACCTAATATAATTAACACTGATTTCCTATATATATTCAACAAAAAAAAAAAAAAAATTGCTCAAGTTTCATAATTTATTCACTATAATAATAAAATACTTTTTTTTTTCTTCCAATATAAAAAAAAAAATTCCAAATTTTTGTTAAAGAATTTAAGAAATTCTATTTTTCTTAGACTTTTTTTATATACTCGTTTTTTTATATAGGTAATATATCTATATATAGAACTAGAAGACGATGAATAAAACATAGAGAATTAAAAACAACATATTTTTAGAAATATTTTCCCTAAGGTATAACCTACATACATAAATCTTAACTAAGAAAAATCACACTCAAAATAGGCCCCAAACTCTAAGTAAAAAAAAAAAAAAAAAAAAATAAAAACAAAATTTAAGTTAGAAAATTTTGAAAACAACTTTTTGTAAAAGTTTGCTTTAAGTACAGGTGAAATTCAAAATAAGAAAGTGATTCTAGGGTACATTGTTTTATTTTAGTTTTTGTTTTTGGACTTATAATCCCAGAAGGATGTAGAACCCTTACAAATAACAAATTTTTAACATTTATCAGAATTTTATATGCCAAACTGTCGGTAATCGTAATTTTCTACAAATGCTTCCTTTTATTTTATTTTAAACAGTTCTGTTTCAATGGTATTTTACATTTACTTTATTTCTATTAACATAAGCATAGCTTTGGAGTTGTAAGCCTATAGTAAGCCCATAGTAAATAGCCTATGTAATAGTTGTAAGACTATAGTAAGTCATAAGCCTAGATTCATAAGCCTAGTTTTGGAGTTGTAAATAGAAATTATTGAATTCCAAACTATATTGACATCACTACCGAATTGTGAATCGTTTAAGATTGACTGTTTTTTTAATTTGTATTTACTATGTATGTATAGGTGGTAGAAGAGAGTGGCTACTCACGGAGACGTCTAAATAGAAAATTAACATCGCAGTGTCGAAATTGAATGAAATTACTTATGCGACGCATTGTCTGTTGCAGTGTATTAAAGATATCTTAAGAAATATCCGCTGTATTATTTAGAAAAAATGCAGATCGCTTTTAATTTTAACTCTGGCTAAAGCTAAGCCCACGCGGAGAAAGTTTTGAAATTTTTATCTTTCTACAAAGTTGCTGTAGATTTCACAGTTGATATTTGGCTTTTTTACTAATTAAATTACTATCAATACTTGGATATAAATTATTTATTTTTTTTTTATTAGATCAGATAAACCTTTATACTTTCGTACCACTGGCTTTTGGAAGAAAAGAAAAGGGATAATTAGAGAAAAAAAAGAGGAAAAATCCCCCGGCGGAGAGTTACGAACTATGTTATTCCTGTTCACTTTAAACTTTTATAAATTAAACACATAAAAACTACCCCTCCTTGGGAATTTTTGAAAACAACTTGGGAATGCTTGTTCTGGAATCCCACTCAACATTCCAGAAGTTCTGACTATAAAGAATTTTCCATAAGCAGTCTTGAATCATCTTGACGTTTCAACGGTGTAGGGGTGGGCATTTACAATCCCTCGTGCTTCTCGACGGAATTGCTTCAGAGGCAGTAGTAATGATTTTAGTTTTTTAGAGTATGTGCCTGCTCCCATAAGATAAAACAGAACTAGTGCTTCAAAAAAACGATGGCCTACTGAAGCAAATATTGCAGAGACATTTACATCATATATGAGATGAATGTCCGCCCTATGCCCACGGATGGAAACACAGGACATTGATGATGATGAGAATGATGCGGTTTTGTACTCAATCGATTAAACTTAGAGCAGTCTTTGGGGCGCCCGCCTATAGATGTGAATTAGGTCGTATTTAAGCTTTATAGATATTCCGCAGATTTTTAGGTAAAAAGTATGACTTACACCGACCTAAAAAGCACAAACATTTTTCGGAGCTTTTTGCAATATCAAAAACTTATTGGTCATTCCAGAGGATATTTTGATTTACTCGCATTCCAAGAATATTTAAGTTTTTTAGTCGCTGTAAGCTTTTATCTTGAAATTTGAAAATATATTCGAATGTCAGTAGTTTTTGCGTAACGAGAACAGCTTTGTATTTTTTTGAAGGTGTTAAGCTCAACTCTGTTTGTTTTATTCGAGTCGAAAATTTTGACTAATGCCGCTCATTATTATTCTTTTTGGAGTAAACTGAGGTAGCTGTACCATTAGATTTTTAGAAAAGTTCTGTCATATGCAAAGCTATGGATGGGGTTGAGGGTTGTTTGGCGGAGATCATTAATAAACATTACACAGAGAATAGGATAAATCATTTTTAATGTTACAAACTGAGAGTATAATATTTAATACATCTGCAAAATTTCTTTCTATCAAAGTACACAACAATCTTAAGACCGAAAGAAAAAAAAAAAGGTAAAAAGAAATCTTTTCCGTATGTTTTAAAATGTTTGTTTTTATTTTCCTATTTTCAATAATCCTTAAGGATTTTAGGTTACTTTAATACACCCCAAAATAAATACTTATATATATAAATTATATATATATATATATATATAAAATTAACATATACAAGAACAAGGATTTAACATTAAATCTTTCCTTCCATGGCTTATATTGTTTCCATTAGTATTTTGTTTTTTTATTTTGGATTTTATTAAGAGGAATAATATTTCGCTGTTTCACCACTTATAAAATATAAGGCGGGAAACAAGACCTAATATTATATAGTTAATAATATTAAGTACAAGGATTGTTGTCGTTTTTACATTGCTAAAAATGTTGAGGTATATGCAAAATTAGTGGAATTTATAAATTATTCGAGAATCGATGCTTGTAATGAGTTGCGCAACATAATAACGGACTTTGATAGCTGCTCAAGAGCAGCATTGAGAAATAAAATAATTGAATAAAATATCTTTTAATTAATTATATTTAATCTGTAAATTAAAAAGTGCAGTAAAAATATCTGAACCATTTAAAAACCGATTTTAATTATTTTTTTAATGTTTTAAAAGGAGACGTAGCGAAACTAAATATTTTTAAATAATTATGCACTCATGTACAGAGTTAATTTTTTTTCTTCTCAAAAATTAATTTTAAATTTAAACTTTTTTTGTTTTTTTAATAAATTTACATATTTACATTTACGGTTGTTGTCTAAGATAAGTCAATACAAAAAAATGTATTGTTCTATAAAAATAAATATAAATTATATTATAAATAGCAAAATATATAATAAATAATATACAAAAAAATAATAAAAGTTGGATAAATTTTAAATCAAAGAGATATTGAAGAACTGCTTGAGGTGGTTGGAGTGATGATGAATCGTTATGTAATACAATATTCTTGTATTCAGAAAACGAATTTATTTAAATCTCAAGCTTTGACGAGTCTAGTCATAATGAACAAACAGTTATATGATTAACGATGGCTTTCATGGATTAATGTTGTTTCTGTTATTTGGCAAGCAAATCGTTTTTTTGCATTAGGATGAATTCGATTAAAGAACATAACAATATCTGTTCGACCAGGTTCAACAAATAAAATCAAACACTTTATTTGTGATATAAAAAGTTTGTTTGATTTGCTTTTGGCAAACGATATAAAAATTTATCGGCACATAATGTTGTACAGTAAATACAACAAATCTATATTAACGTACTTCATTTTTTTTATTTTTTTTTATTTTTTATGTTCTTGACAGTAACTTAGGTAGAATCACCTGTTCGTGTTTAATCAAGTACGGTACTGATATGTATACTACAATATCTACAATGGTTTTCCAGCATTTATTTGTCAAATTACTGGCATATCAACACATTAAATTTTGAAAACCACTACTATTGTTAGGAGCTAAGCCTTCTTAAATAGAATAGCTTTATTTCATTTAACTGGTTACCAGATTATACTCTCAATTATTTTTTTTATTTTATTTATTTTATCCCAATGACAAAGGGTATTGGGCCAGGTCGAAAAATCCATAAAGCATTTTTTTACTTCATTGAGAGTCGAACCTGGGACCTTTCGGTTTAAAAGCAAGCGCTCTACTTACAGCGCCACCCAGCGTGTACATACACCTGTCAATCAGTTAAAACATCACGATTCTTTTCCTGCCCGCAAACATTAAATAAGGTAGCAGTATATGACAGTTCAAATAAATTTGCTTGTAAGAAGCATAGTAAAACCAAAATCAGAAGATTCCACTAAAGTTCAGCTGTCTAAAAAGATATGGATTGATGAAAAATGTGATTTGGAGCACATAAAAAGATAATTGAAATAGAGAAGTTGAAATAATTGATACTAGCGTTTTTTGGGATTGATCGGATCTAAATCCATTAACTAAAATTTGATGTGATACGTTTCGAAATAAAATTTTCAATCTTTTTGGGAAAATAGAAACTCAAGGTTTAGCTTAACATTTGGCTCATAATGCACCATATAATACTGATTTAAAAGGTTTAGTTAATATCCAGAGTTATAATATTTGTTTCATCCGAGCTATGCAAGCAGAAATTTAGCTTTTGGTATGTCATCAAATCACCGTTGGATCAGTGAGACTTAAATTCATATTGGCTATCGTGAACATAATATGGTAGCAATACCTTTACTCGTTTATTTAAATTTCCATCACTTAAGACTGGATAGATATTATAATTGTACTGTAGTATTATTATAGGACAGATAGATATTATATACTTATGATATATATTATACGTTTATAGCTAGAGTGATAGCCTTTTTTCACTTTTTTGCAAGTTGGGGTAGTATGGTGCAATATTTAAACGCGTGTAGGGTATTACCTTGTAGTGTAGGATAAATGGAACAAGCCGCGCAGTTATTTTAAACGTATGTACTTAGTTTAGTTATCCTCATATTCCTAGAAGTTTATATTTCTTGTATTTTCCTAATACGAACAAGCTACAGTTTCTACCGTATCTTATTTTATCTTTTTTTTAAATACAAAACGATAATTGACATTTCTTTTATAGTAACGATTTTCCTTTAAACTTTCGGAAATAAAAAAATTTTCATTTTGGTAAAGAAAAAAAAAACAATTAAACTACATAGTGATAACAAAATCTCCATTTTCAAAATCTGATGTACCTACCACCTGGTTTAATCTCTCTAGTTAAAAAAATATAAAAACAAATATGTAATACGAAAATAAAAGTGATTGGGTAATTATTAACTTAATTTTTGTTTAATATTTCCATTAGGTCGATTTGACCAATAATTTTCTTGTTCAATTCCCAGAGAAGGTTAAAGGGTTAAAACTAAAATTTCGCGCCTTGCCATTCATTGCCATGCAAATTTTTAGTTATTATTACATATTTTCAGGCTCTTCTGATTGAGATGTTGTATTGGTGTAGGACCTAATGACCATATCCCTAGGATAGCTGGAATTGCTAGCTTTCCAAAAATACATATCTTTAGTGGCGAATTTTATCCCTTAAGGACGAAAAGGACTTTTGAAAGTATCCTTGTTGTTTTGATGGTTTTGTATAAAAACCGTTATGTCTGTTGATCTATTAGATATATATAAATTTAATTATATGTTCTAGAAAGATAACGGTCTGGAGTATATTTCAACATTTATTTGATGATGATTGATGCTGCCGTTATTTATACAAAAACATCAAAACAACTTTCAAATATCCTTTTCGTCCTTACAGGATAAGATGCGCCACTAAAGACATATATTTTTTTAAAACTAGCAATTCCAGCTATCCTTGGGATATGGTACTACTCCGATACAACATCTTCCTCAGAATCCCCAAAATGCATTTTTAATTTGGTTATAAAAAATTTTCATTAATAAAAGCCACTCATCCCGCATTTGAATGTAAAATTTAAAAATCAAATTCAAATTAAAGTTAAACAAACAGTAAATTTTGGTAAAAAACCTTCTTTTATATCAATGATAGTTTTACACATCATCTTTGAATTTGATTTGGGTAATAATTTTTCAATTTGAAGATATAAATTTCAGCCACACTTATTTTTCTCTTTAACACAATTTTCTCTTAAGTTTTGTTAGTTTTTTCATATTTAGTTTGTTATTTTCTAACCTACATTAAATATTCAATATTATTTGCGTATTACCTCCTTTCATAAGTTTATTTTACTTCCTTTTTATATTATTTTATATTAATGATTCCTTTTCTTGTGTTTCCACAGAATATAAGGTAAGTAAAAAATAATAACAGAAAAAGACAACAAAAAATAATGATAATAAAACTAAACAATATTACAAGAAAAGAAAAGGATACGAATAGCAACAACCATGAAAAAAATGAAAATAAAAAAAATTAAAAAAAACACATTATAAAAAGTCTAAAAATAAAATCCTTTCTTTCAAAGGATATTATTATAATAATATTGTTAACTTGAACTGCAGTGGGGATATTAGGCAAAGTAAAAAAATGAATCGACAAAAACCGAAATAAACAAAAATTAGAACAAATCACAAATTCTGTTAAGATATGAGTTCAATTGTTAAGTATATGAAAGGTGTCGTATTCAGCCTCACTATGATTTAAAAATTAAAATTTTAACATTAAACAAGGAAAATTCTGAAAATAAAAGAGCAAAACACAAAAAAACAAAGTAAACTAAATTACAAAAACCCTATTTTGTAAAATCAAATTTTTCAAGGATGAGAAATTTAAAAAAAAAAATAAAAACATAAAATTTATTATTGACAATTAATAATTAATGAATCCTGTGAGGGTACAATATACATATACATCAGAATTTATCAAAAAGAAAAATAAAACTACAAACTTAAAGGATTGTAGGTACTAAAAGGATATTATTACCACTACAAATATTGAGTGAATATTTGTTTTTTTGTTTGTGTAAAATAAAATTAATGAAAAAAAAACAAAAAATTCGAAAAGGACGAAATACAAAACTGAATTAGGTATTGTGTATATACTGTTATTAGTTATTTGAAATTCAAAGAAAACACGTGTATTTTTTAAGTTTTTAACCTCTTCAATATCGAATGAATTCAGATCAAAGAAGGTGAAATTATTTTTGTGTTAATTCTAAATTATGTGAAACAGAATTTCTTAGAACTGTACTAAAACCTTAATCCTTTATAATAAGCTGAGTTTACAGTGAAAGTGTTAAACATTGAATTTGGTTGGTTGCTTGGGTGTTAGATTGCATTGCGACAAAGTCTATACAAATAGTAACTTTAACATACGCTTTTATACAACCCTTAAATACATGATTTTTTATTTTTGGTCCAAAAAATAATTTTTGATTTGTATTTGGTACACAAAATACCAAACTAAATTTAAAATTTTTATTTTAGGTTTTTGGGGGCTCCAGAGACATTTTTTACTATGTTGCATATATGCAAAAACGTGTAATTAGGCAATAAAATAATTTATTTAATGAAATTAAAAGATATAATATTATTTGTATTTAATTATTTTATTTATTTATTTCAATTTCAATGCCTTTTTTGGGAATGAATTTCGTTATAGGCTATATTTAATTATGATAATTAACAAAGCAATTTTTAATTTTGTTGAAGCAAAGAAACATTTTACAGTTGGTTGCAGTTCATTCCACTGAGGCCAGTGATCAATGTGATCTGCCTAATGTCCTGCAAGGGTCCAACTGACTTTAGATGTTTTCTTTCAAAATATATTTCAAAAAATATAAAAATACAATCCCCAAAAGACCAGAATCCCGAAAAATAATATTACCATTATTTTTTCATGACTACCTTCAGACTTTCAAAATGTTTTTTTTTGGAATTTTATTTTTTGGTATGATTTAATTAAATAGTAGGCAACTTCCGGCCCAATTTTTTTCCTACATTTTTTACTACTAACCATCTCTTTGCTTTTTCAAATAATAGTCCGAAAGTACAAATGTTTCTCTGATATAAATTTTGGTTAATAATAAAAAAAAAAGTATATATATATCAGGCACGAAGCGTCCATATATTGAGTTGAATGAGTGCTTCCCCAAATAAAATATTATTTATTATTTTTTACAACTTAATATAAAATATATATTTAATTTAATATAAAAATTACTTAACTACAAAAATTCAAATCGAATGAAAAAAAAGTCATCATTATTTTCTATTATTCTTTCAATCATACAAGCCAACAAGAGATATTCAACAACCACAAATTTAAAATATTTGAAAATAATGCCTATGAAAAATCATTATTCTCTCACCAATATAGCTATAACAATTATACATTGCATAATTATAATGACAAATTAAATATAATTCTCCTCATTTACAATATACATATACTCAAACACACTGTCTCTATTTAGCAACAGCAACAAAATAATAAGAGAAGCGACAGTAAAAAAAATCAAAAGGAAAAAAAATTGATGAGTTGCTGATATTCATTCCAAATCTACCTGTTATAATTAGAAAATATCTGATAGAAAATAGATTATCTAGGGAAATAACAACAAAATATCGAATGACACAAAATGAATTTACAAATAAAAAAAGTAGCAAGGAATGAATTAATTTTGTGCATTATTGTGGTTGTTGACTTAAATGAGATTTAATATTTATATAAATAATGTATGTAGTTTTGGGTTTTTTTAGAGAGTGGTATTGATTTGTGTTAAGTAATTCTGTAGTTTTTTGTTATTGAATGCTACATTGTTTATTTTCAGCCATAATTTTGTTTAATGCAGTTTTGAAACAATTAATTTGTTAACAAATTTAAAAATTTGTTTTTTATTTTTTATAAATAATTATAATAGAAATTTGTAATTGTGTTATTGAAAGCTTATGAAAAAATCATTTTCTGCTACAAGTTTTGAAGAAAAATTATTAATTGTTAAGGATTGTAAACCAATGCTTGATCTACTAATAACAACAACAATAAAACGGTGTAATCAGCATTTTTTAATAAAATCTTATAATTCGTATACGTTGTATTTTCCAACATTAATATGAAAAATTCATATTCATCATTGCTCTATTAAAATCAGAACTTAAATTAAAGTTATATTTTCAGATTAAAATTTTGATAACAAAAACAGTATTTGCGAAATATTAACATTTTTAATTGAAACAGAATTACACAACTCTTTTAATGAATAGTCTTAACTTTGTTAATTGATAATAACACTTCCTCTATTACAACTATTTCAGTTGAGCGATCGTTTTTCTGCCTAAACAGAATATACATTTTAACTATCGAATTTAGCAAAAATTTCAATAGAAAAGGAAGCCAAAGCAAACTTATGTTTCCTTTTATAGTTCTTCCTCAGTTGAAAATTTCACACCCGTCACTAATATGTATATATTTTTTTTTTACATTGTACCCAACCGCTTGCTTCTATGTTTTCTACACCGATACTTCATATTGAAATATTGCAAAACAAGTAAAAAGCACAATATTAATAATTTATTGCTTTTCTTATACTCAAATTACAATTATTTTTTTTTACAGTTCAAATACCATAACTGTTTTAGCCTTCTATTCAACTCTTTTACTTAAATTTAACCTAATAATTTTAATTTACTATTGATAAGTCACAGTATTAATTTTTTTTTCAAATATAAAGAATATAAAAAAAAAATGCTTTAGTATAAATAAAAACACAAATCCATAAAAAGGACATTACATGACCTTGGGCTATAACAACAATAATACAAAAAAAAATAAAAAAAAATGAAAAATGTGAAATTTTAGATAACCTGGAAATGAAATATGACCAAATCTCACCTTAAGATATAAATTTCAAAATGTAAGTGCGAGAGAGGGGAATAAAGAGAGAGAGAGAGAGAGAGAGAGTAAAATATTTTCTTGTAAAAAATCTCAAAATAGTTAATCGCCTGTTGCTTCCCTTACTTGTATGTATAGAATACAGTTCTGCAGGTCTTATGGTCATATAAAAAAAATATTTTTCAATTTAACCGTAAGGTTTATGTATATGCATGCTATAATAATTTATATACATGAATTTTACATATATATGTGTATTTTATATGAATATGTGATTGTATGTACAAGAAAGCATTTTTAAAATTTTAAGTAGATTTAGAATTTCCTACGAGATCAAGATTTTTTTGTATGTTCTATAAAAAATACGATTTTTTTAGTGTTTTTATACAGTGAATAAATTTAGAAGAAATCGGATTTATAATTTTAATATTTAAAAAATTCTTAAATGGAAATCTTTTCAATTTATTTTATTTACAGAGTTGATTACAACCTGGAAATAATTTATTCTCTTCATAAATTGAAAAAAATTCTAAGTTTGAATTTTAATAGTTTTAAATATTTTTTTTTTTTTTGTTAAAATGATTTTATCAATAGGATATTTGTTTAGTTAATTTATAAGTTTATTGTTTGTAATCAATTAGTTAAAATGTACTTATATAAATGGAAATTAAGCGTTGTTCACTACAAAATTATGTTTTGCATGCTCATTATATAATTTTGAAATTAAAAAAATTTAAAACAAGGTAAAAAATAGGGCAATATAAAATTGAATTTAAAATGTTTACAACACAGCCATGTTGGTTTTTTATACGACACTAAATATAAAAACAGTTATATATATTATTTTTAAAAATCTATATGCAAAACAAAACAAATTGTTTTCGGCATTGTATCTTAAATTCATCTAAATCTCTGATAACTTTAAATATACCTGTAAATTATTTTTGTAATTAACCAATAGGGTCCTCTAGTACTAAAATAATCAAAATGTGAATACTGATTATACTACTCTATTGTTATACTTATACTACTGATTATACTACTACTGTATGGTAAAAAAAAGTAAGAAGGGGTTGGCACACATCTTATTTTAATTTTAAATTCATTTCAGTATTGGCTTAATTATGTCTTTGGTTTTTCTGTCATTTTAGCCAAACTAATAGTGAATTAGACATTGGTGGGCTTATTAGATTGGTCAAATCAGTAGATTAGACAGACATTGGTGGATTTTTAAGCATTATCACTAAATTTGGATTTTTATTTTAATATCAATGCTAATGAAAAAAAATATTGTAGTGATTTTAAATTTTTAATACTTAAGAAAATTGCATTGAATTTAAAATCAATTGCATTCTTTTTTCATTAGCATTGAAATTTTGCAAAACCAATTCATTGGAATGTCTGCACTCTATGAAAGAAAAAATCAAAATTTTTTTAAATATTAATTGTATATGCCCTATACAATATATAAGTTTAAATTTAGACCAACTTTTTTTTCTATAGTGTAGTAAAACCGATAATCACATCTTTAAAAATTTTTATTTATTTTTATCTCAAAAAGTGCAAATAATCATAATGGTACTAGAGGCTCCCTGTTGGTGAATTAAAAGCTATAAGTTAAAGTTATATTTTTTAAAAGAACATACTGATATAGATTTTTTACCACACAGAAAAAAATCGTGTTTAAATGAAAGCTATATACTTTTAGTAAGATTTATCAAAAAACATAAAATTTTCACATAATAAGGTAAAATATCCAATAATTGACACTTTAACGACTTATATTGTAATAATTGAAAAAAAAATGAATTTCAACAGTTATTGACCCTATTTTCAGTTTCAGTCATTGGCATTACCTAAAACATATTATTGGAATTTAATTATTTTAAAACATTTTTTTGCTAATTATCAATTTTAATAGATGTGGAAGTTTGGATATTGTAGAAGTTCATTAAATATTTCACCCTAATTAATTCTTTAAGGGGCATGGGTTGAAAAATAAGCATGTTTTAGTTACATTTTGTTTTAATCATTAATTCAATATATACACATATCCTTGAAAAGCCCTTGTAAGGACGTGGTATAAAAATCATACCATCGCCCAAATAGAGATATAATTATTGATAAAAATCATTAAAACAACACTTAGTGTTGCTCAATTACAAAGGCGGTGGTTTTGCAGGAGCAAATAAGTTTTGTACAAATAAGAAAAAATATTATACACCTACTATTGTTTTTATCTGATATAACAGAGTTTATTTTTGAATGACAAGTTTATGCGATTCATTGGAAGAAAATTTGACATTTTTAAATTACTTCGTGACATCGATTCGGTTGAAGTCGGTTTTTATTTAATAAATTCAAATCAGTTTAAATCAACACTACATTGTGGTATGCATGTATGATTCAATCCAACTTTAGTTTAGTTTTTTTTTTTTGACTAATTTAAAACAATTATACAAAACAAAAGCTAAAAACAGACCACAAAAATCAAGATTAAAATGTCTAAAAAAGAATGTGTTCCGGTTTAAAAAAAAACTTTTGAATATAAAATGAGTTTTTGTGTTTCTCATCAATGCATGTTAATTGTCCAAGATCGCCTGCTTTACTACCACTATATTTAATTACAACATCTAAAAATGTGTGGTTTGATTTCCGCTTAGAACAAAAATGCTGACCTACATAGCAAAATTTCATTAAAACTTAAAAAAAAAAAATTTAAAAAGGAAACATGTTCTAAATACGATTTTAAATTTAAATTGATTTTAAAAGTAGGAATAAGAAAATAAAAAAATGGTTTAAAGAGAAAAAGGATTAAAACTTTTTATTGTTTTCAAAGAGAACAGTTTATTAAAAAATATAGAATAAAACTTTTCGTCACACTTTTAGAAAAAAGAAAATAAAAAAAATAAATAAAAAGGAAATAAAACTAAAAAATATGTACTAAAGTTTGGCAAGGATATTTTGTTTTTATTCTGTTTTTATGCAAGAACTCTTGGTTTTGTTTTTTATGTGAAAGTGTTAAAAAAAAATTGTTTTGTTTATTTGTTTTGGTCTATTTTGTATTTTTTACACTTAGCGATGACAATATTCTACAAAGTTTTGAATGATTTTAATTTTAGAACACCATTCAGAATTTGTTACGGGTGTATCAAATTCAAGTTTAAATATGAGTATCTTACTTTAATTTTTTTTCTTGAAATCTCAATATTTTGTTGGTGTATCAAAATATTATAAAAGTTTTAAAGTATAAGACTAAAGTAGTTGAAGCTTTCAAAATAAAATTCAACTATGATTGCAATGGTCATATTTAATTTCATTTTATACTGACTGATGGGTCGGAGTTGATTTTTTACTATAGAAAGCAAAGTACTTTTTTAAGTTAATATGTAACATTTTATAATAAATCCAAATATTGATGAAAACAATAATTATGATGCACTTATGTTGTTATTAATGCGAATAAATTGTAAAATAAATTGTAGACCTATCGTCGCATGAGTAAGATAATATGGTTGTATGTGAAAATTTTCGATTTTCTGATTTTGATTGATTTTTAGGTTTTTTGGCACGCTCTGTTAAATGGTGTAATCAGTTTTCTCCTATATTTTTTAGTTACAGAGATATTCAGTAAGCATTGTGTTGTATGTAACACATTTTTACAGGTTTTATAAAAGTGTGTCGTATGTGTGAAGAAAAATGCTACATACGACAAATTTACATATAAAAAAGGGATTTCGTAAACAATTGTTGTATGTGCCTTTTTCTCAAACACATACGACAATTTGTATGGGAATTTGGGCAATTTGTATTGTATAATTTATTGTTGTATGTACATACAATCCTACACTGTATTTATGAAATATTATAAGATCAGTATTCAGTTGATATAGTTACTTGGCAGAGATAAAGATATCTTCGTTACCTGCTCCAGAAATTGCGTGAGTAACTTTTATTATGCGTTAAATAAAAAAAAATATTCTTGTTTTTTTATGAAATGTTTTGAGAACTTGGAGAAGTACTTAGTTCATATAAGCGCGCAATATCTTTTCGAGGCCTCGTCATGTCACCAGAAACCCGTAAGAATAAAAAAGTGTTTGGTGGAACAAAGCTTTAAAGAAGCTAAGAAGGATGGCCAAAAAACTTCTAAACAGAGCCTTAAAAACTTGCAAAGAAGATGATTGGAAATCCTATAGCGAATCTAGAATAGAATGCAAAGCACTGATTCGGAAATGTTATGAAAGGGGATCGAAGATATTGTAGATGGAACTGCTTTGTTTATGGCCCTGAAAAGGAATCCAGTAGCAAAATCAAACAATCTACAAATATCAGAAGGATCCTACACAACATCAAAAGAAGAAACATATAAAGTCCTCTTTGGAATACACTTTCGATCTTACCTCTAGAGGATACTATCCAGGAAGTCACCATACCAAATCGTTGGGATTGGTTTATGGCAAGAAAGATAATATGGCTTGAGGTCTTAGAATGGGCTATCAGCTCTTTCGGACCATATAAAGGTCCTGGGTCAAATGGAATCTTGCCTATTATGCTTCAAAAATGCAGGAAAGTATAAGCAAATGGCTCTTAAGAATTTGCACAGCCTGCATAGCCTTTGGATACATTCCAAAGATATGGAGATCAGTGAGGGTGGCTTTCAACTCCCTACTAGTTTCAGGCCTATTAATCTCTCTTTGTGTTGGCTAAAATGCATAGGGAAACTGGTGGACAGGTATATTAGGGATGTATGTTTGATCAGGGTACCCGTGTACGGTAAACAACATACATATCAGGCAGTTAAGTTTTTTGATTCAGTTCTTCAAGAAGATAATACAGATAGAAAATGCGATTATGCCTATTTATTTATAAATTTGTAGTTTTATCTCTTTTCCCAAATACTATAATCTGCTATAAATTTTCTATATTTAAATTCTCACTTCTCCTTTTCTTTAAATTAGATTAAAAAAAATAAAAGAAAGGGATAAATTATATATACCATTCCTTTAATCATCCAGAGAACTTTATTTATTTCAAGTAAAGTGTTGAGTATATTATGAAATATTATTAACTTTTTTGTTTTACCTTTATAAGCAATTGTCGCATGTGTATGGTAAGCAAAAAAAAACGGTTTTCAAAATGCTACATACTACAATTGCTTATTAAAGAAACTGGCATGTAATTTTTACAAAAATTACAGGATTCACATTTTGCAAGTCATGTCTCCATAGTTGTAGCAAGCTTTAAGCAAAATTGGACGAATTTCTATAGAGCAGTTCTTATTTTATAAGGCCGCAAAACTTTAAATTGAAATATCTCAAAGTTGTTTGCTTTGTTACATACGACAATATATTACTCATGCGACGCTATGATGAAAAACATTTGTAACTATGTTTCTAAGATTGCTATTAAAAAAATTATAATTACTCTTTTAACTCTTTCAAGGGCGGTGGTATATATGGTACCATTAAAGTTTTTTCCTATATTTTCTATGTAATACATTTCTATAACCTCAAACTATTTTAATATACTTCCATCTACTGCGTATTACAAAAATAAAAGTAAAGAAAAACACCTAATTACTGTATTATGGCCAAGTTGAGACCAGAATAATTTTGTCAGAATAATTTTGTTTTTCATCGATATTTTGTTTTTTTTTTTGTTCTATTAGAATGTCTATATAATATAATATAATATAAATTTCATTAACAATAATTGTGGATTGGATCATGTAGTTAAATTTTGAGAAAAACTAGTCTCGAAAATCGTCAAATTATAATAATTTAAATACGGTGGTATAAATTTCGTACTATAATTATAGTTTGGAAAAAGATTTTCTTACAAGAATGCTATTCGATTTAAAAATGTTAGATTAAATAATTCGTTTTGAACCAATCTCATGAGATCAAAATGTTAACGGTTTATTTTCGCTCACAAATCACTTATATTATTTGTTAATAACCCACGTAACAATTTTATTACTATAACACTCCTGCGCACTCTTATAACACTATTTTAAACACTCTTATAGAAGTATTAGTGTTAATTTGAGTGCTCCGAAATTGTTGCGCAACGTTATAAATACGTTATAGTACTAAAATGGAGAATCATATTTAAGAAACCGGAGCAATTGCTGTAATATTGTTATAGGATTAGTATACATAATATGTATTAGTGTATATTTATAATTATAATTGACAAGTATTTAAGGACCTGCGCAACAGACACATTTTCATTTTATTTCGATTCTCCTACTCCTTAATGAACTTCTAATATATATGATATATAAGATTATATATAAAACAAAAATGCGCACACAGTTGAACATTTTGTACACATCCAATTTTATTATTCAGCAAATACATTATGTATAAGTGAGAACTTATTAAAATAATAAACAAAAGCAAACAAATCAGTTATTATATATTATATTATGTACTTGCTAATGAATCTATGTACATATGCCAAAAAAAAACAAAGAAACAAATTCATCTCAAATAAAAAATATAAAAAAGCAAAAACAAAAAAAATCAATTAAATTGTTCATATGACTAGCAAATTTATTTTATATAGTAGAGTTAGAGTACCTATCTATAATTATAATTGACAAGCATTTAAGGTCCTGCGCAGTAGACACCTTTTCATCTTTAATGACAAATTTTTTTATTTTTAGTAATTTTATCCACTAAATGCCACTTACTATAGGGAATATATAGGAAACGAAGCAGTATATGAGGGACGTGTATTTATGTGTCCTAAATAAAACTTACTAACCACAAAACTTTTTATTAAACACGAGTGGTTTCTGCTATATCGTGCGAAGTCTATGTCAGTACGTAAATTATTGTTTTTTTAAAAACTTTAAATTTGACTTCAACTTGAAATATAATTACTCAACAGGGGCCACTAGTCTATAATTATAATTGACAAGCATTTAAGGACCTGCGCAACAGACACATTTTCATTTTAGTTCGCTTCTCTTTAATGAACTCCTAATATATAAATAAGTTGTATATAAAACGATATTGCGCACACAGTTGAAAATTTTGTACTCATATGATTTTATTATTCAGCAAATACATTATGCATATGTGAGTTCTTATTAAAATAAAAAACAAAAACAAACAAATAAGTTATTATAATTACTTGCATGGAACCTATGTACATTGTACATATTATGTAAAATAATAATAAAAAAAAAATCATCTGAAATTATGTAAGTACATAATATATAAAATAAAAACAATAAAACAAATACATCTAAAATAAAAAGTATAAAAACAACAAAAAAACAAATCACTTGAATTCTTCATTTCTTATTTTTTTTAAGTAACTGTTTCTAAATGTTGGTCATTTGCAGTAATCATATAGTTTTGGTTAAAAATATGTATATGGTATTATATATATTTAATTACAAAAATATTTTATTTTTAGTAATTTTATCCATTAAATGCCACTAGGAATAGTATAGGAATATGTTGAAACGAAGCAGTATATATATGAGAGAGCAGTATTTATGTTTCCTAAATAAAACTAAATTTTTACTTTATCTATGTCAGTACGTAAATTAGTGTTCTGTTAAAAGCTTTAAATTTGGCTTCAACTTAAATTATAATTGCTCAAAAGGGGCCCCTAGTGTTTTTATATTGAAATAATAAATTTACGTTATGCGAGACTGAGATATGCATAATTTTTATTTTAAGATAATAATTTTATGGAGCTTATATTATTTTCATGAGAAAGGGAGATAGATATTAATTACATATTTTTATATTTGTATGTTAATGATTTATAATATAAAAAATGTCTTACTAACAAAAAATATATTTTCCGGTTAACAACAATTGTTTTAATATTTATAATTATTGTGAACAAAAGTCAAAATTTGGTTGGTAAAGAAATATTATTGACATTTATTATAATAATAATTAGAACAAATACATTGCCCTTAAAAAATAAATTTTTTTAAATAAATAAAAGAAGATCTATTTTTGCACCTTTATAATTTTAAATAATGTACGTTAATTAATGAATAACATCAAATTGGATATTTAAATAATTATTATTTTAAGCAAAAATGATATTTTTGCGAAAAATATGCAAACTAAAGCTTTTCAGTTTTTTGTATTAAAAAAAAAAAAAAAAAAAAAAACAATTTTTTTTTTGAACATGTTTGTAGAAAATAATGGCCGTCGCAAAATATTTATTCAAAAACTACAATAAGTTTATTAGTAACATCATAGGAATACAGTAAATTAATAACACTACTATTGCTATTCTAGAAATTCTGCTTACGGTTGTTGTCTAAGATAAATCAATTAAATATACACATACATTCTACGATAGAAAAATTTTAATATATCAAATTGCCGCAACTCAACAAAATACAGAATATCTTCTTTTCCTCGCTAGAATTTTTTTTTTAAATAAATTATTATGCTTACGGTTGTTGTCAAAGATAAATTAATGAAGTATACACATACATTTTAACATAAACAAATTTTAATTTATCTACAAAGTACAGAGTTTCTTCTTTTCCTCGCCAGAATCAAATTTAAATTACGGTTGCTTACGGTTGTTGTTTAAGATAAATCAATGAAGTATACACATACATTTTACGATAGAAAAATGTTAATTTATCAAATTTGCTCAACTTAACAAAGTACAGAGTTTTTTCTTTTCCTCGCCAGAATTAAATTTAAATTAATTTTTTTTTGAAAATAAATTATTATGTTTACGGTTATTGTCTAAGATAAATCAATGAATTATCTACGGATACATTTTAACATCAAAAAATTTTAATTTATTTAAGAACAGAGTTTCTTTAAATTTAATTTTTTTTAAAATAAATTATCATGTATACGGTTGTTGTCTAAGATAAATCAATTAAGTTTACACATACATTTTAACATAGAATAATTTTAATTTATCAAATTTGCTCAACTTAACAAAGTAAATAGTTTTTCTTTTCCTCGCCAGAATTAAATTTAAATTAATTTTTTTTAAAAATAAATGTTTACAGTTGTTGTCTAAGATAAATCAATGAATTATCTACGCATGAATTATCTACGCAAAACACTTTAACTATTGTTATAGGAATATACACTTGCTGAAAATATCATTATCACAACGCCCGCAATTGCTATAAGAACATTTTTATATCAATATTTATCCCATTATTCCCATAAAAACATCATTATAACACCTTTAGTACTTATCGGGTGTCATATAGCATTCTTATAGCACAATTTTGTTTTTATAACAATAAAATATTATGTGGGAATGATCATAATGATGACAATCATACAATAAATATAACCATATACAATCTATTAATCATATGATTTTTTAACAGTTCAGTTATTTAGAAATGATTCTATACTATAATAAAAATTAATGTTGTTCCAATTAAGTCTGAATATTCTTCCGATCATTTTTTATAACCACCATTTTTTGTTTTAAATTAGCAGAGTTTTCTATATATGGCATTTGGTCTTATTTTATATTTATCAATTATTTACTCTTAAAAAAATAATTCAAAATAGTTACATGCAAACAAAACTAAATTTTACACATATTAAAGTTATTTACATATAAGTATAAATTTATTCTGAAAAAATAAAAAATTTTATTTTAAAAATTCTCTTTAAAATAAATTTAAAAAAAAAATGTTGTAAAAAGTTTTTAAATAAATTTTAGTAATGATATTCAGAATAACTTAAAAGTTTTTATAAATTATTTTTAAATCAAAATTTGGAGTAAAACTTATTAAAACTATGTTACATATCATATTTTAAGTAGTTTTTAGTTTGTTTGGGGTTTTTTGTTAATGGTTTTGCTATACATTTTGGTATCGTTTTTAAGACAAGCAAATTTCAAAATAATATTTTTAAAGATATAAAATAGAATATTTCAATAGTACATTTTGCAAATTCCATTTAGCAAATAGGCATTTGGTCTTTGGACATTTTGAAATAAATGTTCAGTTGTTAAAAATAGTTGATTGATTCCTTCGTCTACTACTTGCAGACTTTTTCAGTGTTTTGAACGTAACTGAGGCAGAAATCTAAAATAATTTAATTTATTTTCATTGGACATTGTATCAATTTTACCTTTTTCGTAGCTGGTTGGTTATTTACTCTCCAATGAGGTAGAGGGTTGTGTAGTTATATTGTTATTACTTAAAATATGATTTTCAAGGCTAAAACAATACCCACGTAACAATTTTATTGCTATAAGACTCTTGCGCACTCTTATAGCACTATTATAAGCACTCTTATAGAGTATTAGTGTTAATTTAAGTGCTCCGCAATTGATGCGAAACGTTATAAATACATTATAGCACTAAAATGTAGAATCCCATAATTACCGGAATGCAATTGCTGTAATATTGTTATTTGACTAGTATGCATATATGTACTCTTTTGAAATAATTTATGTTATGCGAGAGTGAGATAGGTATTATTTTTTATTTTAAAATAATAGTTTTATGGTTTTTATATTTTTATTTCATGAGAAAAAGAGATAGATATTAATTAAAAACTTTTATATTTGTATGTAAATGATTTATAAAATAAAAAATGTCTTACTAATAAATAATATATTTTCTGGTTAAGAATAATTATTTTAATATTTATAATTATTGTGATCAAAAGAAAAAAATTTGACTGGGACAGAAATATTTAAATCAACTGTTATCCAATATGGTGTTGACATTTATTATAATAATAATTCGAAAAAAATACATTACCCTTCAAAAATAACCAATTTTGAAATAAATAAAAGAAAATATATATTTAATTATATCTTTAACATGTCTTTACGTTAATTATTGGATAACAACAAATTTGATATTAAAATAATTATTCTTTTATATAAATATTTCAGTTTTTGTTTATTTAAAACCAAATTTTTGTTTATCATGTTTGTAGAGAATAATGCCCGTCGTAAAATATTTATTCTACTTCTAACATCATAGGAATGCAGTAAAATAATAAAACTCCTATTCTAGCAATTCTATTCGTGTAACAACACTTTAACTCTTGTTATAGGATTACGCACTTTTAGACTTATAAGAACATTGCTGTAACAATGGTGCTAAAAATATGGTCACAAATTACCGTCCAATAGCAAAACTTTCATGCATACCTAAACTTTTCGAATTAATAGTTTTTGATTCAATTTATGATATTTGTTCTAAACATTTATCAATTAATCACCATGGTTTTGTAAAGAAAAAATCTACGGTTACAAATTTAGTTGAGTCTTGCTCACACTTCCTGAACACTATGGAGGCTGGCTTTCAGACTGATATCATTTACACAGATTTGAGCAAGGCATTCGATTTACTGCCTCATAGTGTTATTTTATTAAAACTTAAAAAACTGGGATTTCCTAAATTTTTTATAATGTGGATTAAATCATTTTTATCCAATAGATCTTATAGTGTAATGTTTAGATCAGCTTTTTCTGAATCATTTTCTGCCACCTCTGGTGTACCACAAGGCAGCCATCTAGGTCCCTTACTATTCATTATCTCAATTAATGATGTCAACAATCTCATTAACAATAGTAACGTGATCATATATGCTGATGATATGAAAATTTATAAAAAAATATCTTCATATAATGATTGTACTGTACTACAGAACGATCTTGATTCGTTTTTTAAGTGGTGCGGCTATAATAATCTTCTCCTTAATATTGATAAATGCGCTGTTATTTCCTTTACTCGTAGATTGATTCCAATAATAACTGATTATACTTTTAATTCTAAACTAATCAACCGAGTTTCTCATTTTAAAGACCTTGGCGTACTTTTTGACGATAAACTCACATTTAAACTTCACTTTAATAGCATAATTAACAAGGCAAATTCTATGTTAGGTTTTATTAAAAGATGGTCTAAGGAATTTGATGATCCATACATTACTAAATCTTTATTCACTACTCTTGTTCGCCCCCACCTTGAGTACGCAAGCCCTGTCTGGTCACCTCACTATTCCACTCATATTAATAGAATTGAATCTATTCAAAAAAATTTTTTGCGATATGCTCTACGTAATCTTCCCTGGTCTAACCCAATAATCCTACCTCCATACATAAATCGTCTGAAGCTTCTTCAGATGAACACATTGCAATCAAGAAGGGTTGTTGCAGATATCTTATTCATATCCCAAGTATACAATGGTGAAATTGATTCCAAAATTATAAAAGATCAGATTAACTCGTACATTAACACCAGTACGCGTTTTCGTATAGAACATCTTTTTAATCTTCCTTTCCATAGAACTAATTATGGTAAATTTGAGCCAATTAATAGAATGTTAATGGCAGTTAATCAATACAAAAACAGTGTTGACTTTTCTTTGAACAAAACCAGTTTAAAGAAAACCTTGTTTCACTTGCTTCCTTAGTCCTCCTAATTAATCTTGTTTTTCCGCTACTAATAATTAACTTTTAATACTTTTAATAACTTTTCATCTTCTCTTTTTTTTTTCTGATGAAATTTATTTTATCTAATTTTGTTTTTTGTTTTTTATAAAAACTATGTGGTATTAAATTTCAAAGTAATTTAAACTTTAAATCATAAATCTTATTTGATAAACTGAGCAGATAATTTTTTTCGAACAGTATAGACTTAGATGATAAATTTGTCTAATAATATTACGGAGATAATTCTTCAAATAGCAAGTGTGATCAATCCAATCTGGAGTCAACCCATAAGCCAAGATATTTGAACGATTTTACAAATTCAATTATCACATTGGATTATTTTGAATTATTGGATTACATTGTGAAACAAATATTACTAAATTGGATATTACCACAAAAACAGTAATTAATGTCTATTAGAAATTTGGCGCAATTGGTAGCATGATAATAAAAATCAAAGTGATGAATATAGATCAAGATGGATTATAGATACCAAAATTCATATGCTATCTCAAAATTATTCTTACAACTATATGTAAACGCAATGTATTCTGCAAATGCGGTTACAGTCCTCTCTAAAATGTTACAAAAAAAGCGAGTTAATAAAAATTAAGAACAAAATAGGTACAGAATGCCGAGGAACACCACAGGATAGATTAAGAAAGGCACCACAAATATATTCAAAATTCTGACTTTCTGTCATCTACCAGCCAAATAAGACCTAAGCCATTTGTAAATTTTTATTACCTCTAAAGCCAGCCAAGATCAAAAGCCTTAGTTATGTGAACAAGCTGATGATACTTTACCCTCATTTGATGCACATCTCTATATCTCTCCACAGAATTTAAGTAACGCACTCTCTGTTGACTTGCCTTTCAAGAAGCCAAATTGATTTTCACTGAAGAAGTTGCCTTTGTTGAGAAAAATCTATTTTAGTTTTATATATTTCGATGCTTTCAGCTAAATCTAGCTTCCTAGAATTTCTTATGTAATTTAGCATTACTATGTTTTATTTGAAAATACTATGACTTTCTTGGCTGATGTATTTTGCTGCTATTTTAGATCTGAATTCGGCTAAATTTTTCTTAGCTAGTTCTGCTTTTTTTTAGTGTTCCTTCAATCGTGTTTCCATATTTCTCCTAGTTTGTCCAATATAAAATTTGTTGTAATAACCGCAAGTGATCTTATACCGGGTGTTCCAGAGCATGCGTATCAGTTTTTTAAGAGGGGAAAGAGCCGTTATTTTAAAATTAAATTTTTTTTTTTAACTAAATCGAGGGTACTCCATCGATTGGTGGTATTTTCGACTTACGGAAAGGACCGTAAATCGGTTTTTTAAGACCAAAAATCGCCGAAATTGGACGAAATCGAGATTTTCAAATGGGAAGGGGTACTTTTTTATGCAGTTGATAGAAGACCAGAAAAGTTGATACATATGCTCTGGAATACCCGGTATATTCCTTATTTTTGATTTTTACTCGATTTTTCTACTCTGGTTTTTGATTTTTGATTTCTACTCGAAAAGAAAACAGAGACGGCAAGACATAAAACCCTTTATATAAGTACCTTTGTGTCTTAAGATCTTAGGTTTCAATATCTCGTGATTTATTCTAGATAAAAAAAAAACTTATATATCTGTTTCTGTAAACGTATGTCAGAGGTAAATCTAATGTTCTTGAAAAAGGGTATACACTGATTTTGAGCTCAGCTCCAAAATTTCTCTTATGGTATTTTCAAAATGTCCGTCTACATTTTATAGAGCAATTATAAACACACATTCACATTATAGATTTGAAAAGTGCTTTTTTCTTAAAAGTTAAGTCGCTAAAGGTTTTGTCAAGTCGATTTTGTGAGTGGGAATACTTATTTTGTTAAATGAATTTTGCCAAATGCTCATTTGTTTAATGAATTTTGCTAAAAAAGTGTACACAATTCCAATATATATTTTTTTTCTTCTCCTATTTATTTTTTTTTTTTTAAATTTTTCTACTAAAAAAATTAATAAATTCAAAATTTAAATTCTAGTTTTTAAAAAGGATGAAAAAATAAAATAAATATATATATATATTTTTTTTAATAAAATTAAATTAAAATTTTCACTTGACAAAAAATTTAAATTTTTAATAAAAAATTTTTTTAAATAAAAATAAAATGTAAAATTTATATAAACATAAATAATAAATTTTCAGACATTATTTAAATAATAAAAAAAATCTTTTTAAATTGTTATCATCTCCTTATTCTATGTACATATACATATTACATATATTTATTGACAAAACATGTTTAAAAATATTGATTTTTGTTTTTGTATCACATCTGAATATCTTTAGTTTTAATCCTCACCCATAATTCTCTTATAGAAACTTAAAGAATTTGGTTAGATTTTTTTGTTGTTTTTTTTTTTTTTTTTTTTTACTTTATAACAAAATTTTTCTATATTCTTATTATTTAACAGGAAATTCTATATAATAACAATAACAGTATAATATAACATAAAATATTAATAATTCATTTGTTTTATACTTTAAGAATTGAAAATTTTATTTTTATGAAATTTATTTTAATAAATGTGGGCTTAAAGAGTAAACTTTAAAAAAAAAACAATTTTAAGTGAATTTATTTAGATATAGTGGCATTGGTAAGTAGGTAGGTCGGTACAAGTGGCCATTTCAGTGGACGCTGTAAGATTTGTGTAAAAAAAGTATAGGTCACTACTGTGTGATTGAGTCATTGCGGTACCATAGTACACAATACACCTATTTTGAACAACATATTTCACAATAATTAATAATTTTTATATTTTTTTATTTGAATTTAATTTTTTTTTGTTAACAAATTTTATGAAATTAATTAAGTAATAACATTGGGTCATTTTATGTCCCTAAAATAACATGTGCCATTTTTTTTTAAGGGAAATAGAAGGCCTAAACAAACTCTACAGAATTTTATTAAAATTTTATATCTAAAGCAAATCAAAATATCACTTTAATTTCACAACATTTATCATAATCTTTGCGAATATTTCCTAAAATTAGAACAACACAATGACGCCATATTTTATCGATTGATATTCTAGTTTTGATATCAAAATATAATATTTATTTCACTCTTTCTAATATCTACCTAAAAACAAATAACACAATTATAGGTATTCCAAAATAATAATAAAAAAAAAAAACAATTTTAGAAATACAAAAATTTATTTCTAAGCTTATAATGAAAAAAATTCAAAATTAAATAACACCCAAAATTTAAAATAAATTTTTAATAATCCTATCGGTTTTTTTGTTTGCTTACAAATTACTTCCTAGCAGTCTGAGATAATTTTCTAAAATAACACACACACACACACAGTAATATAAAAACCATAATACATATTAAATATTCTATAGATAGAAAGGGACACTAAAGAGAAGAAGAAATAATAAATAAGAAATAAATAACAATAATAAATAAAACAATATAAAAAAGGACACATTAAGATTGTAAAAATAATGAAAACAAAAAACAAATTTTAATCGAAGTTAATGGCAGGCAAGAAAAACAATTTAGCTATAAAAATCTATCCTGTAAAATAGTATTAAGGAAGTATATGTTTGTATTGGTGGTCAGAGGTTCATATTTAAATATAAATTTATCCTTTTGTTTTCGTTTTTTTATTTTCATCACACTGTAACAGTATAGTCATGAGACAGAATATCGCATCATCATCACCATCATTGTCTTGAATAATTCTAAAAGTGGAGTACAGGGCGGAGATATAATATAAAAATGAGAAAAGCTTAGTATAACAATTTACCATGCATTAAGGATAATATTTTAGTTTTAATATTGTTTAGAAATAAATTTACATATTATATAAATATGTGTGTGTGTACGGAAATAAGGACGAAAATTTAAATAATATAGGTATAAATATTTTATTTTTGTAACAGATCCAATATAATTTTTTGGTTTTTTTCACTTTTTAAATATTTTTATTTGTTGAAAATGATTGGGTAGACATCCTTGGCTGTTTTCACATATTTTTAGGTGTTTTAATCTGTTTTCTTTACTTTACTTGATACAGCGATGTAGATGAAATAGTCCAGGACTATTATCTATAATATTTCACGACTATAATTATCGATTTCCATTTCATGTCGGCTTAAAACCGGGTATTTTAAAATAAATTCGATCCTTCAAATGTAAAAATAGTAAGAATAAAATCATTTGAAATAATTATGAGTAACAGTAATTGAGATCGAGCCCTAAATAATGAAATTCGACCAATTTTCAATATTTTTGATGCTATGCTAATTATTGCCGGCTTAAAATTTTGTATTTTAGAATAAATTCGATCCTTCAAATGTAAAAATAGTAAAAATAAAATCATTTGAAATAATTATGACTAAAACTATTTGGGATCGAGCCCTAAATAATCAGATTCGACCAACTTTCAATATTTTTGATGCTATGCTATTTATTGCCGGCTTAAAACCGGGTATTTTAAAATAAATTCGATCCTTCAAATGTAAAAATAGTAAGAATAAAATCATTTGAAATAATTATGAGTAACTATTTGGGATCGAGGAGCCCTAAATAATGAAATTCGACCAACTTTCAATATTTTTGATACTATGCTAATTATTGCCGGCTTAAAACCGGGTATTTTAAAATTAATTCGATCCTTCAAATGTAAAAATAGTAAAAATAAAATCATTTGAAATAATTATGAGTAACAGTAATTGAGATCGAGCCCTAAATAATGAAATTCGACCAATTTTCAATATTTCTGATGTGATCAGATAGAAAAAAAAAGTGGTCTGATATCAAATATTTTTTCTGCCGAACAACGCATGTAATGATGGTTATGTCATGAGACTATACTAATACAGCAGTTTTATATGTGACTAATGCTTATGGCATGGATATTATAAAAAAAATACATACTTCATTATTTCAATCAAGCCAATGCTATTATAAAAAAATATTACTACAAATGGATGCACTAAAAGCCAGACATAGAAAATCGGTTAAAATTAGCCAGAATGGTTTTGGGGAATCTTTGAGGTGTGATAAAACAAGCTCACATTTCCAAAGTCACTTAACTTAGACTATACATGATGCCTGCGTGAAATAATAGCTACTGTATAGCAGCAAGTTATGGTTGGTAAAAAATAAATATAGAAACTACAGGTCTAGGTTTAACAAATTCCTATGGTAAAAAATATTCTTGTTTATAATAAAATTAATTCTGTTAAATGGGTAAACAAGAACCAATAGACATTCAAGTAAGGAAGAGACCGTGGATAGGTTAAGGAAAAAGTTATTGTATGTGATTGTGTAATTCAAATCACTGTGTAAAGCAGTTATGGTGCTCACCCCATAGACTTGGAATTATATGAAAAAAAGGCTACACACTCAGACAAACCGATACAAACAATATTGTATAAGGCAAGCATTGTATTGGAATACTTAGTAGTGGTTGCCAACAGTACGCCGACACACTTAGACCGATGAGGTCCATTGTGATACCACGGAAACTTTCCTCGCATAGTACCCTACTCGTTGAACCAATTTGAGCTTTTAACGAAGCGGTGGAGTTTTTTTATACCAGTATTTTCAAGATAACCCAGCGAGTCCAGATATAAGGCTCCTAAATGGGTTTTCCTTTAGGGCTCCTAAATGGCTCCTAAATGGGAGACCAGGGCAGGAACAGAGTAGGTGTTGGACAGTTTCATCCTCCTCCACCACTCTACACGTTCTGCAGAAGTCGTTTGAGGGGAGTCCCCGTCTCCTGCCATGTTTACCAATCAGACAATGATCCTCAATAACCCCTACCCTAGTGCTAATGTCACACCTTTTCATAGTTAGTAGGTTAAGGGATCGCTTCAGGTTCAACATAGATTTGCTTGTTGATGTTGCAGTCTGGTCTAACTGACCATCTGAAGTTTGTAGCTTTTATTGCATCATTGCGAAGCAATAAATTACAGGTGGCAAGAGGTGCACCCAAATTGATCCGTTCCGGAAGGATTTCTTATATAGTGCCCTTTCTAGCAAGTAGATCTGCCATGCAGTTACCCAAAATATCACTGTGTCCTTGCACCCTATATGGCACAATATGTTGAACCTATCCGCTAGTTCGTCCAAAGAACTGCGACAGGCCAACACGGTTTTTGACTTGATGGTTACCGACTCCAGTGCTTTAATTGTGGCCTGGCTGTCTGTGAGTATACAAATATTTCTAACAGATAATACGCTAGATCTCAGCCAGTCTGAGGCTTCTGTGTGAGTGCCAAACACTATTATTCTTATAAAAACGCCAAAAATGTTTTTTGAAAGGTCTAATTGTTTATTTAATGGACAACATAAATAAATTATTCCCTCACTATTTCTATACGTTTATTGCGGCTATAATCAGCATTGTATTGGATATCCGTGGCTTGTTTAGAATCATGTCTTTTTCGCGCATTCAATTTTAGTCTGTAATCGTTGTAATTAGGCGCAACAGAATTTAACTATTGCTGTAGTTCTTCTTATGTGTTTCAGCCTTATCTTACTCATATGATATTTTAACTAATACATTTAAACCATATACTTGAGGCTGGCTTAAGCCTTATACAAGGTGAAGGCTGGCTTAAGTCTTATAACTGGCTTAAGTCTCATACAATGAGAAGAAGAAGAAGAAGGGGAACCTGATTAGTTCCTTCTTTAGAATCCAACAAGAGTAGAAAATCATTACGAGTCAGATTTAGGACCTATATATATTTACTTACTCAATATAAGTATAATATTAAAACAATTAATGTTGTATTTACTACTACTCTTAAACAAGTACCTATACCTATTTCTGTATAATATAATTATAAAAAATTTTTTTTGTTATTTGGTTTTTATTAATTTTTCTTTAGTTTTTTTTTTTTTTTATCTTAATAGCAATTAATTTTACATATTTATTAATTATAAATCATGTTAAAAATTTTTAATTTAAATTTAATGAGATATTATATTTATTGTCATTTAATTATGCGTGGTTCACCCCATTAAAGAATTCCATTTAATTTTACTATTATCCTATCCATTACAGGTGGTTTACGTATAAATGTCCTTAAATTGTTAAAGTGATATGAAAGATAATTTTAATCATTTTTTATATATTTAAGTATAGTATATTATATAAATTTGATACTAGTTGTGTAATTATATTACTATGTATATGCCAACTTTATAATATTTAAAAAAAATATAAAATAAATTAAATAATGTATTTTTATGTTGTGTTTTTCTATTTAAAATTGATTTTTCAACTTTTATTGATCATTTTTGAATAATTTTCTACTCATTTTAATGCAACTCCTTCTTCGATTATCCTTCAAATATTTTTTTTTCACTATAGCGAATTCAATCGAAAGAAAATAATCAATTCAAATGTTAGTATGTAAGTAAGTAGAATCAAGTAAAGTGTTAAAGTATTAAATCGGTGTAAGTCAAAAAATGTTGATATTTAAAGAAAAGATAATTTTTTTTAGAATAATAATGGTTAAAGAAAAAAATCTTTGAGAATGACTGGTAAATCAAATAAATTAAATAAAAGCTTTAATTTTAGGAATATTTTAGATTAGGACTTTTAACTCATTTTCTTCAGACTTCGAAATGCCGTTATTAGAATTTCAACCAATTAGAGATTGAATGTTTTGTATCTTGGTGTGTGTGTTTTTAACCTTTACTTAGCTGACATTTCAAAACCCTTATTTTAGCTCAAAAGGTGCCCCTGTATCTTCAAGCAATTTGTATGGATTTTACTATGAGTTTTACTATTTTTGTTATATTATTGTGATTATTTTTGTATTTATTCTACTTTTACTCTTAAATTTAGTTTTATTACTTGTGTGAATCTATTCTCTAAAATATTTTTTTGGAAGTAAAGCTATTTTAGGAAAAAGAAGGTCTATTAAGCATTTTTGTTTGTGGCGAAGTATTAAGTATAAATTATCCTGAAGCACAACAAAGCAACAGGTGAAGATGGAATTCCAGCAGAAATAGCCAAACTGGACCCTGACTTATTCGCAAAAACAATTGAACCCCACATCAGGAAAGCATGGATAGAGGAGAATATACCACCATCATGGAAGAAAGGAATGATTGTCAAGATACCTAAGAAAGGAGACTTGGCAAATTGCAGCAACTGGAGAGGAATCACGGTTCTAAATACTATTCATAAGATAATAGCAATTATTATAAAGAAAAGATTAGAAGAATTACTAGAACCAATACTACGGAAAGAGCAGGCAGGTTTCAGACCAAACCGAAGCTGTGTTGACCAAGCAAATACTTTACGGGTCATAGTTGAACAATCAGCAGAATGGAATGCCCCACTATATCTACTATTCATAGATTTTAAGAAAGCATTCGACACAGTCAAGAGATGCGCAATATGGAGAACACTTACAAAGAAGGGAGTTCCTGAAAAAATCATCAACATCATCAAAGCGATGTATAAAGATGCAGAGACAACAGTTCAACACAAAGGTAACATCAGTGATCCATTCTACACCAATATAAGAGTTAGACAAGGATGTCCACTATCTCCACTTCTCTTCAACACAATACTAGACGACATTCTAAGAAAAGTTTGCACTGGAATAAACGGAATAGAATGGGATTTCTTCGGCAACTTAGAAGACTTAGATTACGCAGATGATGTATGCCTCATATCAAGGAATCAATGGGACCTACAGAACAAAGTCAACAGATTAAAGGAAGAAGCAAAGAAATCGGGACTGGAATTAAATATCGAGAAAACCAAGGCAATGAGGACAAACAACAGTGATAGTGAGCCAATAACAGTGAGTGGACAACAGATAGAATACGTAGAAGAATTCAACTACCTGGGGAGCATCATAACATCAAGAGGAGGTATAAGGCAAGAAGAACATTTCGGAGCCTAATGAAGATATGGCGGAGCAACCAAATATCGAGAACAACAAAGCTAACAATATTCAGAGCATGTGTTAAGTCAACATTAATATATGGCAGTGAAACATGACTCACTTCGGTCAGAATCAAACAGAAGCTACAAGTATTCATCAACAAGTGCTTGAGAATTATATGCAGAATATTCTGGCCGGCAAGAATTAGCAACGAGGATTTATGGATGATAACTGGAGAAGAACCTATCAACAGGCAGATAAATAGGAAAAAATGGAAATGGATATGACATACACTAAGGAAATCAGAAAGTGATATAGCAAGAAGAGCTCTAGAGTGGAATCCACAAGGCCAAAGGAGACCCGGCAGACCATACAACACATGGAGACGCACAATCGATCAAGAATGAACAGTCAACAATTATACCTGGGACGATATTAAGGAAGTAGTACTCAACAGAGAGAAATGGAGGTTCACTATCGAAGCCCTATGCTACCACGCGGAGTAATAGGAGAAAAAAAAAAAAAAAAAAAAAATTAAGTATAAATTTCGGACTTGAAACAAAAAAAGTGCATCTAATTTAAAAAATATTATATTGTTCTAGAAAGGTATTTGATCATAATATAAAGTTCTGTAACTATAGATGGACAACTTTGAACTTTTATCTGCCGGAAAGTCAATTATATGGTTTGTCGTATTAAAACACAAAACACGTAAAAAATGTGTTTTTTCTTTCAATTTTTTTATATTTTATTGTAAATATTATTTATGTTCTTCAAATTTAGTGTTTTCATTAATGTTTTTCTTCATGGAAATTTACCAAAAAAAAATACAAAAAAAAAAAAAAAACAAAAAAAAAAAAACAAAAAAAAAAATATTAAAAAAAATAGCTTAGAGAAAGAACGGTACAAAATATATATTTTTATAATATTTTAATGTTTAGGTACCGAACTATTTTATGTTTTGATGATAAGACATCGTCTGGGTACCCAACTACCGTTAGAATTTTCAACTTCTGGAAAAATGGTTTTTTAAGCCTAAAAATCGCTGAAATTGGCCGAAACCGAGATTTTTAAATAGGAAGGGGCATATTTTTCTGCAAATTCGGATTCTACAACAACAAATAAGAAACTTATGTCAAATGATTTTTTTTTTTGTTTTTTCAGTATTTTTCCTTAAAATTAATAAAAATTAAACAAAAATCTACCAAATTTTTTGTTCTCAGTTTGGGATTCCTATGAAGTTTAAATTAACAGAAAAAATAACAAACCAACAAAAAACGATAAATTTACTTTACAAAAGTTTCTCATTTTTTGACGTAGAATCCGAATTGGCATAAAAAAGTACCCATTCCCATATGAAAATCCCGATTTCGGCCAATTTCGGCGATTTTTGGCCTAAAAAAACTATTCCACCCTCGATTTAATTTAAAAAAAATTTCCTTTGACTCTAAAATAACGGTTCCTTCCCCTCTTAAAAAGCAAAAAAAAATTGGGGTTATTTTCTCTCTAAACATTTTATTGCCATAAAAAACAAAATTAGTGCTATAAGACTTCTATATGACTCCCTATAAGCACTAGTTGGTAATAATAGTGTTATATTTTTATATTTAGAGAATTTGTATAAAAAAGTACCCTTTTCCATTTGAAAATCTCGATTTCGGCCAATTTCGGCGATTTTTGGGCTTACAAAACACTTTTCCACCCTCGATTTAATTTAAAAAAAATTTCCTTTGACTCTAAATTAACGGTTTCTTCCCCTCTTAAAAAGCTGATACGCTCTGGAATACCTGGTATACCGGGAATTTGAAATATAATGTTTAGAATTGATATAGGTGTCAGAAGGTGAATTACGAACACTATTTTGAGTTAGACGGAAAAAACTTGAAATCATTACGATATTTATTACTATTGGAGTTGGTGCTGGTGCTATAATCTGAGGATGGCGATTTACATTAAATTTACAATTTACAACATTCTACATTTTTTTTTTTCGCCCATTTTTATTTACATCTGTCTTAATGTAAGACACCTAGTAACTTCCTTACATTTTGGGTAGAATATAACTATACTATCATTTTGTTATAGACATTTTTTCTAAAATTCAGTTACATTATATTTTGTTTTTTTTTTTTTTAAACTTAAAATCTATTTATAAATCTATCTAAATGATGTGGTCTGTATTTGTTCAGGCGTTTATTTCTTATTCTGTCTTGTGCTGGTAGACTGCTAACTTCATTGTTAGAATGGGTTGATATTTTTTGTTGATATTTTAAACTTGTCTTTTTAATTTCCTCATTTATTGTCAGTATTTTTAAATCACAGTGTGTAGATCATCATTTCTCACATACCATTCGGCTCTCGCTATCGTTCTAATTATTTTTGATTGTGCTCTTTGTATTAAATTAATGTTGGTATTGCACCATATGTTCATATCGGTTTTATAATTGTTTTGTAAAGTAGCAGCTTGTTGTTCATTGTCAATTTAGATTTATTTCTCAAAAGCCATTGTAGTTGTCCGGATTTTAGCCTTATTTGATTACGTTTGCGGATTGGTTCTTCCATGTCAATCTATTGTCAATGTGCATCCCTAGGTATTTAGCTTGATTTTCGATTTTAATTTCTCTATTATTTATCATTATTGGTTCAGGATCGTATCGAGTTATAGTTGTAGATACATTTAAGAAAGGAAGGAGCCGTTATTTTAAAATTCAGAAAAAAGTTTGTTAACTAAATCGAGTGTGCTCTATCGATTGGTGGTATTTTCAACTTTCGGAAAGGACCGTTAATCGGTTTTTAGATCAAAAATCGCCGAAATTGGCCGAAATCGAGATTTTCAAATGGGAAGAGGTATTTTTTAATGCAAATTCAGATTCAACGACAAAAAATAATAAAATTATGTTAAATGATTTTTTTTTGTTTTCTTAGTATTTTTCTTTAAAATTAATAACAATAAAACAAAAATAATATTTTTTATCTCAGTTTTGGCTTCCTACAAAGTTTAAACAAAAAAAAAAAAAAAAAAACAAAAAATTTAAAAAAAAATTTACTTTACAAACGTTTCTTATTTTTTGATGTAGAATCCGAATTTGTATTAAAAAGTAGCCCTTCCCATTTGAAAATCTTGATTTCGGCCAATTTCGGCGATTTTTGAAATTAAAAACCGATTAGCGATAGAGCACCCTCGATTTAGTTAACAAACTTTTTTCTAATTTTTAAAATAACGGCTCCTTCCCCTCTTAAAAAGCTGATACGCATGCTCTGGCACACCCGGTATAACTTGAGTAGTTTTGTCTTCATTAATTTGGATATTCCAAGTTTTGAACCAAGTCATTGTTTTATTCATAATTTTTTGTACCTGTTTAGTAGCTGTTTTTAAGCAGTCATGTGAAGCAAGTAGAACAGTATCATCTGCAAATGTTGCTAATAATTTATTTTGTTTTCTTGGTATTGGAATATCGGGTGTATACAGGAGATATAAAACTGGACCCTACATGGAAGAAGAAAAAATGTTGCACTATACTGTTGATCCAACGGTACCGAGCGGTTAATGTTAAAAATCTGAAAAAAATAATTCATCTCATCTCAGTCTTAACAAATTATGAACATGTACCATTTCTATCCTCACTGAAAATTTATCTTTAAGTAACAGTATTATATTATATAACCACTATTATGATACTCTCTATAGATAATAAAAATATCCTTAAACCAAATGTTAATAGAAAGCATTATTCTAACATTTTCTTCACTATACTACACAGTATATTATAAATTATAAGACTCTAATTTATCGAAAAGTTCAAGTTTCATTTAATTTTTAACCAGTAAAGTTTCTGAACGAAAGAAAAAAAAAAAAATAAAAAAACAGAAAAAAAAATAAAAAAAATTTTCTCTGCATACAAAAATGAGTTAAAAAATGTGTGTGCAAAAAGACATAAAAATGTATAAAACCAATTTAATAAAATTACAAAAATGAACTTCGAATATCAAAGGAGAAAAAAAAAATTATACAAAAAAAAAAAAAAATAAACCACATCTTTAAAGGATCAATACAATATCAAGCAATTTTCAATTCTTTTTTTTTCAACTTTTTTTGTTTTTATTTTTTGTTTTTTGGTTTCATTGTTTGAAATATGCCTGACAATTTTTAAATCCACCTATCTATTAGGTTTTTTTTTTGCTTTCTGTTTTTTTTTTGTGTTCTATCTCTTGATATAATATTTTTGTTCAATATTTGTTTATTATTGTTCATAAATGTTTACTCCTTGATAAAAGGATTTCTATTTAAAATAATGTTTACAAATTTTCTAATTATTTTAAAATTTGCTTTGAATTAAGTGAATTAAATAAAAAATTTTAAGCATAGATGCATTTTAATTAAACATTTGTATATGTACCTATACATACATTGTTTGTTCAACATGTGTTGTTTACTCAATATATTAAAATACATTTTAAATTAACCATCTTAAGTTGATAGGTATTAGAACAAAAAATATTATTATTTGGATTGGATTTCTATGAAGATGTGCCAAATTTGAATAATTTTAAGTTTTTGATAATTATTATTATACTGGAAAAAATTTTTAAATACTAGGCCACAACAATCAATAAAATGTAGCATGTAGAAGAATAAGGTGGTCATTAATGTTATTATCTATCATGAATGTACGACTAGTTATATTTTGTGGTCAAAATGCTTGGTGATCATTAGAATTTCAATATCTATGCAAATAATTATTGATATCCTTAGGAGTGAAGTACAATTGATTTTAGATAGATTGTAGAGAATGTACGACTGTATGTACATATTATTGACTATTTTACATCCTGTGACGCCACCAGTGCTTAGATCTTTTAAATATAATTTCATGATTTCATGTAATAAAGCTTTACTTCTGTTTAGCGCTACATTATATTTTTAAATGCTGAAATATGGTGCTAAATCTAGTTATCTATAATTATAGTTGACAAGCATTTAAGGACCTGCGCAGTAGACACCTTTTTATTTTATTTCGATTCTCCTACTCTCTAATGAACTTCTAATATATGTAATATATAAGATTGTATATAAAACAATAATGCGCTCACAGTGGACAATTTTTTACTCATATGGGTTTATTATTCACCAAATACATTATTCGTGAGTTATTATTAAAATAAAAAACAAACAAAAATATAAAAAAACAAATACAAAAAAAATCAGTTGAATTCTTCATATGATGGGCAATTTCATCTTTACATAATAGAGTCAAAGTAGCTATCTATAACTACAATTGACAAGCATTTAAGGACCTGCGCAGTAGACACCTTTTTATTTTAACTCTCTTCTCCTTAATGAACTCTTAATATATAATAAGTAAGTTGTAAATAAAACAATAATGCTCACACAGTTGAATTTTTTTTAATCATATGGTTTTATAATTCGCCAAATACATTAAGAAACAGGTAGAAACGAAACAGAAAATGAGAAGTAAGGTATTTATGTTTTTTAACGAAAACATACTAATTCCAAAGCTATTCATTAAAACATGAGTGTTTTCTGCTTTGTAATGAGAAGTCTATGTCAATACGTAAATAACTGTTTTTTTTTTAAAACTTTAAATTTGACTTCAAGTTGAAATATAATTTCTCAACAGGGGCCCCTAGTAACTGTTTAACAGACAATCAGATTAGATTATGTAATTTCGGAATTGGATCTATCTCGTACATCACCGCAGCCGCAAATGGGCTTATTGTGATTATTCGTGTTTGTTACTGCTAGTTAGTCCTCTGAGTCCTTAAACATACCTAATTTTGTCATCACACTCATGATATTTTTCAATGTTATTCTGGATAGCTCTAAATATTCGGAGAACGATGTAGGCAATAGACAAGCATATATTCACCCAAAAATTCTTGTAAATATAGGTAGTCTAACACTAAAAATACCTACTGATGAGTTCTAATAGTGTTATGATGAACTAACCTATTTCCTAAAAATATTTTGTTTTTAAAAATTCTTGATTTAGCCGAATAAAATAGATTTATTATAAAATTTTACGCAAATTAGTGCATATTAATTAAAAGATTAATCGGTAATGAATTGCAATTGGGGCATATCACTAAAAAAAAAAATAAATGGGTAATAAATATTGTATATTTTTTCAGTGTTAAATTTTTCTCTCAATATTTTGTCAATATTTTTGTCAATAATTGTTTAGAATGTAGATATATAAATAATTCAGCTTTCTAATGATCCATCATCAACAGTAGATGATCCGACAGTTAGGGGTGAATTGCAAGCATATTTATATATTTTTTACTCTATATTTAGTCAATGTTGTCCATCTGTGATTTCCAATCTTTCGACCATTGTCATGGTCTTTGTCCAGCTATTTTAATCTTTCTATATACCTAATTGCTTTAATATTGGACAGTAGTCTATCTAATATTATTATTATTTGTATCATTTGGTTATTTGACTTAACCATTCATGTTGTCCTGCTCATTTAAATCATTGTGCCTTATTAAATTAGCACTACAATTCATTTTAAATATTTTGTGACTAACGTAAAATTTACAATGCAGCTTATTCCAAAATGCATGTATATCAAAAGTTTTGACTTTGTACAGTATTCCAAAATGTTTAAAATATGTAGTGGAAATGTAAAATTAAAGCAGAGTGTGTAGCAAAAATATGTATACTACTTTTTGTATACAATGTCATAGATAGAGTAAGATAAAGACCAGAAATATTTAAATTATATAAGTTAGAATATAATATTTTCGATGGTAAAATATGGTTATTACCAAATTGCAGAAAATTCCAAAATACGTAGTAGAAATGTAAAACAAGAGCAGAATGTGTAGCGAAAATATGTATACTACATTTTGTATACATGTCATAGATACAGTAAGATAAAGACCAGAAATAGTTAAATTATAGTTTGGCAAATTATATTTTCGATAGTAAAATATGGTTATTGCCAAATTGTAGAAAAATATTTTAGTAAAATATATTTTTCTGCTAAAAATATGTGCTGGACCTATGAAGATCTAGCAATATTAATTTTGATATAATGAACAATAAACAAAAAATCAGATTATTACAGATTTATATTAGAAAATAGACAAAATTATAATTTAAACGTTAAAATGTATGTGGGTATTTGGATTGTCAAAATGGTATTCCAAAATGTAGCAAATGTTTTATTATAATATATTTTACAATGAAGTCGTTATAAAAGCTTTAAACGGTATAGTATAATTATATTTAAATTGTATTAAAACTGTTATACTACATTTTAGAAGTTACTCATTAATGATTTAGAAGAATAATACAATAATGTTGTTCAATTAAGTGAATTATATGTTTATCAAATTAGTCTTTAGTTAAGTCTTCTGCGAGTATTAAATATTTGACTAAGCTTACATATATTTTACTTTGAGATACAGTTCGATATCTATCTTTAGTTATTATAATTAAAATGGCTCCATTATAAAAAATATTTTGTAGATGTTTTCAAACTGCGCTACCATCAGAGTATCGATATATCGAACTCTTATTAACTGACTTGGTCATTCCATTTCTTCATTAACCACAAGTAGTGTTATTTTATATGTTTCTGTCTTGCTTATGTTGCTCTTGGTTGCATCTGGTTTATGTCGTATACATGACAATTAAAAATACAATTGATTAGCATTTCAGTGTGCTCTATACAGGTTAGTTTTGCACTGTATTCTCCATTATACGTTATCGCTTGTTCAACATATTGTTTTTCATTGTTAACTTTTCAATTTTCAATTCAATGCAATAGGCTTGCTACTTATTGTCTGGATTATTATTTTAATTTAATTTTTATTACAAACTATTTTAATTGAGTAAAAAATAAATATTACATGATATTAAATTAATTTTGTGAAGTAGGTATATACTGGTATTACATTTTGACTGCTGTCTTGTTTGGTTGTTTAAATAATTTTACTGTGTCATAACACAAGATTTGTATAATAAAATACATTTTTATAGATTTAATTGGTTTTTTTTTAATAAACTAAATTTAATAATTTTTATAACGGTATTATTAATAACTATTGTTGACTTAATTTTTTCCTCCGGGTCACTACTATTATTTTGTAATAAAATTTTCCTATTTTACATATCTTATTTATATTTTTTGTTAAGCTCTAGCTGCTTAGGCTATCGGTTAATGCATTACATTAAACAATAGGTTTTGCTGTTTAACTCTGTTATTATTTGTTTTTTACTCTTACCTACTATTTTCTGGTAGTCTCTAGCATAATTTTAATAACTAGCTATATACCCTTTTTTCCCCAGCAGTAGCGTTGAACCCATATAATAATACTTAAAATATTTTAAAAATAACTGTATTATATTTTATTATAAATTTCATTATAAACGAAATATATACTAAATAACATCATACATTTTCAAAATAATTCGATCCTAACTATTATACAAAAGTTATACATATTTACATTCTGATCACAATTTTGCTGTGGTTTAATTTTTATTTTTTTTAACATAAGATTTTCAGAATATTGTGACAAGGGCTTTTCATTCTACTGAATGAAATATAATGTTACATACTCAATATGTTTATCTATACGTGCACACACATCTACATATTATTGTTGTGGGTAATACAAAAAAAAAAAAAAAAATTGTCACAGTAAAATTTAGTGCCTATTGAAATAAACCGTATAGTAAGTAATATGTGGTATATGCTACTACTATGATATATTAGTATTGTTATTAAGAATATCTGTATAAAATTGGCTTTTACAGTGGCATCATTTTCAATTGAATAACGGTTGGAAAATTTTATATCAACAAACTATACAGCATCCTGTAAGGATATTATTATAATACATTTTAAAATTCTTGATATTCTAAAAAAAAATGTATATATATATATATATTAGTGTACGTATCTACACTCATAGTGAAATTTATTCTTATTTGACTTTTGGTGTTAGGAATTTCGATTAACCACATTTAGAGGTTTCATTGTAGAAAAGTAAATGTCACGAAAATTTGTGAAGTAAAAATTTAAAAACAAATTTTGCTTCAGGAGAAGTAGATATCAGCTTTTTAGAAATCCAAGTTTAGTTCATTAAAAAATTATTAATGATAATAGCAAATTGTGAAATTAATTTAAATAATGAATTTGAGCTGTTGTAGAACAGTTTATTACATTAAATATTGTATTACTTGCCCTCTAAAGGCTGGAAAAACTCAAAATTTTAATTGGCCCATTTCACAAATTTTAAATACTGTATCCATTTGACTTTTATTTGTCTTCTATATCTTTTTTTATTTGGTGACTTTGGTTTTGCTATTCTGGTTCGGATAGCTGGAATATAACTCCTACCACTCTCCAAAAATATTTCAAAAACCAAAGGGGTTACAGACCTTTAAATGGGTATAATAAACAATTATGTCTTTTATCAAGTCAACAAGGTCTGAAAGTTTTATGGCGATCGGATGAATGGTGTAATAATGTATAAAAGACAAATATGGGACTCAAGACAAATATGTCCCAGAGCATGCGTATCAGCTTTTCAAGAGGGTAAAAAAAATTTGTTAACTAAATCGAGGGTGCCCTATCGATTGGTGGTATTTTCATTTTCAACTTCGGGAAAGGACCGAAAATCTGTGTTCTTTAAGACCAAAAATCGCCAAATTTGGCCGAAATCGAGATTTTCAAATGGGAAGGGGTACTTTTTTATGTCAATTCGGATTCTACACCAAAAAACAAGAAACTTTTGTAAAGTAAATTTTGTTTTTTTTTGTTTTCTTTTTTGTTTAAACTTTGTGGGAACCCAAAACTGAAATAAAAAATATTATTTTTATTTTATTGTTATTAATTTTAAAGAAAAATACTAAGAAAACAAAAAAAAAAACCATTTAACGTAATTTTCTTATTTTTTGTCGTAGAATCTGAATTTGTATTAAAAACTACCCCTTTCTATTTGAAAATCCCGACTTCGGCCAGTTTCGACGATTTTTGGTCTTATAAAACCGATTTTCGGCTCTTTCTGGAAGTTGAAAATACCACCAATCGATAGAGCACCATCGATTTAGTTTACAAGCTGATACGGATGCTCTGGAGCACCGGGTTTATTGATTTTTAGATAGATAGCTAATTAGTTTATTTATTGAGGATAAAAACTTCCGTCAATTCGTATAAAAACGATGAAAATGTCATTCAACACAAGATAGCAGAATTACATTTAAAATGTTTTTTCAATCTTCACTTATTATGGGGTCCTTCTGCATCTCTCTCCTACGTGGCTTCTCTGATCCAAATCTGATCCCACATATAACATTAACATTACGAGTAAACTATTTTAACATGTTGGCGACCACCATACGTTGGCTTTTTTAACACATTGACTACCTGTATCAAAGTGAACATTTCCATTATCATTCTCAAGTACCATGGTTAACGGTAATACAGAAATTTTATATTTTAAATTTTATATTATATTTTAGGTAAAAGATTGCAAATATCGTCAAAAAACATCAGATTTAGAAAATAGAATATAAATTATGTTTCCATTCAACAACCCTAGTTAGTTGTTTTTCTTTCTTAATCTGTGTAATATTTTAGCTGACGTGATTAGCAAATTTTACTGGCTTCAGGTGGAATATATCGAAAGAGAACAAATTAATATTCATTCCCAGCTACGGTGATTCTTAGCGATATTTTTTGCAATATATTTACAATGTTTGAATTTGTACCTGGAAAATATTAGTGTTGCCGTTAATCATGGTACATAAGAAGAAAATGAAGACGTTCGCTAGTGATACATATACTCGTTGCAGCCAATGTTAAAAGACAGCTTACTCAAAATAAACATTTAATTGCAATAGTTTCAATTTACAAACAAAAAAAAAGTTATTAGGTATCTGATTTAAAGCTCAAAATGACAGTTTGGCATAATTGCAATATGAAAGAAAAAAATATGATTGTCTTCAAATTAATGTTTTTAAATTTTTTTAGCATAATTCCTAGCCTAACATACACCTATCGAAAAAAATATAAAATAAGATAATGGATAGAATTATAATAGTGTGTTACAGGTAGCATAAAATAATCATTTTTTTTTTCTTCTTCTTTAAAATAACCACTTCATATCCTGTCAAATGAAAATATATAAGAGAATCGATTGTTGATGTGTAGAGGTACAGTAGGAACTGAAAATTAATCAATATGTTTAATGGTAATCTAATAAAATATGTATGCAAGACTTTATTTTATCTTTTATTAACAACCTCACGCTACAATAGAACATTTTTAAGATATACGAACTAATTGGCTAGGATAGGGAAGTATAATGAAAAAGAAAGGTATTATGTAAAATAAATAGGAGTTGAATCAAAAAATTATTTTAATATTAGTTTTGAATTTCAGATGGTTTTAATATGTTGTACTAAATTTGGGAAGAATAAGAATCGCTCGAACTATAAACAAATTTCCGACGACTATGGTTTGCCATACTGAGATTTAATGTGTGATTGTTTGTTTAATTTTGTTGTGGCACTGTTTAGGATGATCAGAAGACATGTTTTTTAGTTTTGTTTTGTAAAAACGAGATCTGGTAGATTATAAGTTCATTAATTGTAATTTTCTATACCAAATAAAATTTATATAATTTGTATTTCAGTTATGAAATGTTTGGTAAAGTCTAACATTTAATGTATATGGTCTGGCAGTGCTATATAGATAGGTAGGTAGATGGAAGTGATCATTTCAGTTGGTTCTACAATTGTACCTTTTCGATGCAATGACTCGAGTGAAATAGATATTTTTTAATGTTGGTCATTCTAGGGGATCATTCTATCAAGAAACTCAGGACTAGAGTCATACTGTGCAATGCGATTGAAAAAATCGATCGAATCACTATTTTTGTTTCCTGTAATAATTTCTATGTTGGTAGGAAAAGTCTAATTTAAAGTCCGGAATGCTTATAGGGGGTATAGTAACCTATAATACAAAACATTCATCATATATTTTTTACATTAGGTAATCAATTAAACTATCTTAGATAATGTAGATAGTATACTCAGTCGTATTTACAATTCAATCAACTTTTCTCAGGTAAAATATACTAAATTGACGGTCAACAAAAAGGCATGGATTAATATTTACTTCACGAACATTTCAAATAATTGTATCAAATCTGTCATATTCTTTAGTATAAAATGGTATCTATTTTGAATATTTAAACAGTCCTATACGATTACTTCCTGGCAGGCCTGGTCACCATGATTGAATATTTTACTGATTGTTATTATTATTATTGCTGTTATTATTGCAAGTGTTGTTCCTGTTTTTGTCGTCTTGGATTTATTTCTGTTATAGTTGTTGTTATTATTATTATTATTATTGTGTCTTGATGGTACATATCAGATCGAAAATGCATTACCTATGTTTTGCTTGTTGTCATTGTTATCCATTTCAGTCGCAATTTCTATTACTTCGTTGAATTTAGAAGATGGTGCAGCTTGTATTATCATTTTTAATGGTTCATTCAAACCTTTTTTAAATGTACCTACTTAGACCTAATTAGACCTATCCCAATAAGGTCACTTGCGGCTGCGATGATGAAGGGACTGGATCCTTTTCGGAATAAATTAATCTAGATCTAATTAATCATTCATTTTAACTATTACTGCTTTGCTGCATTTGCCTTGTAAATAAGTGAACAATAATTGGTTCAGGCTTGCTATTAAATGCTCTATTTTTGATGCATAAGAATTTATACTCTGATTTGCTTGATTCAGCTTTGAAAATTCATTAAATATCTTCAGTGATGGGTTTTTGTTACTTTTATATGTTTGATTTAGTTGATAGTTTTAATAATGTGGTTGGTTTTGTTTCTATTAGGAATCTATTATTTATATTTAGTAATTTTAAAAAGATTTTCTTCATTGCTTTCCAGTGTTTCATTATAAAATTCTGAGTGACTTTTGTATTATCCTTCAAAATTGGTACTAATTTATTGACAGTTAACTTGGGTCATTAAAATTGACCACACCATAATTTGTCTTTTAATTTATTATTGTACGAGACATACCTTTGTGGCCATAAGTCTTGTTAAATAATTACACCTTTTAAGAGCCGCCTCAAGGCATATTAAAGTCATGCATATTAAAACTGACCATACAATAATTTGTCTTTTAATTTATTATTGTACGAGACAGGCCTTTGTCGCCATAAGTCTTGTTAAATAATTACACCTTTTAAGAGCCGCCTCAAGGCATATTAAAGTCATGCATATTAAAACTGACCACACCATAATTTGTCTTTTAATTTATTATTGTACGAGACATGCCTTTGTGGCCATAAGTCTTGTTAAATAATTACACCTTTTAAGAGCAGCCTCAAGGCATATTCAAGTCTTGCCAGACATGACTATAGGTACATGACTATATAAACATATAAGGGTCCTGTGTATTAATCAGATTACCCTAATAAAGAATAAATATATTACATGGAATGGATTTTTCAAACAAGTAATTTTGATTGACACTGTAAGTGTTATGGCAAGCCATATACCACATTCATATCTCGGTGAAATAAATAAATGGTTGTTAAAATGATAACACAAAAATGTTCGAGGCTCTGTCAAAATTAATTTTTATTCTTATGTTGACTATATATATGTACAATATATATATATATATATATATATACGTATCAAACATAAGCCGTCATATTCTCAAATATAATAATGATACCCATACTACAATACATACATTGTTGAATATCAGTGCTCTACGTTTTTTAAACGATAATAATAAAAAAAAAAGTAGAAATATATCTGTAGGATATATAGGACATATTTATTCGATCCTTTTTTTTTCTCAAATTGATTTAAAAACTGAAAACCTGAAATTTTCTCTATATTAATACTTTTTTTTTGTGCTTTTTTCATTTATTATAGGGGAGAGGAAATAGGTACACATACTTGTGTTCTCTTATGTTTTTTTTTATAGCTTTAAAATCGAAATAAAAGATAAATTGATTTTTTACCTGAAGAAAATAATAAAATATTTAAACGGGTACTGGGGTTTTTTGTTTTTATTTCATAAAATTCCATAGATAAATAAACGTGTAGATAAAAGGTTGTCTTTGAAAGGGTTACCCCCAAAAACATAATTTTTTTTTCACCCATTATTTATTAGAGTTAAAATAAAGTAAAAACGAAAATAAGTAAAAAAAGTAGATTGAAAAAAATATACCCGTGCTTATTCGTACCAGAAACAGAAACAAAAAAAAAATAAATAAAAAAAACGAAAAAAGGATGCTACCTTTTAATATTAATATTGATTATATTTAATTGATTACGGTTAAAAAGGTGTTCTATATATTGTGTATTTGTGATTTTTATAATTAATAAATGAAAATTATTGTGTGTTTGTTTAAAAAAATTGAAATATGTGAATTTTAATGGTGGTATTTCGGTCTCGGTGTATTTATGTATTTTTTCCTAGAAAATAACGAGATTATTCAAATGAAGGTTATTATTATTGTAATTAAATAGGATCAGGATAATGATTAAAATTATTTTTTTTTTTTTTAAATTAATAATTCGATACAAAAAAAAAAAAAAATGTTGTATTAATGGAAAATATTATTGGTAAATTCATAATAATTGAATGTTTTGGGAATGATGGAATGAATATTCGTTGAATTTGGAGCCAAAATATTTATTTAATGTCAGGATTAAAATATCAAATGAAATATTATATTATAGAAATAAATAATTGAGAAGAAATGGAACATATGTTGAAATTTAAATAAAAAAATTAAGTGAAATTTTATTTCAATGAATTAAACAATAACTGTAGAATTTAAATTTGAATTATTCAATTAAAATATTTAATTTGTTGTATTTTAAATATTGAATTGAGCTACATATTATGTTAGTGAATTTTAATAAATCATATAATAAAATAATAGTTATTATAACTGAAATAAATCAAAAATAATATTAAATTTATTTTTATAATAAAGTGAATTTTTGAATTTACATTACAATAATATCAATTCTGTAGCAACAAGTCATAACCGCCGCTTATGTCTGAAATTGGTGTTTTGAGTATAAAATCAATTTTAAAGTTTAATATAAGTAGTAGTGGGTCTCTACCAGTTTCTGGTTATTTAATATCACTTAATATATGCTTAACATAATGTATCTTAAATTCGATAACTTTTTTACACTTATATTTACACCTATTCTGCTCGACGATTTATTGTTTTGACGCTAAAAAAATTTGATTACAGTCGAACTGGCTTAAGAACACATTTGTGCACTTTAGCAAGTTGTGCTTTTAAATAGATAAGTCCTAAAATATTTTTTTTAGATCAATTTTGATTATGTAGGTGCTATGTTATAAATAAAAGTGTGGGAAACATATTTTGTACATATTATGTCATTTACATTTGAATTTTTGTAGCTACATATTTGTACATAGTAAGTATGACATCCAACACTGCAAAAATTACTAAACTGTCTGTATTTTTATTAATTCTAAAGCTATATTTTTGTGTTGTCTCAACACATTAACAAAATGTGTTGTCTCAACACTTTAACAAAATTCGGCATCATGTGCTATAAAACAACGCGAAAAGTATGTAAGTTTATAAAATATTATACAGAAATTTATGCATTTAAAGATATTTTGCTTTTAAACAAATTGAATTATATGAAAAAATAAAGCAAAAAAAGTGCGTTCGAAATAATGTGCACTTAAATGGGTTTATGTTTTTAAGCGAGGTGTTCTTAAATGAACTCGATTGTATAACGATTGCAATCGACTATACCTATCATGAATCGCAATCGACTAAAAAAACAAAGGTTGCCATTTGAAATCATTTTTTTTTGTATAATTTTATATAATTTGACATATAGAAAATTAAATATTCTTAATAATGTATACCAGTACGGTATGTATATATTTAAAATTAATTGAAACATTTGCAGTTCAAGATTATTTCCTAAAAGAACAGAAATTATGATAAATTATACTTATTTAAAAAAAATACAAACAACAATTCAAAAAATACTTCAATGGCTGCTTTTAACTTACACATTAACATGACTGTCGATCAATAAAATGCAATAGCTAAAAGCGAATGATTCCAATCGATTCTAAGCGATTCAATTATTGACATTCATGCTACCAACGTCATTTTGATGGTACGACAATCAAGCGTCATTTTGCGTTCATTAGAATACGGGTCGTAGTTGATGTAAGATGTTAATATTAATAAATAAAATGTTGATAAAATTGTTTTATGTAAAATAAACCGTTTAAACAATCAGTAGACATCAGTTTAAATTTGAAAATTTGAAAATGATATTCGAAATTTGTAAAAAACATTTATTATAACTTGTTATGGCTAATTATCGGAAGATATTTAAAATGTTTTAAGTTCAATAAGCTTTTATGACACGAAAGTGATTAATAGTTGTGTTCAGTAGATTTAGAACAGAAACGGACAGAACAGTTTTGGACAATGACAGTTAACTGTCAAACACTTTAGAACCACTTAGAACAGAAAAATCTACTGAACATCATTTCTGATCTTTTTTGAACTTTTTTGTTCTAATCTTTGATTACTCTGAAATTTCTTTGTTTAACTGTCAAATTTTACAAAAAAAAACAACAACAAAAAAAATTGTCCAAAACTGTTCTCAAAAAAATTCAGTAGAAAACAGATCAATTTAGAACAGTTTCGCACAGTCAAATGAACTTAAAACCGAACACTTTCAGACAAAATAGAACAAGTAACGGAATTTAATGAACACAAAAATGTGCTCTTTTTTACTCTAGAACGTTTTAGAATGTCCTAGAACACTACTAATGTACCCAAGCCCAAAATATGACTTATAGTTGTCAGAATAAAACCAAATTTTGACAGAAAATACTTAAAAAAAGTCTGAATAAATTGGTGCGTTCATGCCAGTGCTAAAATAGCAATGCTAAACTAAATTGACATTTGTGGCATGACATAACATTTTTTTAGCACTGCTATTTAAAATAGCAACATAAATTTACGTATCTGGCTGAACTAATGGTATAAACGTATCTGGCTATAGCACGGTATAAACGTCAAAATTGCTACAGATGTCAAAATAAACGTCAAAGTAAAAATAATTACAAACAAAATTTATCAAAGAAAGTAAGTATATGCTTAGAAGTTGGTATACTATTTTGTATTTTATCATTTAATTGATATAAAATTGTAATTCATCCCAAACATCCACAATTTATTTATAGAAAGCTCTGATAGTTCAAGTACTTTGATTGTTATTTATTTATTTATTTATTCATTTATTTACTCAAATGAGCTCAATTGCTCTTACAGAGTGACGAGTTGACTTTATTAATCCTGTACCAGGGCTATTTTGTTTCTTTATTAAATTTTAAAGACTTTATTTGGTAAAAACAAATAAAAACGCTTTTCTTTTGTCATTTATAGCAACGAGCGATATGAACCCTTGCTAATTTTTTCTGATATTTATAGTATATTGCTAATTTAGCACCGTCATGAACGCAGTGATTGTTATTTTATATCGATTTTTTTTTATTATGTTGACATAAGCGGTTATGATTTGTTGGTGCAAAACTGTTGCCAGGCGTGGATCTGAATACCTTTATTGTCAGTGTTGATGATAGAAAGAAATCTTTAATCCAGATTTGGGGTAAGTAACAACTATGAACATTTTTGAATGAAAAGTAAAATCTTAATGAACAACAATTCAAAAGACATTTGATTTCAGCTAAGCAGCTTCAGTGCCATGCAGCTTCTTGATATACATTTATTTTAAAGAATAGATTCTGTTATTTGGTATATCATAAATTTTGAATTATATCAATTTGTCTAAGATGTTCTGTATAAAATGTTTATTAATGTCAGTACTAATGATCAAGAATGGTCAGAGTAAAATATGACACAGAATAGGTTATATAATAGGGTTAGTGGTCAGTCGAGTAAGATGTGATATAGTATATTAAACTCATCAGTTTGAGTAAAAACTGACAATAACATGACGTGATAAAAAATCTGAATAAAAAAAAAGATTGGTATCAAAAAAACCATATTTAAGCTTTAGAAATAATATTAACTGACTTATGTGCATTTTAATTTTGAAAAAAAAAACTTCAGATAGTGCCTCACATACTAAGTACTTCTACTGCCTTTTTAAATGTATGCGATCAATGTTTTACCATGTATTTACTTAGGCAATAGATTTGTCATTTAAATCTTCTTTTCCTCGAAACAAAATACCAATTTGGCTTTGCCTGTCTACTAACAAAATATTTATTTGGCAGGACATTGCTTTCTACTGTTTTTATTTTTTATTTATTTTTTTGTTTTCTTTAAAAAGCTCGAACATCGAATGTAATTTAAAAATTTAAGAATTAAGTAATAATGCACTACATTTTTTATTTTTACTTTGAATTTAAATTTATGTAAAGTGATTAGTTGGAATAATGCCAAATCACAATTACCGAGTTTACTTGTTACTTATATCATTTCGTATAAATCACAGTAACTTGATTTAACCTATTAAAACTTTATCTTGGAAAATTAGAAAATTTTAAAGTAGTTGTAATATTACAATGAATATTTACAACCATGCAGAGAAAAAAAAAATATAATAGCAACAAATCATGATTAAAAATTTAAAATTTCGCTCACTCCAAAATTTGAATATAAAAAAGAATTTAGATAACTTTTAACAAATAGGATCAAATAATTATACTGCAGCAAAATAGCTTTAAGTAAATTAAAATTTTTTAATTAATTAAATTTTCCAAAAAAAATACTAATTTCACTTACTGAACAATATAGAATATAAATCAAGTGGCAAAAGGTTTGCTGGCAAAGTTAGTACTTACTGGTCAAATCAATATCAAAGGTCTACCAGGATGACCTTTGAAAATATGATTTAAATGTTGTCATCACAAAATTGAAGATAACATATACATGGTGGAAACAGGCACATTAAGCAAGCCCAATTTGTAATAATAATATTATATTAGTCTCGCTCTTACACATATCACATATATAGTATATAAGTATAAATTTTAATTAGCATATCAATAAAGTCAGTTGTTATCAGATACTCAACGTGGTTGTATTTAATAATATCACACAATTAAAGAAGCAGAAGAAGTAGAAGTCTAATAAATGACCATTTATGTTTTTCAAGGTAAACTTCAATTGTTTTGTACTCTTTATTTATATCATAACATTATTTTTTATATTTTATCACCTCAAAATATATAATTTACTATATGTAACCGATTTTATTACAAAAATAATGTACTAAAATACATTATATTAATAAATTTAAATCCTTGAATGAAAATTAAAATAAAAAAAAAAATAAAATTCAAAATTTCAAATGAATAATTCAATTTTCCTGTTGATTCCATTCTAATTCTATTGTCATCCTGTTATACCATTTTCTATTTTTCATTCTACCGATTTAACAACTTTAAAGGATAACAAAAAAAAAATAAAAATAAGAATAAAAAATTGTCTACTCTACTACAATATTTGTGTTAGATTGTAAAAAATATATATATAAAAAAAATAAATATCTCTCACCTCCTTGTGTTACTAAATCAGACAAAATGTGACAGAATGCAATAACGCTTTAAAAAAAAAATAATAGACAGTAAAATTAATTTTTATAAGTTAATCTTCTTTTAAGAATATTTTTTTTTTTTTTTTAACATCTATCCTTAAATTGAGAGTTTCTTATCTGTTAGATAGGTAAGGTAGTACCTGTATTTTTTCATTGTTAATAAATAAATTTGTATAAAATATTTAAAAAAATGTTGTAGAATAGGTTAAGGACAATTTTTCGAATTATTAATTTTAAAATTGAAAACAAATATAACGGAATATTTCTTAAATCACTTTCGGTACGTTCCCCTCTATATTATATGAGTAAGGGCTGGTTTTATTATAACAAAATAATATTACTCACACTTTTGAGCTGGTACTTCTCTTTCAGGCTACCTTTTGGCTACCTTGATAGCGTAAAAAATTGTGCAATTCGTCTAATCGGGAACTCAACTTCCTCCTTAGCCTCTTTTTGACATACTCATATAGTAGGAGCGATTTCTCTGTTTTATAGTTACTTTATAGGTGTGGAAATCAAAAAACCACTCGATGGTGTTAAACAGTTCCAAAGTCAAATGCCCATCGCTATACAGTAGAAATACCTAAATGACATAAAACAGGTTTTGGAAATTCGTAAAATATGCACTAGAACTTTATTGAAAATTAACAAAAACACTTTTTACCGTTTTCCGAAATTCGGACTTATTCTGGTAGCTGTCATACAATTCCTAACAACTGAAGATTTGCAATTTGTAACATTTTAAGACTATACAAATACTTATGTTTCCGTTTTTCGGAATTCGGACTAGTTCGGTAGCTGCCACACAACTCCTAGTACCTATGAAAAAATAATTTACAAATCAATGGCGCTATAAACCTGAAGATTTGCAATTTGTAACTTTTTAAGAGTATACAAACCCTTGTGTTTCTGTTTTCCGAAATTCGGACTACTTTGTAGCTGCCACACAATTCTTGTCACCCATGTAAAATATTTCAGAAATCAATGACGATATAAACTTGAAGATTTGCGATTTGTAACTTTTTAAGAGTATACAAACACTTATGTTTCCGTTTTCCGAAATTCGGACTTATTCTGGTAGCTGTCATATAATTCCTATCACCCATGAATAATATTTCCAAAAATCAATGGCGCTATAAACCTGAACATCTGCAATTTGTTACTTTTTAAAAGTATACAAACACTTTATGTTCTCGTTTTTCGGAATTCGGACTACTTCGGTAGCTACCACACAACCCCTACCACTAATGAAAAATATTTGAAAAAATTAATGGCGCTATAAACCTGAAAATTTGTAATTTGTTACATTTTAAGAGTATACAAACACTTATGTTTCTGTTTTCCGAAATTCGGACTAGTTCGGTAGCTACCACACAACCCCAATTCAAAACATCAATGGCTCTGTACATATCTTAAAATTTGTTGTTAGGTTTTTAATAAACAAATAAACACGTCTTTAATCACTTTCCGAAATTCGGACTAGTTCATTTTTATCAACTCCTAGCTTCGATTAGCAATATTTAATTACAAGTAACAAACCTAAAAATTTATACTTAGAACTTGCAGCCTTAATAATGTTATTAAAACCCAAATAAAAATTTTGAATTAGATCCATGCATTTAAATGTCTGTAACCGAACTTTAGGAATATTTTTCCGAAATAATTTTTTCAAAATTTTGGTTGTAAATGTTTTAGATTTTGTATTGAACCTGGATTACGTTGGTTGAATTTGGTATTAATACATAAAATGATAATCACAACCTTACTGTTTTTAAAGTGACACTATCGTATTAAACTTACTTCTTAGGCTATAACTACTGATCATGTCTGAGGCTTAAATTACATAATCAAAGCTATTATTAAAACTATAGAAAAACTGTATAGAACATATGAAATAATAATATTCTCATAGTTTCTAGGACTGTGAGACAACTATAAAAGCATAATTAACAATCAAAACAAAACAATATTTTCAGACTGAAACAAAGAATATAATTTTTAAAGCTTCAAATCAGTAAAGTTGAAATTGTATTAAAAAATAAAAACAAAACTCATAGATAATATTATTTGAATATTTTTCAGAAATAAATAGAAAATTACCATGTCCGATGAAAATCAATTCAAATTTTTCTTAACTTTTAAATTGATATGTATTGTAAAAGCACTCTACAAATCTAGCTTGAAGCTAAAGTGTCATACAACAACAGTGAAGAGAAAAACAATAAACGAAGTAGTGACAAAGCAAAAATCGCTTGAGGCTATTTTACTACTACATACCAGCAAAAGAAGAGTGTTGCCACAGCCCTTCTAAATAACTCAAAAAAAAAAATATTATTATGAGACCAGGATCCGCTTGGGGTACTATTTAAAAACAAAAAAAAACAATTATAAAAATAAAAAAATTTTTACATTGCATTTTGCCAAGCAACACTGCAACAAACTAAAAAAAATAAAATTCACAAAGAACATTACTTTTTGTATATTGATTTAAAAAATACATCATCACAGTAATCAGAATTTTCAATTTTATTTTAAATTACAGATTTTTCATCTCCATTTTTTTTTTTTTTTTACTATTTTTTTTTATTTGAAGTATTTTCAAGGACCTCATTTTTTAAGACGATGAACTAAAAACGACAAAATGAAATATTAAAAATCGTTAAATTGAAATTGTTGTTGTTTTTGTTGTTGTTGTTGTTGTTGTTCAATTTATAATACTATGTATCTCTACCGAGTATTAAATCAAGTTAGGAAGGAAAAAGGATGTAAAATATTTAAGATATTTAAAATAGCTTTTAAGAGAGAAGATTACACAGTAATTTGTACAGTAACAAGGTGAGGGTGTGTTGTAACACACGACAAGAGTAGGTACTTTGAAAAACAAATTTAAATAAGAACTAGAAATAAAAAAAAAATATAAAAAAATTGAAGAAAAACAGAAAAAGGATATTAAATATAATTTATTGTACTTAGTTTGTACACAGAGTAAATAAATGATAATTTATTCTACATTTAATTTTATTAAAAGAGTAGGTACATAATATACAATACAGCAAATTTTAAAAAATTAAATACATCGTCGATTTAATGTTCATTGTTTTTTTTTTTTCGTTTTTTAAAAGTAAGAAAATAAATTCATATAGAATAAAATTGCACAACAAAAATAATTAAAAGGTTTTTACCTCACAAATTCACACAATTTAAATTACTTGAAGTATTTAGGTTGGATGTACACACACATACCTGTAAAAATAAATAAAAAAAAATTGTTAAATTACATTAAAATAGAATAGAATAGAATAGTTTAAATTTTATTAAATGGGAAATTTAATAATTAAAAAACAAAAAAAAAATATTTAATAAAAATAATAAATAAATAAAATTTTAATTTGAAATAAATTAAAGTAATTTTCAAAATATTTAAAATAAATTATATTAAATCTGAATTTTTAAATTCATGGAAATTTTTTTTTTTTATAATGGGATAAACACGCTAGCTGCTTTCGCAGAATTTTAACCAGTTAGTAATAGTAATAGAATAAAAGAAAGTATAAAGGAAATAAATAAATAACATAAACGGAAAATAAGAAGAGAATAGATGAGAATTAGAAATAGAAAAGAAATAGTAGCACAGGTTTACAGACAACTTAACAGAAATTGATTCATTCGTTTTTTGAAAACTTCCAAATTGTATTTTTGTGGGAACACATGAGGCGGTAAGAATTTTTGTATTTCACAGTTCTGGTTCGAAGAGGTTCGACTACAAATTTGTGGAAAAGGACTGCTCTGCGAGTATTTCGTTGGAATGGTTTTATTTTTGGCATAATACTCTTAATTTCGTCAGAACAATTACCCAAGAGATATTTATAAAACAGAGTAGCTGCTCCTACATTTCGATGGTGACTCAGCGATGTTAGGTGCTGTGTCACATCTCCATCATTAATAATTTTAATGGCTCGCTTTTGTACTTTATCTAAGTACTGGAGGGTACTGTTGGGTGAACCGCCCCAAATACGTGAGTTATACTCAAGTCGTGGTCGAATGTATACCTTATATATTAGAAGAAGGTTCGATGGTGCAAAATATTTTTTACTTCTGCTTAAGAATCCCAAACATTTCGCGGCATCTTTTGCAATTGCAAAAATGTGATCCTGCCACGAAAGTTTGTTGTTTATCTCCATTCCAAGATATCTTAAGGTTTCGGAGTTTTCAATATTTACATTATCGAAAAGGATATTTGGTAATGAACGACTTTGCTTTGTTGATATTAGGCAGCTCTGGATTTTTGAAGCATTAAATTTTACCCTATTTACACTTCCCCAGGCTTGAATTTTTTGGAGATCGCTGTTTAGACCTCGAAAGATGTTATTTCGTTTTCTATTTACCGAAGTCTGGGTCACTTTAGCAGTTTTCTCAAAAAAATACAAGGAATCAAGGGTGCTGTCATCAGCAAAGCTATGTATATGATTTGAAGACGTGGATAGCAGATCATTTATAAAGATAATAAATAATGTTGGAGAAAGAACGGAGCCTCGAGGGACACCAGCATTGATATTGAATTTTTGGGACATAAACCCATCCAAAACAATTTGTATTGAACGGTTTGAAAGGAAACTTTCAATCCACGTATTGAGTAAGTTTCCTAGACCAATTGCTTCTAGTTTTTTTAGTAATGCTGCGTGCCAAACGCGATCAAAAGCTTTGGAGATATCTAGAGTGACAACTTTTGCTTCACCGTATTTTTCTATGCATTGGTGCCGCATTTTTCAGTCAAAAGGGTCAAAAGATCACTAGTTGACCTTTTTGACCTAAAACCATATTGGCAATCGCTTAGAAGTTGATTGCTTTCTAGATATGTTTTTAACTGGAAGTTAATTATAGTCTCCATGACCTTTGATATTACTGATGTTAAAGCAATTGGCCGGTAGTTTGAGGGATTTCTAAGGTCATCCTTTTTTGGGATAGGCTGGACATGAGCTATTTTCCATGAAGATAGGTAAATATCAGAAATTAATACTGGTTTAACTTCAGATAAATGCCATTTTTTTTGACTTAGAAAAAGTGGGATTTTTAAAGTTTGTGTAAAAGTGGAGGTGTTATTTAAAAATAATAAAAAAAGATTAATTATAGCATTATTATTTTGCAAAATAAATAAAATTTGATAAATAAAGATAAACAAAATCAAGTTATGTGCAGCAATGTAAGAATAAAAAATAAAGTTGAGTGTACTATAAAAAGTACAACACCGTTAAAAATGTATACCAAAAAACAAAAATTTTGTTCTTTGTTTTCAGAATATGTCAAAGCACTTAAATGAAAACAAAAAAAATGTATGGAAAAAATCAGTTTAAACGCCTTGAGAAAGCAATTGAAGCTCTTCTGCAAGAATATAGTTATAAAAATAATGATTCTGAAGAATTTTTTGTAAATATTGTTCCACTAGATTTAGATTTCTAACGGATTATGAAGAAATAGATAAACAAAATATTTTTGAAAACAACATGCCAAGATATGTTCTTGGTACTGTTGAGTTAGATATTCAAGAAGAAAATAAAAACTATAAAGAAAGTTTATTTAATAGAGCTGGACCAAGTTCAAATCCGTGTACAAATGAAGCTAGAGCGTCTGCTTACGACCAATATCTGGGTTGCTATTTTTGTAACTGTTTATCAATTAAAATGATATTTACATTTGCAGATAATGTAAAAATTCATTTATCATCTGACAAAATGTGTAAAGTATGTCCACTGATGAATATGGTTAGATATAGTTTTCTACAATTTGGATATTTTCTAAAAAATACCACAGCCAAGTCAGCATAATGATTTTTCTTTTAATAATTTCTTTACGACACATGCCTTAATGAAAGTTTTAAAGGAAATGAAATTTAATGCCACAGCTACTGTTCGAGAAAACCGACGTAAAGTTTGTTCTTTAAAAAAAATAAATAAAACTTTTAAAACCAAACCTCATGGTTAATTTGATTATAGGTAATAGTGGTAATTATTAAATTTTTCAATCTTTATTCATCATTGAAATTGCAGATATGATTAAACAAATGATTTAGCAGCTGTACAACGGATGGACAATATATGTTTGCAGAACCATAACCAATTTTGATCATATAAGATCAATCAATAATTATGTCAAGCGCTGCTCTAAACAAGCTCATCAAAAAATTCAAGTGGAGCAGCCACACGTATATACTACTTACAATTCTCATATGCGAGGCGTAGATAACGTGGACCAAAATATAAATGGGTACAGTATTTCGATGTGGAAGAAAATATGAGAAAAAAAAGGAATTCACCATCTCAAGTAGAAAAGCAATCACCATGTTCCAATAAAATCAAAATCTCAACACCGTTGTGTGGTATGCCATAACAGAGGCTTTTAAAATTTTCATAACTAATTTAATTATAATATAAAAAAATAATGTAAGAAAATTTAGTAAACCTAACATAAACAAAAAAATTAACATTGCTTTTCATTTTTAAACTATTAATTTATTTTTTACTTCTCACAACGGTTGCACTATATAAAGTACAGGCTACATCTCAGGATCTAGGAACAACAGCCCCACGAAATTTTATATTTGAGTATCTGGAACTAAAAATATACCACAGTTAAAAAAATTATTAATTTCTGACAACGGGTTCTGGTATCCGTTGTTAATGGGTTAATATTATACAAACTTAATACCATCTTAGCCTATAAAACGTTGAAAAAAAACGACTTTAATGGAACTAGCTACTATTAACATTTAAATTAATTTTAAATTTTTATGTTAATTCTAATTGCTTATGTTTTTTTTACATTCATAATTATTATTGTATGCTTACATACTACTTTCTTATATGTGTAATATATTGTAAAAATAAGGCTAAAGAAATCAATATTATGTCTTGTTATTTCAAATAAAACCTAAACTATACAAGCTAACCTAACTTACCTAAAAATGAACTTAAAAATAATTAACCCTATCTAAACTAACTAAAACTAGTTCTTAAATCTAGAATTTACATGTTTAATATACCTATTACTAATGGAATGTGCTTTCTAACCACCAATATGCGCTATAAACCTGAACATCTGCAATTTGTAACTTTTTAAGAGTATACAAACACTTTATGTTCCGGTTTTCCGGAACTCGGACTTATTCTGGTAGCTGCCACACAACTCATATCACCCATGAAAAATATTTCAAAAATATGGTATGGACATATCAAATTGAAGATTATCTCCGTTACTGTTACCCAGTTCATTAAGTTCCAGTATTCTATTGCTTTATATATGTCTACTATAGTGATATAGTATGGGGACATGATTTTGGTTTTGAATAAAACCATTTTGGTCAAGAAATATAAAATACTCAGGGGCTATGAATCCTGTGCGCAATGTTTTTTTATGTACTGCTCATTGAGATATTAAACAATTTTCTTTAGTATTTTGTGTTCTTACATAATGTTTTCGAACGAGATTTATCATAAAATTGTCGATTCTGTTTATGTTTGATTCCTTGTACAAATATTTATTTGAATAAAAATGTTTGTAATCGGATTCGTGCTTGCGGTTTTTATTATTACAAACTCTTATGCACTTTCTTTCAAACTTGCGGATTTTTTCCATTGAACTTGCGCTGATATTATACCATACAGGTGCATGCCATACACACGTGTTGGCCTAATTAATGTTTGATAGCAAATTATTTTTACCCTATTACTTATGTTTTTGTTGTAAAGTACAGTTGGTACTGCCACGAAGGACTTGTAACTTTTGCAAATTGTATATTTTACATGCGCAGAGTAATTCAAGTTGCGATTAAGTTCGTGGAAATAAATTAAAAAACTGAGTTAGTGGCATATTATGCCACAGTAAGGTGTACTTACTTGAACAGATATTTAGTGTTTTTTTAGTTTTAAAATTTACTTTATTAGTATATATATATTTTTTTTCTACATATATTTTTGCTTCACCTAATAAAGTCTAGCATAAGTCCTAAATTTTTTTAATCTATTCGTCTATGGAGCTCTCTAGTGTATTTAACAGCAGAAATTTTATTTTATTTAAGCTTAAAGAAATGCAAAAATAAAACTATAGATGTCATATAACTGCAGCGAACTGTTCACTGCTATATTGGAATTCGATGTACAAGCAATCTGATTATTAAAAATTGCACTTGAAAATTCAAGATGTGCTGTGGTGGTTGGAAATGATACTTTCCTCAGCATTATATTACTCACAACATCACTGTTGGTACATATACGATTTCGGGGTAGATCAGCAGTAGTTACCTACCTTGGAAGAACCAGCGTTAATCCCACAAACGGCAACGATTCGTTTTTTCAAAACATCTCAGATCAAAGCTCCTTTCTCGAAACACCAAAGTACAAATCTATAAAACGTCCATATTCCCGATTTTGCTTTACAGATCAGAATCATGAACACTGCCCAAGCCAAGTGAGTAAGCAATTGGTGGCTTCGAGAAGAATATTTTTCGCCGAATATTTGGTATTGAAAATTACGACGACATGTGTTAATATAAAGAGAGGGAGAAGAAATCATAGAAAAAGAAAATTAAAGTCAAAAAGCTACAGTAGGTCGGCCACCATTAGAACGGATGAACAAAAATGCTTCAGGCGAGAGTGAATTTAGACTGTAATTTGTTGGCAAGACGAATCAAATCGGCAAACATGATATTATTTCGTATTTTCAACTTGAGAGAAGCCAGCCATAGAAAAAAATAGAACACGTTGATAAGTTAGGATCAGGACCTAAATGGTGCGTTAAGTAAAAATAAAATGCATTAACACTTTTGGTCTAATTAAATTAATTTTAAAAATCGTTCTTAATCCCCCCACTTTATCTTTTATCTTTTAATTTAACTCAAAATATGTTTACATACTCCAGTATTTACAGTTGATCTAATGTTTGGCTACTTGCGGGCGAAAAAAAACAGAAATTTAAAATTTGGCTCATCTGAAGCAAGTGTTGTTTGTACCTGAGTTGGAGTAAAGAACTAAAGCCAATTGTCGTTTATTTGCTGATGGGGTTCTATAACAGCTGAACGTTTTTTTTTTTTTAAATTGGGGAATACCTCTTAAGATCTATTGTACATCCCCGCCCATTTCAGAATTGCAGGTCTATGTGCTTGAATTATTGCTTTGATGTCAATTTCAGAATCAGGCGATTTTTATCTTTTTTTTTTTTTATATATTTCCAAGTCTATGGGAAGAACACCCTAACTGCTTTTTACACAGATATTTGGAATACACAATCACATACAATAGCTTTTTTCTGTAGAATTTTTTGTGGTATATCTACTAATTTAAATGTGAAAAACTATATCTATTGTAGATTACTTCGCCTTCATAATAGCATAGTTCCATTTTATTTTTAGTGATAACCAAAACTCTCAACTATTTATCATTTATTTTATCCCAATGATAAAGGGTACTGGACCAGGTCGAAAAATTCAGAAAGCATTTTTTGCCTTCGTCGGGAATCGAACCTGGGACCTTTCGGTTGAAAGGCAGACGCTCTACCTACTGCGCCACCCAGCGTGCTAGGTAGAGCGCCTGCCTTTCAGGTTAGGTAGAGAGCCTGCCTGCGTATCTGTAACAGCTTAACGTTGATCCACTTTTTTATAAAATAATTGTGTTTAAGGATGAAGCTCATTTTTTGTTGAACGTCTGAACATCAACAACCAAAATTGCCGTATATAGATCGCCAGAAATGCAACTGGTTTTATTGCATCCTGCAAAATGCGCATTATAATGTGATTTACACGCTGGAAGCATCACCGGTCCATATTTGTTTAAAAACGATGTTAGAGCTATAATGTTACAGTGAGAATTTGAATGGTACTCGTTACAGATCTATGATCAATGATTTTTTGTTTCAAAATTTTAATGGTATCGAAATGTTTTGTTTCCAACAATATGACGCTCCAATTCATACTTGGAACGATTTGGTGATAGCATTATTTCTAGAAATAGTCCAATTGATTTAATAATCAAATTCTATTTTAGTACACAAAATGAGATATGTGATGCCATTTTTCATAAATTACAACAACAATTTGTTGATATACAAAAATTAATTTTAATTTTCTTATTATTATCGTAATTACTTAACCTACATGCCCTTAAAATATATTTTGCTGAAAATGCCCTAAAAAAATAATTTAGAAATTTTTGGAAAAAAATTTAATTTTCCATTATGTTGCTTTGGTAGAAAGTATTTCAAAAATTCTTTTTGAAATTTCACATTTCTTTTGATTACAAACCAGGCAACATTATTTAATGTGTATAGTCATATACATTGTATATATACATATTTGTTGATGCTCCCACTTATCATTTCTACCTTCATTACTATAGAATTTTCTTGTTTGTATCATACACAATTTGAATATGATTATTTTTTTTTAAAAAGAAAAAGAAAAAAAAATAATAATAAAAAACCACTTTATTAGTCCTTTAAAAAAAAAAAAAAAAAAACGAAACAAAAATTTATTGGGTAAGAAACAGAAGAACCTTCTTCTGTGTTAAAAAAAAACTCTTTAACAATAAATCAGTCAGTTGTAAACATTATAAAGAGTGTTTCAAAAGTGAATTATTATACTATGAACGAACAAAAATAGGGTCTTTTGAGATGAATAAATAAAAACAAATACACTTCTACGCAATAATAATAATTAAGAGTTAGTGGTTATGTCTACATTTAATGATTTTTAAAGTACATTTTTATACAATTAGAATAATTTCATTCGATTTATTTATAATGTTTTTGGTACATGGTAAATTTTATAGTCCAAAAATGTTTTAATAATTATGTAAAATTTACTCTGGTAACTATATTAAAAGTTCGTTAGTCTTTGCGACTAGTTTACATATTCCAAATATCAATTTTAATTTAATGAAGTATAGGTTGAAATTATTTTCTTTGTTAAGTTGGATAACCCAAAAATGTTGTATCAGTCTAAGATATGTATGATTAGATATTAACGATATAAACTCAGTTTTTATAATAATTTGTTTTTTAACATTAGAGCAAAAATAGCCTCTTAATTTTACTAAATAAATTTATAATACATGTCTTATCATACATGATACTGTATGATAAGCATATATTTAGTATAATTAAGGTATAAAGTTTATCATACATGTATTATCATACATCATACTGTATGATAAGCATATATTTAGTAAAATTAAAAGTAAAATATTAGACTATTTTCAACAATGATATGAACTCTCTCGATTCACTGTGTAATAAAAAATCGTAGGCAGATGTTGATGACAAATTGATATAGAAAACAAATATAATGGAATACAACATTAGAAATGGGATGGGCGTTATTAGACGATGTCAACTGAAATATTTTCTGCTTTTTTGTCTCTGACCATCTTGTCCACAAACTAAATTTATGATGGGGATATTTTTGACACCGATTTAGAGAATTTGCAAACAAAAAACCACACGGTAAATAATACATAGACTTGATTTGATTTGATTTATTTCGCTCCCCCATTGCAGGCAAGCATAATACATAGACAAGAGCAATAATAATTGTTGTTTTGGCTTCAGAATTTTTTCTGTGATAGCAGAGCAAGCTAAAATCAAAATCAAAATTAGAAATATTTACTAATAAATAGATAAAACGTGTTGACTGTTGACATCCAATCGTATAATAGCAAGCTGATGTAGTGTTGACGATGCCTGTTCACATCGTCTAATATAAGCCGAATCGATGTATCAAATAGATTGGCAATTTGAAGCACAACCCAATTGAATGCAATAAATTTAATAATATTTTAGTCGGTATATTTAACAAAACGTCTAAGGCATGTATGTATAAATGCTAATATTGAGTAGTAAATAGATACCAAAGCCAAAGATAGAGAGAAAGAAATAAAAACAAAATGGGCATGGGCTGAGACACCAACAATATTGAGAAAAAGAGATATATAAAAATAACATGGACATACAGAGAGAGAAATATATAAAACAACATGGGCATGGGCTGGGGCACCAACAATTTGTGAGAGAGTGAGATATACAAGTAGCATGAACAGAGAGAGAGAGAGAAAAAGAGATAAAAACAAGATGTTGTTGGGCTGGGACACCAACAATATTGAGAAATAGAGAGATATAAAAATAACATGGACAGACAGAGAGAGCAAGATATAAAAACAACATGGGCATGGGCTGGTTCATCAACAATATTGAGAAAGAGAGAGATATAACATAAAATGGACAGTGAGAGAGAGAGAGACATTAAAATTTTTTTTTAAAACATTAAAATAATGTGAACTGAAAAAGAGAGAGATATAAACATAATATGAATAGAGAGAGACAGATATAAAAATATCATTAACAGAGAGAGACCGAGATATAAAAAAAAGTGAAAAGAAAAGAGAGAGATATATATAAAAATAACATGAACAGAGAGAAGATTTAAAAAAAAAATCTATTGTATCGAACTTTTACCCTTGATTTTATTACTAATTAAAACCTAACACATACAAAATTTTATAGAAATAACAAATTTTGATGTCAAACAAATAAATGACTTGTTTTAATTTTAAAAATTATAAAAATGCTCATGCCAAAACGTTCGCACGAGAAAACTAAAAGTTTTCTAAGTTTCAACAGAAAATATCAGATACGTACAACATTGCAGGGATAATAATATGCCAATGATTAGTAAAGAAGCATGGGTCTAACCGAAAACAATTTGTGCAGAATAAGTAAAATGTTTGAAGTCAATATTTGATACTCTATGATGCAAAGTGCTCAATCGTAGAAGATTTTTTGCCACCTGGGTGCAGCATTTTCTAAACAATGGGAGCTATTCAGCATAGCATTAGAGAATATTCTGGGTGTGTTATCACTAAATCAGGTATCCTTAAGCACTCTAATGGTATTATTTGGGGTAATCACAATAAGCCGATTTGCGGTTGCGCTGATGTAAGGGTTAGACACCCTCCCAAAACTACCTATTTAATCTAATCTAAATTATGAAATTAAAGTGAAATACTTTGTTCACCAATACTACTGTGTAACTATATAGTACGTATATAGTAACATTGGACTTATACCTATAAGCTGGTATACCTATATCTGGTTAGAATTTGAATACTGTTTCAAAACTCATATTTATAAATTTAGGAAAAAATTTGAAGTGTGAGTTCTAAAAACCAAACTAAATTAATAAAATCCAAATTTTTTTCATTCATTTAATTTTTATTATATTTTAAATTTTGTTAGTTTATTGAATCGTGTTTTTAGGTTTATAGCCTGGATTTAACATTATTAAAAATAATTATTAAAAAATATATTAACTAACACTATCGTAGAATATAAAATGTTTGTTTGTTTGCGGTGTGGTGCGGTATTGTCTGTGAGTTGCGGTAATAACTTAAAATACATTGCTTGAGTCTTTTAATTTCAATTTTTTGTGATTATATTTACGTTTGACAGTATTTAGTATTTATTTTATTTCATAGTACTTAGAATTAAATTTTCTCCTCTATAGATTCCATATTCGATTTCAGAACACACACACGTAACATTCGCCAATGAATTTTATGAGCTGAGTTCAATTTAGTTTGGAAAATTTCATATTTCATTCGCATAATGGTTTAGCTGACGTCACTAATAATTTATTTTAATACCCAAGTAGTTTGATTCGATCCAGTAATAGGTTCACATTTTAATTCAAAAATTGCTCTACCTAGGTATAGAGAAAATTTTAAAATTGTTATCAATTTGGAAAATATGTCCATGTTTCTATCTGTACACAGCCATAATCTACTTCTGTATGTAAGTACATAATATTATATGTATATTCCATTCAATTAAATGAACTCATGTATGTTTGTGTATACGCATAGCTATTTCATTCAATTCTAGAAATTATATATCTATATTGATCTCAATCTCTTGCCAGCCGTACAGTCTTATAATTTCATCAAAAAATGTAATTACTAACTTATTGAAGCTGAAAAATGTATGTACTATACAAAAAATTATTAAAACCATCATAATCATATTGTTAGTCACACACATACACACTCATAAATTTATTAAAAAAAACATACAAAATAAAAAATTATTTAAAGAAAATTAGTTTTGTTTTTTTTTACTTAAAATTCAAAGGCAAATATTATATCACCAATTTTTTCATACATATATTCAAATTAGGACTCATCTTTGGTTGACGCATATTAAATCAGACATGTCATTTACATTAAAAAGTATATATATATATATATATATATATATATATATATGTATACAAGTTTTTTTGGATACTGCTAATACGTTTCGTTTTGTTCACTCTCCTTCTAAATTATCGTACATTATTATCAAAATGAACACCAAAACATGTACATCCATCCAACAAAGGATAATAACTTAAAAGTAAACATAAAAATAAAAAAAAAAAATTGTAAGGAGTATATGGTAAAACCAAAAATGAATATATTATATTATTATTTTTTTTGTCTTTTAAAGGATGATCTCCAGTTGAGATTTATGTCAAATTAAAAATTCTTAAAATGAATGATGAACCATTATAAAAAATTTGAAAAAAAAAAAACAAAAAAAAAAAAACAAAATTCATCCAGAAGGAGTATTTTATTAAATCATTGCGCACAATTAAGAATCCTAATTAAAAATATTCCCTAGAGAGATATTCTCATATCAAAATTTTTTATTTTATGTTTAATTTTTTTTTTATTCCGCTCAGTTGTCCCAATCTTAACTTCCAATTTATTTGATTGTTTTTATATGAAACATGTTGATTTCCAAATTGTATATATATACTTATTTGTATATATATGTATATTATATTGGACATCATAAATAGAAATAATGTCAAAGGACTATACAATTTATAATATTCGTATTAAAAATATTTAATTGAGAGGAAATAAATAATTTAGGTGACATTACGAGGGATGTTTGATATTTTTGAATTATTTCATGAACTATTATAGGTAATAAAGTATAACGATCAAATTTTTCGGAATTCAATCTTAATTAAAATAAAATTTAAAATTTATTTTAATATTTATTTTTCTATAATTAGAATTTAAGATTAGTAATATATTATAAACGGCCCCGATAGGTGCGTTTGATAAAGATTATTCAAAAATTGGTGATAAAACAATTAAGACAACAATTTTAAGTAAAGTTGTAATAATTTAATTTAATTTAATTTTTATTTATTACAAAATATAGTTGAGATATACTTACATTGTCGTTTTTAATTATTTTAGAGCTTTGATTAAATAGTCTTATTAACTACAATTCAAATTTTGTTTTTTAAATATTACTAGAAACCTGCGGCAACTTCGCGCCTTCTACATCGCGATGTAGCTGCACCTGCTGTGGTAAGGCTAATCAGACCTATTTGATTTTTTACAAAAGTTTTTATGAATAACTGAAGAGGGTCAAAATTTCGATGTCTGGAACGGATTCAGGACAAAAACCATTGTCGTTAATTTAAAATTGTACCAGTCAGAACTCTTGTAAGAATTCAAACGAAATATGTACGACTTTCTCATTAAAAATAATATTATTTATTATAACTTAAGTTTTAATATAAAATAATAACAAACTTTCAACACAACAATTTATGATTTTAATATATTTTTTTTTAATTTAACAAAAGTGTATGTACATTATACATATACATTAATATATATGTATGTATTTCTGCTAGATTAATACTTTCAATTATTATGTTTGTTCAATAGGGTATTCTAAAACGCTTTAGTTTTATTGTTATTAATTTGCAATATTTAAATATTAATCCATACATTTCAAACTCCCGCTCCATATTATTGAAATCCTGATTTTTCTGACTGCAGGGAAAAGAAATTGTTGTTAAACTATTTTGTAAAATCCGGACTTACTAATTTTATTTCATACATAGGAAAAATGAGAGAGCCATCGTTCTCAAATCATCGATTAGTAGGTAAATATATGATATTGAATGAATTGGTTGGTATGGTATTGGTATATAATATGTATACATGTATAAATAATTTGTATGCTTGTATTTATTCTAAATGATTTTGTGTTTTGTTGAAATAATTGAGAAGAGAATAATAATTAAAAATTACTTTAAATTACTGAAAAACCGATTAAATTTATTTCATCCAAATGCAAACATAAAATAAAAATTTATTTTGATCCACACAAAATGCAATAAAATAAAATGAGTATAATATACCCAAATGGGATATGTACAATACAAACGCATACAATCAGAATACTCCTAAAAAGGAAATTGTATATATATTTAAGATTAATACTGAGAGAATGCGTATTCTACTCTAATATTATTATTGTGTGTTGTGTAAACCAATAGATGCAGGCTTTTTGCATGCATTTTATATAAATAGTATTAGATTAAATTGCCTGTTTAATAATTATAGGTTTGCAAAGAACGTAAACTTGCACAAAAGAAACCGTTCCGATTATTTTTATTTAAAAAAAAAGCTATAAATCAAAAAAGTATACCGTAAACAGTAAAACTAGACAAGAACAGCCTGCCTGTCATTGATCAATAAGTATTCGATTCGAAAAAAAAAATCAATTAAAAAATTATGCTAATTAGAAAAATAAAATAATAATACTTTTAAATTAATATGTACATATTAATCTATCAATATGTACTGATTTTGCTTCATTCAATTTAATACACCATCGGAAGGTCCTATCTTGAACCTTTCAAATAGCTGCTTGTAATTTTGGTGTTGTCATGATGTTACTATCGACAATGGTTAAAATTGTTGTATCATCAGCAAATGTAACAACTATGCTTTCTTCGAATGTAGGCAGGTCACTAGTATATATAGGAGATAAAAGATTGGTCCTAATACACTACCTTATGGAACTACTGCTTGAATTTTCTTTAATTCCGAATGAGTATCTTCTTGTTTTATTCTAAGGTAACGATAGATATGATTTTAATTTTTTGGTGAATTGAGCAAAAAGAAGTAAGTTTAGTTTGTAGTTTGGACCTTCATGCCAGACTTTATCGAAAGTCTGTGCAACATATAAAAATATTTTCTGAACAAACTTTTTTTTCTTCTAATGCTTTTTCTATAATGTTGGTACCTAATTCTGTGAACTTCATCAATATTGTAGAATGCTGATTTCGAAATCCAAATTGATGATCCGGTATCAGATGGTTTTCTTCTATGATGGGTTTTATTCTTTTTAATAGAAGTTTTTCGAAAAATTTAGACAGAATTGGTAATAGTGATATCGGTCTATATGATGTTACTTCAGATGTCGGTTTAGGAATCATTATTACTTCAGCTATTTTTCATAATTGTGGGACGTGCTGTAGACGAAATGAAGCATTTGTGAAATTAGTTAGTTTGGTCAATGCTTTTTTGCCAAGTTCATTTAGTATTTGACCGGAAATCAAGTCAAGCCCAGGATCCTTTTTCTGATTAATATTTGTTTTGATTTCATTTTTAACTTCAGCTACTGTGACTGGTTGAATATAGCTACTTTGTTGCTCTGCAACATCTGATAGTGATTCGGTACCATTTGATAGATTTGGTTGAAAAATTCTTTCTAAGTGTTCTGCAAATAACATTGCTTTTTGCTCGTTATTTTTAGTCCAGCTAAAATTTATAGTCCAGCTATTTTAATAGGAAGAATTTGCATAATAGGTTTTTTTTAATTTTTAGTGGTTTTCCACAGTGAATATTCTGTACTCATTTCATCTCAATCATTTGTTACATTCAGTATAGGAATTCATTTATTGTTTCATTTTTTAGTTGTTTAATTTTTGAACTCAATTGAGTCGTGAGGAAATTTAATATTGTCTTATCGGATTTCTAGTTTGTTGCCATTTTTTCCATTTTTCTTTTCTCAGAAATTAACTCTAGAATTTCTCTGGGGTAATTGTTGCCATTTAAAAACTGCCGTAGTAAACTTATAATTGTTGGAGTATTTTGCCACGCCGATTTTTGTATGTCGTTAATTAGTTTTTCCAGTTCAAGGTTTAATTGATCTTTTAGTTGAAAAGGTACATTCAATTTAATTTTTTCTAAAATATAATAATAAAAAAAATAAAATATAATACTTACAAATTAATTTATAAGTTTTCGAATATCGCACATAGCGTTGAATTTTGCTTGTCTATTTGTAATTTTATCAGTTTTTATAGATAACTACTTGTTTTTGATATTTTTTGAGAGAAACGAAAATCACTTATTCCTTCTCTCAAGCAATTCCATCGCATAACACGGGGGGGACGTCAAATTCCCACCCTGTCACAGTAGAAATTCCGAAATGGTTGGTTTAAATTCGGCTATAGAAATTCTTTTATAGATGAACAAATTTGAATGTGGAATTGCGCCCCCAATCGAAGCATTCCTAATGCGAGAAGGATTTTTTATTTGTGATTTGCAAAGGTTTAAGACGAATATTAAACAATATTTTTGGCTCTTTCACACAAAATTTTTCTTCGCTTCTTTTTTGCTTAACTTTAACTATCCTTTATTTTTCTTCAAAAAGCCAACGGTATACGCAATTACTCAAAGGTTCATATAAACTAAGTTTGGGCTATAATATAAAAAAAAAAAACAACCAGCATGTTATATACACCTAATCCCTTCGTATGTTTATTTTTTTCTTAACAGCCAAGCGTTAGGTATTTTTAAGCGCTTAGTATTTACGTACTGTTGGTTAGGTTAGATTAGGATACGAAGAAAGAACAAAATGATTGAAAGATTTAGTAGGAATTTACAGAATGAGCTTTCTAGTGGTACCTTTGAATGTTTGTAAATTATGGATGAATCCGGAAACACACAAAAAGAAATACAATTTGACAATTGCTAGGTCCAGGCTATGACTGAATGTTCGCAATCTATTCAATGCTTAGTATATCAGTGGTAGGCATTTCTGCTTGTCTTTTTGTTACGCTTTGAAACTATTTAAGAGAAGGAAGTAATTATTTTGTTTCTACTGAACTACGAAATATCTACAAAAAGGAAATATAGGACAATATCGATGATAATGACGATGATAGAACGAAAGCAATGTCAATCGGTATTACACCGATCACAACATCCATAAAAATGTGCAATAATCTTAAAAATAAAATACATACATATGTAACACAAATTAAAACAGGATTTTAAATTTTACTAGACCACCTATAAAATTTTTTATTATATCGGATTTTAAAATAATTTTTTTTTTATTATAAAATAAAAATTTAGGATCTTTGGATTTCATTTAAGGTTTTAATCATTTTTTTTTTGTATTAAATTTATTTTAATAATCTATACCAAGCTTGTAATAAACTTATTTATATATGTAGTAAAATAAAATATATTTAATATACATATATTTTTTTTTCAATCTTTAAATCTTCAATATTCGAAATAATCTCTAAAATCTTTTAATCTTTTACTTCCAGATACCTTAAAAAATTTTAAATAAAAATTTATTTAACTAAAGTAAAAATTGATTTAAATTTCTTCTTTTTTTTTTATTTTATTTTCATTTTCATTTTCAATCTAAATTTTCAATTTACATTCAAATTTTTTATTTCTTTTTCATTACTAGCTATATTTGTATTTTATGTTGTATCTTAAAGATTTATTAGAGGCTATCCTTTTATTTTGATGATATTCTACTGAGAATATTAAATAAGGGTTAATGAAGAAGAAAGGATCAATCATCAATAATTTTTCATTTTCTTTTTTGTTTTTGTTTTTTTTTTTTTTTTTTTTTTTTTGACTACATTAACCTATCAAATAATGATTAACTCGAATTGGAAATTTTTGTGAATTAAATAAGAACACTAAATTACTTTACAACAGCAAATTAAAAAAAAAAAAAAAGGTGATACAAAAGAAAAAAAGTATCTGAAGATTTATAGGTTTCAATTCAATGGAAACAGATTACAAATAAATTTGTACAGTTATATTTTGTTACAATATCTGTGTACAATTTTATGATTTGGTGGTATGGTGTTCTTTTTAGGGTATATAATAAAATAAATTATTATTATATTGAAATTAAAGAATAGAAAAAAAAGGTTATAAATTCCAAAAAGTTAAATTTTTTTTTTCTGTTCATTTCTGAAATTAAGATAAAAAAGGATAATAGGTTTAGGTAAGTAGTGTAGGGGAGCAGACTAATTAATTACTTTTATTTTGTAAATTTACGTTTAAAAACCATTTTTAAAAGTTGGTTATTTATTCTAGTTATTTGTAATCGATTTCTGTTTTATAATGTGATTTTTAGTGAACTAACCATCAAGTAGCACGGATAGATTGTAATATCGTCGTAGTATCGTTGGCTGTATGACTACTGATTGTACTGACTGCATGTCTGCATGACTACTGGCTAAATCTAATTTTTTTCTCCTTACTCCTCTTGGAAGCGTAGGGTTTCCAATCGTACTCGATTTCTAGCTGCTACAATGGTATGATCATTTCTATTTCCGAGGCAATGTCTAATTTAATTTTTATTCTGTTTATACTGTTTAAGTAGGGGTCCTTTAAGTTAGTTAAGTTAGTCCTACTGTAGAAGACCACTTTGATAACTCTATCTGCGCTTATTTGGTAAGACATTGTAAGTTGTCGCTGCGATTTGATACAGCTTTGACGTTAAGATGCCTACTATGTTTACTGGGTACGTTATGTCACATACTTTTGACCGTTGTTGACAATTATTGTGTAATTATTATTGTGATGTATGAGATATATGATTATTGATATAGATATTGATATAGGTAATATTTTTAATTATTAAGTATTAATTATTAATTGATTTTTATTGATTTTATAAATTTTATATCGATCGGCTACATAATGTTGAAATAACAACAAAAAAACATCATTGTTATGTTAATGATGAATGTTTATTAAGTCATATCTTAGTTAAAATAACTATCATAAGACTACTTAACCGACCATTAAATGACCAAATTAGAAGAAGACAGATAATATGCGCAGTGCAGTTATTTTTTTTAAACGTAAATACAAATTTTATTTCTAAAATATAATAATAATAATGTTGCCCTTTTTACTCTAATTGTAAATTGTATAAATTTTACAATATTTTATAGATTTTTGTTGTTAAACTTTGTTGTTTATTCTAGTTAGTAGTAACCGATTTCTACTTTATAATATGATTTATAATGCATTAGCTGGTAGGAGCAATACGTATAGCGGCTGTCTTTAAACCAAAATATTTCAGATTTGGTTCCCATCGAAAGCAACATATTTTATGCGTTTTTCGATCTGGTCCAGTACCATTTGTCATTTTGGGATAAAACAAATGACAACAAATAATTGAGCGGATAATTTGGTAACAACATGTTATTATATGAACCTACGCTATTTAAGAAGGCTTAGCTCTTGACATGCCGTAAACAAAAACACTCGAATAATATCGTAGTTCACTTCCCACATTGACATTGCTTTGCCAACTGTACAATTTGTATCTAATGAAGACATTCAGTAGTTTGTACGATTTTTTGCTTTTATATGTAAACAACATATAAATGATTTGCAGATAAAAAACGCATTTGTAATCCATGACAACCTAATTACACTCTGTTAGTACCGGTTGCGTAGTTGCAGAATATTGTGACGCTTAAGACGACTAGCACCATTTGAAATCAACAAGTTGTTTGCCAGGGTATTTGAATGAGAAGTTAATCTTATTTGGTATTTGGAGCTTGCACTTCTCATTTAATCCTTTATGGTTTTCATCTGTAGGTCTGGATATAAAATATCCTTACTTACAAACCATGGTTCGCGTGTTATTAGTTTTAATACATCTGACTGAAATTGCAGTAATATTTCAATAGTTGAATTGCTGGCACTGTAATAATTCAATAGTTGGATCTTTCCATATGGACCTAAAAATTTGCATTACCATACTTAATATACAAACACACTAAGCTATGTCAAATTTACTGTCAAGTACTTAAATGAAAAATTGAAACATACAATTTTAAAATTTAAATGTTAGAAATTAATTAGTCTTTATTTTTTTTTTTTTTTTAAGTTAAGCCAAACACTAGGTTTCAAACGATACCTTTATATACGAATATATAGCTTGGACTAATTGAGGATTGTAGAAAGAAAAATATCCCTTTGATCAGTAGGGACATTTTGAATAAATTTATTAATATTACTCTTGAACTTTTGTAGATTGTACGTAGGTATATTTTTGCATTGGGGAAACACATTTGTTGGAATATGGTTCCACATTCGAGAAAATTTGACTACAAACGAATTCCCATAGCCAGTTTTGAACCACCTTGGAATTTGCATTGAGTAGGGGTGGGCACTTGATGCCTCTCTTGTTCCTCGGCGGAAATGTTTGAGAGGTGTCATTAGGGTTTTTATTTCATCTGAACAAGTGCCTAAACCTACGAGATATCTATAAAATAGGGAAAGTGCTGCAACAACACGACGATTTTCAAGTGGTACAAGGGAGGATGTCACATTAGGGTTGTCAATAAGACGAATGGCATGCTTTTGAACTTTGTCAAGAAAATTTAGTGCGGTTCGTGATGCACTCTATATTAGACTGTCTATATTAATATATATATTTTAATTAGTCTTTAATAGCAGTACAAGTAATATAAATTGGTACAAATTTAATCAAGTTTTGGTGACGAACGATATCATAATAACAGCAAAATCCACTATTCAAAATTCCATCACATTGAAATTGAAATTTCACCGTTTAAATTGGATTGGATTTCCTTCTGATTGGGACATTACCGCTGAAAGTCTTGATAATCCCATTTTTTAAACCAAATTAAAAAAACGAATTATTTCTAAAAAATTTTTTAAATATCAACATTTTTATACCGCGATTTATTTTTAGGTTATAGTCACATCATTACAAATTTATTACACTGAATAGATAGGTTATCAATGATACCAGCTTTTTTTGTTATAAAACCTAATAAACAAAACCGGACAAATAAACATACTTGCTAATAAGTGGTAAAATAAAAAAGTTGTATACCGATGCTAAATCATGTAACTTCAGTGTATTAGCCAATACCGAAATATGGTTAAATGATTCATTCTTGAACGAAGAAATTCAAGACAGTAATTGGCCTGTATATATATATAGAAAATACCGTGATTATACGCCTACAAATTGTTCAAGAGATGAAGGCCTATTTACATTAAAAATGATTTATCCATAATGATAACCAGATAAACAGACAACCTTTTTTCCAACTTCTTCCATCATAACGGAATCGTCTTTGAGTTTCACATTTACAAAATTTAGTTGTACATATATTCAAATGTACATACTAATAAATAAATAAATCATCATTGTTCTGTAACCCCAGCCATGGCATATAGGATGGAAAATGTTCTTGGTTACTGAGACAAAAAATAAAGATTATGACTTCTAATCCACAAAATGTACATTGTAGATTCTAAGTTCCCAAACAAAATCTCTAAAATATGAAGTATTTTTATTTTTTCTAATTCATCTACATTTCAATTACATTTTCCTATTTAATGTTTTACCAATACTGAATTTAAAACCGCACTATTATAAATAACTTACACAAATTTCACGATGAATTCACCACAAAAACGAAAAAATAGCTATTTTAAAAATCATAACCTATTTTTACATTTCTAAAAAAACTAATCAATTCAACATATTTTTCTATTCAAGTACCTACAAGTTCAACTTGAATGAATATGAAAAAAATACTCATTCAATTTTACAAATTTACAATCAATCCTGTTCAATTTGCATTGATAGTCTCTTCTCTTTGTATTTTTTTTTTCTATCTATCTATGAATTGATTGCCAAAGTTTGATCAATATTTTCCTTTACCTCAAAAGTGTTTAAAATTATTCACTCTACAATACACGTTAAAATCACAAACAACCTATCTATAAAAAATGAGAAATTGGCAAAAAAAATGAAAATTCGATTACGAATTGACTACAATTTGATTACTTGGAAATTTTATTTTGCCATCAATAAACACGCACATCGAATTTCTATTATTTCTATTTTTATTTTTTTATTTTTTTTTTATTGATGAAGATGATAATATTATAACTATTTACCTTTATATAAATGTTACCACCTCTTCATCAATACAAAAAAAAAAAAAAAAATTGAATCAAGTTGACAAAAAAAAAATTATTTACAACAATTTCTATTTGATCAACAATTTGAGTTTATTTTATTAGTACATTACACATACCTTACGTGAACAAATACTTAAATAAATATAAAATAAAAATAAAAATAACATCTTTCGAAATGTCCTTAAAATACTTTGCCTATTTACGGTTTACGTATATGTACATTCACGTCTGTAATATAATATTATGTAAAAATGTTTGATTGCTATTGTGATAAAATTTGATTAGCAGTGTGCCTACACTCTGTTTGTAAGATTATTTCAAAATTGATTTAAAAAAAATTACCACACATACGAAATGGTGTGTATATGTGACACATTAAAATAAGTTTATTTAATGTTATATTGTTTTGATTTGATTTCGTACATATAGGCATATATAAATTACATTTATTACATTTTTATGTACTTACAGTTACAACAGAAAATTATTTGTATATCCAAGACTAAAAAACAAAAAACTGATTTTTTTCAAATAACTAAAAAAAACGGACGAAATGATTTTTATCAATAGTTATTCACACAGTTTAGTCTCAGAAGTTCGAATAAACTTCGAATCAGAAATCTGTGATTGTCAAGGTTATTTACTAATCCTACTGGATGATAATATATTGCAAAATTAATGTGGTAAGCTTTCGTCTATTAATACTGACGTCTGAAAATAAATTAAAATTTTCCTAGCTGTAAAGACCTACTTTACTGTCTATATATATTATTTTAAGTTAAATAGAAATGTAAAAGTAAAATATTACAAATAAATCACTACTACTAGTACTACTACTACTACTACTAGTATTACTAATACTACTACTACTAATACTCCTGCTACTACTACTACTATTATTACTACTATTTTACTACTGCTACTACTACTACTACTACTAGTACTACTACTACTACTACTAGTACTACTACTACTACTACTACTACTACTCTTACTCTTACTACAACTACTACTACTCTTACTACTACTCCTACTACAACTATTCCTACTACAACTACTCCTACTACTGATGTTTGATGTGCTTACTCTAAGCATTATTCTGATCGAATATAGTTCGTTGATCAACAAAGATGAAACAATTTGATCGCGTCGCAAGAATGAGAGATAATTGGTATGTATCGATTCATTGATACAATAGATTTATTGAATTTTTATATAAGAAGTATAATACATATCTAAATTTATTGTAATATAACAGAATAGATATTCTGAAAGGTAAAATGAAAATTCATTGTATTGACAGTTCCAGCTGGGTATATATATTTGCCCAATTGACTTACAGCATAAAATCAAATAAATAGAAACAAAAATAAATTCAAATATTCTAGATTATTTTGTCTATCAGCTCAAAATGTTTTTTCTGTTGGAAAAAGGTGCAAATGAGCTATTCCTAGGCTAATACACAGAAAAGAGTAAAAACACGAAAAAGCTTAAAAGTTATAAATAAGGTACATGTAAATAAATTTCAGAATCCAATTTTTGTTACATTGATGTTTCGCCCGGGATTATTCTCATCAAATCCGATTTGCGATTTGGTACAACTGATGTTGTAGAAGGATTATGTTGTAGAAGTATTTGCCGCAACTCGGTATCGATTATCTCTTTTGGAATATACCGTTAGTTGTTATGTCGCATTATCTAATTTAATATAATAAATATGAGTAGGGGAACTAAAACACCTGCTTTACAGGTACACTCGCCGGTCTTGTAACAGAACCCTTTCATTGTCAGTAGATTCCTTTTTTATATAGCTGCTTTAACGAGGATGTACAGATACCGGTTAGACCTACTGTTACAGAATACCCTTTAATCCAATATGTTAAAATGGCTTATGTCTCCGGGCATAGATGTTCCACCTTTTGTAGCTACTTCAACCGTTATTCAGTTATACCCAATATAAATTCCATACTTTCTGTTTCTCCTGTTTTATCTATTTCTCCCTACCCTTACTTTTACACCGGAATTTGAACCTAACCATTCGTGAGGTTTGGTTAGGTTAATATAATGTCACCATAATGCTATAAGATTGGAGTAGTAAAATAACGTCAGGTTTAAGTACTGAAATTACAATCTCATTAGCTTCCGTAAAGTGTTCCATTGTATGCTTCAGTGATGGGGTTGCCAGTTCTTTGCGCTCCCCACTTAAATTTCTATACTCAAATATTTTTTATATTAACCGTTCTGTTATGGCCGCCAAGCTCAGGTGATTTTCGCATTTCATTGACAGAATTTATAAAATTTATTTCGTTTTAAATATTTTACTTTAATACAGTCATTCTAGATTTTAATACCAATTCAAATATTTTTCTTCTGTGCTGTGCTTTTTTGCGTTGAAGATGTTTGCTACTGTGATTAATTATTATAATTTAATTTTTATTTGTTGAAGCTAGAAAAATAGATATGTTCACTTTCATGTGCTTCATCCATTGTTGATGTTGGAAACCAGGATCGCAATTTAGCTCAGAACAAGCTCCAAATAATTTTTTTTTTTGTTTTTATTGAACAACCGACATATATTTTTAAAGCAGAATATCACTCTTGTTCCGGTGCTTTGATTTTGTTCAATGATTTGGCCTACACTATGGAAATTGTGTTCATCATAGTGTCATTGACAACATTTTGAATAATTTTTCCTCAATTTGGTCTACACTATGGAAGTAAATTGTGTAAATGATAAGTATTTGAACAATTCTAATTATTAGTAATTTTTCTTCAATTTGGCCTACACTATGGAAGTACATTGTGTTCATCATAGTGTCATTGACAAATATTTGAATAATTTTTTTTCAATTTGGCCTACACTATGGAAGTAAATTGTGTTCATCATAGTGTCAATGACAACTATTTGAATAATTTTTCTTCAATTTGGTCTACACTATAGAAGTAAATTGTGTCCATAGTGTAAATGATAAGTATTTGAACAGTTCTAATTATTAGTAATTTTTCTTCAATTTGGCCTACACTTAATGGAAGTACATTGTGTTCATCATAGTGTCATTGACAACTATTTGAATAATTTTTCTTGAATTTGGTCTACACTATAGAAGTAAATTGTGTCCATAGTGTAAATGATAAGTATTTGAACAGTTCTAATTATTAGTAATTTTTCTTCAATTTGGCCTACACTATATGGAAGTACATTGTGTTCATCATAGTGTCATTGACAACTATTTGAATAATTTTTTTTCAATTTGGCCTACACTATGGAAGTAAATTGTGTTCATCATAGTGTCATTGACAAGTATTTACATAATTCTAATTAGTTCATATTCCTATGAATACCGCTTATTAACCATTTTAGACAAAATAATCGCCATGTCACTATAATTTTGAAATGAACTGCGTATATACGCATGCAAGGAGTACAATGTACTGTGAACAACAATTTTTTACATTTTTATTGTTCATACCATCCCATTTTCATGCTTCAGTCTGTATAGTGAAGTGTTTTAAGATTCCATTATAAACATTTTTTATGAAAATGACAACCATACAACACAAATACTGTGAATGTGTATATGTTGTGTGTAAATGACAATATTTTTATTATTGTTCATATTATTATTATCGTGTAAATTTATATGATCTAGTTTTATACTGTTTACAACAACAAAATGTATAATGAAAACAAATAAATTTTTCAAATAAAAGTCATAATAAAAAAAAAAAGTATTTTTCATTTTTTAAGGATTTTTATTTAAAAGATTCTGCTACCTCTAATTTTTTATGATTCATTTGTGACTTCTAATAAAATAAAAATGCTAAAAGGATTTTTGTTTTTGTTTTTTTTCCCTCCCCCAAAATCTATAAAGGTTAAATGAACCAAATAAAATATTATTTCTAGAAATTATAATAATAAAAATTTCATTCAAAAAACATTCTAATGATATTTGAATTTATTGCTAATGGTAGCTATCTTCCAGCTAATGGTATTTTAATTAATGTAAATAAAATAAGAATTTTAATATTAATATTTGAAGGATGCAATTTTGTTGGTCCTGGAAATTATATTAATATTTTTTTTTATATGAAATATAAATGAGGTCCTTAATGTTGAATGTAAAAAAAATTCTTGTAATGATTATTGGATTATAAAGGGAAAAATAAGGTTGTTGGAAAGAAAAATAAAAAAAAAAAAAATTAAGATTAATGTAACGGTAGATACGAGTAGCAAATGGTAATGTAATGTATAGATAGATACAAGTATAATAGAAAATATTGGCAAAACCTTATAGTCTAGACAATGTTGATTAATTAAATATTCAATTTCATACAAGTAAAATGTCACTTAGTCTTGGCATTTGCAAAGGTTAACATAACTTACAAAAAAAAGGAAGAAAATGGCCGCTGTGTATAATAAATTATTTGAAAAATGTTTAAATTTTAATTTGATGTCAAGATCTTTTGAATAATTGTAAATTTAAACCTGTCCCAACATATTATTTTGTTCTCGTAGTCTAGTAAATTTAAATGAACATTTTTGGTTTTTTTTATGTTACTGAAAATCCGAAATGAAACTGTCGATACAAATGAGTTTACCTAACGTACCACAAATTTTCAAATAAAGTAATTTAATTGAATTTATGTGTACGTTTGCAAATTTACGTTTTGTTAAAGTTGGGCATTTGGCAGTGAAAACTAAAATATTGCTGATAAATGTAAGCAAAACCAAATTAATGCAACTCAACACAGTCCCGTGTAAGTAGCAGATTGGTGATGCAAATGTAGAAAAGGTAGTGTCGTCATTCTGCTATCTTGGCAGTTTTTTTTTATTACTGTGGATGGTAGCGCGGATTTGAATTTTGAAACCGTATTCGAAAAACACGCTCAGTATAAGGTACTGAAACCTCAATTCTTCAGATCCAATGTACCCTCAGTTCTCTTATATGGAAGCGAAACATGGAAAATAACAGAAGGAATTGTTTCGCGCATTCAGATATTTGTTAACAAATGTCTGAGAGAGATTGTGCAGATATCCTGGGCAGAAAAAATCATAAACAAGGAATTGTGGGAAAGTATAAGAATTGCAGGAATCAAAGAAGTAAAATCAGAATCAGAGAATTAAAAGCAGAAAATGCAGAAGATTTTGCTAATGCAGCTCTTGAATGGAATCCGCAAGATCAAAGAATATGTGGTCATTCGTCCAAAAACAGCGTGATGGTGAACAGCAGCGAACTCGAGTTCCCAAACCCAAAATCGAGTTCGGTGGAGGAAATTTATTGTTGCCCTATGCACGCGCGAGTGTACTTGTTGCTGCCCTATGCAATAGGTTCAATTAATAATGGTTCATGATTTCGGCTTTATTTCAAACGTGGTATTGAAATAAAGCCAAAATGTATATAAACTGATTTTTAATCTTATTTCTTTTTAATTTTGACTTTATTTCAACACCCATATAAAATAAGGTTGGAAAATGCCATTTGGCTTTATTTCTTTCGGATTTACTTCAGGTAAGAGTTTCATAAACTACATAATCATTTATTTGATGACACGGTTGGTATGAATTTACGTGTATGGTAACTAACGAAATATGTACGGTATCTATGTCCGCAGACCAAAAATAAAATTAGTATATATAAGATATAATTGGTGTTTTAGTTTGCTTAGATCGAACTTACGAAACGCGTTAACTGCTGCGAACAGTATACGTTGACAAATCATCATGAAAGGACTCATGTTTCAACAACGTTACCCATTTATCCAAATTTGCTTTGAAAATTAGTTGTAGATTGGCGTAAATTATGGAAAGCAGCGTGAATGTTTATGGCGCACATAATCGTCCATCTGTAAAACTGCTGATAGACATCGTATCACATAATTATTTCTAAATGATGTAATAGTCATATCACCGGTATAAACGAAAGTACAGAAGATAATTCAAATTCCCCGATTTTTAATAGATGGAGCTGGCGTAGGAATTAAAGCCATGACACCATTATATGAATCGTTTTTTCCCCGACTGATTCTTCCGATTGGACTATCAGAGCAGTTCGAAACTGATCCATTGCTTTATCGCACATGACGCCTAGATATTGTTCGTATTCAAAATTGGATCTCTGAAATGCGCTTCATCAAGAATAGCCACGGTGAATATATGCCCGAAGTCATTTTCAAATATTAATCCCATATATTGATCTGTTTTGGGTACAATTTCAAATTCTATCGGACTTTATTTTATTTGTAAAATTTATTTATATAGGGCTTATTACTAAGTTAGGGTTTATCAAGCCAGAACTCCTACGGACTTTAAACGAAATCGGGAGTACCCCAAAAGTGTATTTTGGGTCTCATTCTATATATTATACTTTATGGCAGCGATATCCCAAAGCTAGAAGATGAAACAATGGCAACTCTAATACTAATATATTATTAGCAGTTGGTGATAATATAAATGAATCAACAAGTAAACTGGAGCAAACAATAATAGTAAAATCTCTAGATGGACAATTAATAAATAACTAACCCACTAATTACAAGTCGATGAGATAAATTATTAAACTAGCAAATTATACCTTGATAGTAAAATATCAAATCATTGACATATTTACGCTTTTTGAGCGTAATTAAGCTCTGACAATCAAAGCTTTGTTAAACGTTCGTTAAATGAACGAAAGTGTTCGAACTGTGTTTTTCTAAAATATTTATAACCTGTCAATAATTCAAAATCGGATTATAATTGATCAAAGATATCTGAAGTAATAGAACCCAAAATTGTGTTAATGGTTAGTCTTAAAGACTGGTTTAAATTTTCAGTTAGTCTGAAATACTATTTCAAATTTCTACAAATTGATAGAAGAGTGCATTAAAGTCCCCAGACTCATAAAAGCCACAATTATGATAACGGTTAGTCTAAAAGACAGGTTTCAATTCAATTCATTTTTATTTAATTTAATTTTTACATTTACATTTGAGTTCTATTACATTTTTTATGCAGAGTTCAGATGTAATTACATCTACACAACTGAAATATTACATTATGGTTTTTTTTTTTACATTTTGCTTAATTCACTAATAGAAAGACAGGTTTAAATTTTCACAAAACAATGGTAGTTTTTAATGTGTTAAAGTCCGCAGAGTCTATAGGACTCAAAATTGTATTAACGGTTGGTCTAAAATACTATTTCAAATTTCTACAAATTGATAGAAGAGTCCGTTAAAGTCCCCAAAGTCGTACAACTCAAAACTGTATTAACAGTTAGTCTCAAACACTGGTTTAAATTTCGACAAAATGGTAGAAGAGTCCTTTAACGTCCCAAGACTCGTACAAGCCAAAATTGTATTAACGATTAGCCTAAAATACCAGTTTAAATTCCAACAAAATGATAGAAGAGTCCTTTAAAGTCCCCAGAGTCGTACTAGTCAAAATTGTATTAACGGTGAGTCTAAAAGACTAGTTTAAGTTTCAACAAAATGATAGAAGAGTACGTTAAAGTCCCCAGAGTTGTACTAGTCAAAATTGTATTGACTGTTAGTCTAAAAAACTGGTTTAAATTTCAATAAAATGATAGAAAACTCCGATAAAGTCCCCAGAGTCGTACTAGCCAAAATTGATTTAACAGTTAGTCTAAAAGACTGGTTTAAAATTCAACAAAATGACAGAAGAATTCTTTAAAGTCCCCTGAGTCATACACAAGCCAAAATTGTATTAACAGTTAGTCCAAAAGAGTAGCTTAAATTTCTACTACATTATAGAAGAGTGCGTGAAAGTCTCCGGAATTGTAGGAGCCATTTGTATTAAGAGTTAGCTCAAATTTCTACCACATTATAGAAAAGTGCATTAAAATCCCCCGAGTCGTACTAGTCAAATTTGTATTAACGGTTAGCCTAAAACAACAGTTGAAATTTCAACAAAATCTATATAGAAGAGTGCATTAAAGGGCGCACAGTCGTACACAGTGGTAGATAAAAGCTTTTTAGTTGTCTTTCTTCTATATGGTGGGAAAAACAAACTACGAAATTCGTTAACATAAAATCCAGTCTATATCAAATAACCGTAATTTATGTAAGTAAGTTTAATAAATTTTTAATTTTTGATTCATTGAATGATTTTTACCACATTTACAGTGATTTAATTTCTCTATTTTTTTTTTATTTTTTATCTTATTCATTTATTTTTAATTAATTTACATGCGTACATACATTAATGAATGATAAATGATAACCAATTTTTCTTGTTTATTCCGTTTTTACTTTACTGTTATTAAAATTGCATGCCTTACCATCATCATAATATTATAAAACAAAAAAAAAAATTATTTTTTTGTTTTTTTTGTTGTTGTAAATAATAAAATTTGGTCAAATGTTGTAAAACATTCTTAAAACATATCTCTGGCAGCCCACCACACTTCCTATCTGTCACTCTTATAAAATAGTGTTATATAATAATTATTATATGTATATATTGGTGTATTTTATATTGTAGTGTTATTTCCTTAAAATATATATAATATGTGTATCCTGTCAGGATTAAATACTTCCGTAAAGAAGTATTTTTCGTATTAAATTAATGAATACAATATGGGTACGTAATTTTTTGTTTTTTACTTTGCCTCTCGCTGTGAGCGAGAGATAGACAGAGAAAAATAAAGTAAATAATTTACAATATTTTTTTGGATTTTCATAGTGGTAAGTAGGCTGTGATGAGGTTGATACAATAAATTACAATTAATTTCACTAAACTGAGACATAAGGACGAAATGACATCGAATTGACTATTGGTTGGCCTGTCAACATAAGCATAACATGATTCAGGGTCAATCATTTTCTTTTTTCTCTATTTTTTTTGTTTGTTTTTTGTTTGTTTTTTTGTTGCTGAAATATCACATTTGCTAGGTATTGTTAATTATGGAAATTCTTAATGATATTTCTTTTTTTTTTCGTTATTGTTGTTATTTTTTTTTTTTTTTTGTATAACTTGATTGTTAATATTATTTATGGATTCTTATAAATATTCGGTTGAGGTGAAAAATATGATGACTATTTATTTCATACTATATTTACGAATCATTGTATTTATACATCTACATACATAAGGACGATAATGAATTACGTGCAAGAACTACAAGGTAGTTATTATACTGATCGAATAAGTGAGTGGTATTTGTAAAAATATATTCTTAATATTGTAGTATATATAACGGGAATAATAAATTTTATGTAATTAATTTTCTTTAAATGAATGTGATTTTCATTAAATTTATAGTCTTATAATAAATCAGAAAAAAAAAATGTGTTATTGACACTATCCCATTCCAAAAACAAAACAAAAAGAGCTACCAAAAGTGATTTGCAATTTTTTATTTCTAAAGATATTTAATTAATTCAGTAGTATTAATAGTTGAATGAGAGTAGTGTTTATTAATTTAAGTCGATTATGATTAAAAGCTTGTAGAATGTATGGATATTCACATCACTAATGACATACAAGCAAATGAGAATAATATTTTATTGTTTGAAAAAAATATTTTGAAAGAATTATTTGTATTTTTTTTAATTGTATGATAACTAGAAGTTCGTGTTGGTTAATTTTTTAACAATTAAATTTTATCAAGTGGAAATTTTGATTAGTGCTTATAACTCACATATGAATTTATTTTAAATCTATATGAAAGTTGTGAAAGAAAGTAGGTAGACCAGACCAACTACATTATAATACCTGTTAGCAGAGCTAAATAAATATGCGTGTTATGTGTTAACATATTATTTGTCATTACAATAATCTGACATTTACAAACAGTGTTGGGACATTTAGTATCATTATTTGTTAATATATATTTCAACAAATACAACTTGATGATTTTACGTAAATTGTTCTGAATATTTGTGATTATCAATTTTTGATAGTTATGAAAATGATTAATGAATAGAATTTGATAGAAAAAATGAAAAATATGTGGTGCATGAAATAGTGAACAATTCAAAGTGCGTAGCTGTTGTTGAGAAAACTGACACAACAGTTCATATTATGATTTGTAATGCAATAAAATTGTTAGTGCAATTTCAGTCACCACAAATTCTGGAGTAAGGCAAGGATGTCCACTGTCACCACTTCTATTCACGCTTGTAATAGATGAAATAATGAAAGAAACGGGTTCTTCCGGAAGAGGTATAAGGTGGCATCTCTCAAGGACACTTGAGGACCTTGACTATGCGGATGATATATGTCTGCTAGCGCATAGATTCTGCGACATTCAACATAAAGCAGACCTACTTCAGCAAGCAGCGCGCAAAGTCGGGCTAGAAATTAACATAGATATAACCAAGGCCATGAGGATAAATAACACCAACACAAACACCATAACCATAGAAGGTCAAACAGTCGAATATGTGGAAAGCTTCTTTTACCTAGGTAATATTCTAACAACAAACGGAGGTACAGAAGCAGATGCCAACAACAGACTACGTAAGGCCAGAGCTGCGTTCGGTGAACTAAGCCCAATATGGAAGAATGGCCAAATAACTAGAAAAACAAAGATTAGAATATTCAAAGCATGTGTAATGTCAACACTTATGTATGGCAGTGAAACTTGGATGACGACAAATAACATCAGTCAAAAACTTCAAGTATTTGCGAACAAATGCCAAAGAAGAATATGCAGAATATTCTGGCCAAACACCATCAGCAATAAGGACTTAAGGCAGATAACAGGTGAAGAACCGATAATGCATCAAATTAAGCGCAGAAAATGGAGATGGATAGGACACACTCTAAGAAAACCATCAAATAATATAACAAGAATGGCCCTAGAATGGAATCCCCAAGGGAGCAGAAGGCGAGGAAGACCCAACAAAACCTGGCATTAAAAAATTGTTAGTGCATTAATTTCATTTTGACAATTCTAAATCATTAATCTAAAAATGTTTTCTTGTTGTTTGAAAATAAAAATGTTGCATTCATTAAACTTGCTATGCTACATTCTATTTCTAGGACGACAATGTCATTTACATACGCCAAACGTTTTTAATTTTCGTCGAAAACACAATCACGACGAATGACGAATTTTTCGCGTTCAAATACATGAGTTTATATGTAAATGGTGACGAATGACTATTAACCAAAATTTCCCGTTAAAAAAATAATAGATCTATTTCTATTTTACTCGTCGACGAATGCGAATGACATTCATTGATACCAACATAAATTGATCAAAATTGTTTTAATAAAACATTTTTAAAATTCAAATTCAAATAAAAAAATTTTTAAATTAATTTTTTTTAAATTTTTCCTCCATTTTTTTAATAAATAAATTTTTAAATTTCAAAAACACAACAATTTTTGCGTCGCGAATAGTGTTCGTTGTGATTGTGTCTCTAAGTCGTAATTGTGTTTTCAACCTCAGTCTTATAATATTATTTTCATAGCTGTGAAAATTGACAGTAATAAATTTTCATGATAATTTACGTGATATCATGAATAGGTATTAGAGTGTTGGACTCCTACTTTGTTTCATAATTTTTATATAGATTTAAAATAAATTCATATGTGAGTTATAAACACTAAATAAAATTCCCACTTGATAAAATATAATTGCTAAGAAATTGACAATCACAAATTTTCAGGAAATACCTTTTTGTACCTAAAACTGCATATCTCTAGGTTTCGGGAAATTAGTCTAAAATCGATTGCAAAATTAGTATCGAACAGACAAACAAACAAACATATAAGAATCGGCGACTTAATAAAAAAATGTTTTCAAAAAGATATGAATTTAAAATGAGATGATGTGTGCTAAACAAATTAATAATATTTGACAATCTATAATTATAATTGACAAGCATTTACGGATCTGCGCAGTAGACACCTTTTCATTTTATTTCGATTCTCCTACTCCTTAATGAACTTCTAATATACATAATATATAAGATTATATATAAAACAAAAATGCGTACATAGTTGAAAATTTTGTACTCATATGATTTTATTATTCAGCAAATACATTATGAATAAGTGAGATCTTATGAAAATAATAAACAAAAGCAAACAAATCAGTTATTATAATTTACATTTATGTACTTGCAAATGAATCTATGTACATATGCCAAATAAAAACAAAGAAACAAATTCATCTAAAATAAAAAATATAAAAACAACAAAAAAACAAATCACTTGAATTCTTCATTCTTATCTTTTTAAGTAACTGTTTCTAAATTTTGGTTATTTGTAGTAATAATATAGTTATTATTAAAATTATGTATTATGTAGGTATATATAAACGTACCTCTTTAATGACAAAATTTTTTATTTTTAGTAATTTTATCACTAAACGCCACTTACTATACGGAATATATCGGAAACGAAGCAGTATATGAGGGACGTGTATTTATATGTCCTAAATAAATCTTACTAACCAGAAAACTTTTTATTAAACACGAGTGGTGTGCGAAGTCTATATGTCAGTACGGTTTTTTTAAAAACTTTAAATTTGATTTCAACTTGAATTATAATTACTCAACAGGGGCCCCTAGTAATAATATAACCTAGTTTATGTTCTGAACCAATTAGATGATGTTAAAGTTCAATATAATTATTATTTAATAACATCTTATATTGTATTATTTATATTTTACTGAACTAATTGTGTGTTGAATTATTAAAATAACAAATCAATGTCGAAGTATGAAATTTAGGACAATTAAATAAAGTTAAGTTTAAGTGTACAATTTAAACTACATGTAGGTATTTATTAAAAATTAATCTATTTAAAAAAAAAATCTGTTGTATTTTAAATTATAATTATATAATTATAATATTAAAATTAAAACAAAAAAAAATTGTAAAATATATTTTTGGTGACTTCAGAGCTATACTATAATTTCAGATTTAATGAACAGATTTTAAGTACAATAACACTAATAGATTTAATTAAATTTTACTTGATAAATACAACCACATCGGTTCAAATATAATTTAATAATTAATAAAGATATAATATAACTAATAAAAAAAAAATAATACAAATATATAATATACAAAAATATATACCTAATAATTAATATAATTTAATGAAAAATTCAACATTTCGAAAGGGAAGAGGACCTATATAAAGTTGGCCTACAGATTTATCTGTAGGATCAACTATTCAAATAAATAAATAATATAAATTTTAAATAATTATTTATAATAAAAATTGTCCCATCATTTTCAATGAACCAAGTAGTTCATCAAAACATTATTATTATGATGAATTTGATTCACTCTAACCATCTTCTTAAGGCGTTTAACAAAACTTAGTTTTACTTACACGTTTCAGAAAATTTTTTAATAATATTAATTAAAATAGTTTGTAATCAAAATTGAGTTAGAAATTAATAAATAAACATATTTTTGTTGAAATTAAATATTTATTGAAATTTAAATTTAATTTTTTAACTTTCTTATACTAGAGATAACATTTATTTTGAAAATTCGTATATAGTATTTATTTTTGTTCTTGACCTTGAAATTTAAACTTGAAATTTTAAAATTGGAATAAATATAATTTTTTTTTTAATTCGCGACGTTTCAACCACTTAAATGCTCAGATCATTCAAAACTAATTCTAAAATAGCTTTTTACTTCCGATTAATATTGATACAGGTAGTAATAAAAGAAAACGTGATAATAATATCTATGATTTTTGGGATTCTATATAATGTAGAAATAATATAGTAGTAGGTATAGGTACGATATAAATTAAACGTGATAGATTTTATAATAATAAATTAATTAAAATTAACTTTAACTAATGATTCAACAGTTTATATAGAAATGTATTTTAATATTATCAAAAGCTTATAATTTCATTTGAATAAAACACTGATAACTATATTGAAAAATAAATAAATTTTTGAAAATAATAAAAAATTAGTTTGAATGAAATTTTTTTATAGGACTGACTTCGGTGAATAACTTCGGGAATGAAAGTAAATTCAAATAGCTATGTAAGATAACATAATATACATTTGCAACTTCATAATCTTGTATTTGGTGTAATTATTGTACCTTGATTGCTTAACTTCGTCGGAAAGCCATAAAATCAACTTAACAGCATCTTAAAAATCTATATTATGATACACAAGAGCACGATTAGTGAAGGCAAACTTTTCGTGGTTTTTCGTGTGCTTCGTTTTTTTTTTCATTCAATCAATCAGTGATGATGCAGGTTGTGGCGATCAAAATCAATTTTTATTTTATCTATATTATAATACACAACAGCACGATTAGTGAAGGCACATTTTTCGTATTTTTTCGTGTATTTCGTTTTGTTTTTTTTTCACTCAATCAATCAGTGATGATGCAGGTTGTGGTGATCAAAATCAATTTTTATTTTATGTGTATATTTTGGGTAAACAATTTTTATAAGATATAAGCTGAGTTGGTTATAGCATAATTTAATATCAGAAATTTTTGTCAATTCTCTTTTGAGTCAAATTCTTTCTATTTATTTTTTTATTTATCGCATTTGGTTTTTTGCACTTTTAGTAGGGAAAAAAAAAATTAATTAGTAGGATAATATAATTAATATATGTTTTAATATCACAAATTTTAGTGAGTTCGATTCTCTTTTAATTCAGATTTTTTTTTTTTATCATTAAACAAATATTTTTTTATTATTATGTATTATAATAATAATTTTTATAATATAATATAATTAATAACAAAAAACAAGATTTTTTTAATAAAAAAAAAAGTAATTTTTAATTATTATTTCAACAAAATACGAACCCGTTTAGTTTAAAATAAATCTAAGCATACAAATTATGTATACTTGGAATGTATTCACAGTTGACAGTTTTGACACTATGATGTATCAGGTAGATGTATGCATATCTATATATATTACACAAGGAATGCCGTGTGGGGAATATCTTATATTATAATACACAAGATGAACGACGTGGTGAGTAAAAAAGCAAAAATAATTGAATAGTAAATTATTTACACCATAAAAATATTAAAATTTTAGTAAGTTCTTGGTGCTGAATACTTAAAACATTTTAAATATTTACACCAAATAGTGACGGTTATTCACAAGTTGAGTGACATCTATACTCTGAAATGAATTTAAATTACGGGAAATTTTTAAAAAATTTTTATCAAAATTCTGTCATTTTAAATAAACACACAAACTTATAGAAAAAGGTACACAAACAAAAATTGAAAACAAAAATTGAAAACAAAACAGAAAAACAAAAATCAGATCAGATCATACTCTTCAAAAATTATATAATAAATGCTAATTCATTTGCTTCTGTTATTTAAAAAAAATATATACAGTAAAACACGGTTACAGTCATACGCTAAATTTCGGTAATATTTCTGACTATAATCGTTTTGTGACTATAGGTGTAGTCAAAAAAAAATTGCATCTTTATAAACAAAATCAAATTCAATAAAATATCTTTCGTATAACAATTTTAAACTTTATTTTATTAATAAATAGCAATTCTGTTATGTAATCACAAAATATACATATTTGTAATAAAGAACAGAAAAAAACTATATATAAATCAGTGTTTTAATAAAATAATTCACTGTTGACCTATTACTATAACAGAATTGTGACTACAAACGTTTTTGACTATAAACGAATTAAAATATATCGATCTACTACGTTAAGAGTAATGAGATTTTATTTTGTTAAGTTATATTGAAATTAGTGTTAATTTCGTCATAAAGTATTAAGTATTATACTTTCATTATATATACATATATTCAATAATCAAACGATTCAGTAACTACAATTATACCAAAACAAATATTTTTTTTTACATAAAATTGTGTTTGAAAGAACAACTGCTTCTGTGCAATTGAACAGAGGATCCACTAGTAAATATATATAATTATTTAGAATCAATAGCTCTCAAATAATTTATAACAATTTCTAATTTTATTAGTATCTAACATTTTGAAGTCCAATTCATTCTACAATCATATAAAATAAACCTAAATATTTAAATTATTTAACTACTTCAATAGTGAAACATTGATCATTACAGTCACGTACAATTACTATTCAAAATATTTAAATATGAGATGAATTAATATGAACATTGATTTCACATGAACATTGAATATTAATCTAGTAAATTTTAACTTATACTTATTGTAATTGAATTTGACGTTTCAACTGTACTGTATACACATATTTGCTCAGTAAACAATCAGTAAAGTTACATTGTAGCTATAATATAAGTTTACAAAAATGTAAACATTTTGTGTCTTTAAACACACATTTAATTAGTAAACGATCTATAAAATTACATTGTATCTATAAATTAACAAAAACGTAAATATTTTGTGCCTGTAAACATACATTTACATTGTAGCTGTATCTGTAAGTGTATAGTCACAAAGTACACAACAAAGTAAAATAATTACAACCTTAATTATTATGCGTTTATACGTTTACAATAATTCATATTTACTGCATGATTTCTGTAACATCATTTTGTTTTAGTATATACCTATATACATTTACAAATTTTGTCTATACAGTAAGCGCTTTGTAAATGTACAATAAAAATTAATTAACTCTTAATCATTAAAAATGATTAAGAGTTACACAAAATGTTTCATGGGAATATATAAATAATTTTTTAGTGCTTTTACAGTTATTCTATAAAAATGAATTGATTTTATCAAAAATTAATCTTATCTAGATACAATATTTGATAATAAATTGCTATCATCAATTATTATTGATTATAATAATCAAAGTGTCTCTTTGTATTGAAGTATAATTGACCAACTATTAAATGATAACAATATTATAATATAAATCGTGTTCACAGTCGGCCGAAAAGCGATTCAGAGATTAGATTATCTTTGTTTATTAAATTGTTTATTTTATGATTACTGTTAACAGAATTTTGAATTTTAGAATAGGTATAGATAGGCTGAAATTATTCTGAAATTAGTGTTTAGATGTTTTTTCTTGATGCTAAACGCTTAGAATTACAGCCATCTGTCATTGTTGGTTGTTTTAGGAAATTAATAGCATGAAATTTTTTTACTAGAGTTAACCTGTGGTATTAAGAGAGTTAATTAAATGATAAATTTTGTTCCCTGAAATAAATCCTATATATTGTTTGGTTAGGTCTTAACGTTTGGTGTTGAGGAAGTTAATAAGATAATCAATTTTACTTTTAGCAATAAGCCCTATATTGTTTGGAAATGTACTACCCGGATTTCTACATATATTTTTACTGGTCCTAGCTAAATCAGGTTTTTAGCTACAAAATGTGTGTTTAAAACCTACCTCTGTTCTACCTCATCTATATGTTTGCAGCTGTGATATTGAGATGTGAACACCGAATTTAGTTACATGGCTTCTTATCGACTAGTGATGCGTACTGATCGCGACCTTTTTGAATATGATTAGACATTATTTGTTTTAAATGGTTAGTTTATACCAACTTGATTGGATAAATTGGTTATTCGACACCTCCCACTGGAGAGTAAATGTAAATCATAAAAATTAGAACTTTACTTAGACAGTTCATCAGCTTGTTTAATTACCTCTGTGCCATATTACTGTGGGCGGAAATCTAGAGTAAATAAATCAAAAATTTGGCCAGCTTTAACTTCAAATTTATTTCTACAATATTGTACATATTTAAGACCATCACTATCCGATTTTAAAGTGTTGATGGTAGCCTCATTAATCGTGAAAATGTTAACTTTTGTTAATGGTAACACATTCAGACAACCATGTGTAATTTTTATCATACTTAAGCACAAAAAAAACACACACACACGTGTTTAAGGTTATATACATTTTGCAGGGAACTTAAATACTAAACTTAAACAGGGTCTAATTTTATTACGATATGTTTTTTTTGTTTAACTTTTATTAACTTTAAATTTAACTTATAGTAGGTACATACCGTACTTACTTAACTTTTTTTTATATTCCTTTTTAATTTTACAATTATTTTTATTACTTACGCAGTTATCTGAGAATATTACACATTTTTTTTATTTTATTTTTAACTACCTTCATCGTATTATATCGTATTTTACCGTAATATTATTGTACAGAAATAACATTTTATATTTTTTAATATTATTATAAAAATAGTTTATTATTTAAATTATAATGATATGTTATAACATTTTATATGACCAGCATCTACAACAGAGCTGGTTTAGGAAATTTTTATATTGATGTGAGGTAAATATTTTATAAGTATTGTAGTGCATCTGCTTTAGATATAATTGTATAGGTATATATTAACTGGCCTGTTGCTGCTTTCATTTCGGTGCTAAAATAGCATTGCTAAGGTAAGTTGACATTTGCGGCGATGGTATGAACACGACATTTTTTAGTACTACTACCCATAATGGCAACACAAATTTAACTACGTAGCTGGCTTAGCTTATATAGCACGGTATAGACGCCAAAATTGCTACAGATGTCAAAATAAACGTCAAAGTAAAAATAATTACAACAAAGTGTATAGAAGAAAGTAAGTTTGTATATTATTTTATTTATATAAAATTTAATAGAATGGTAAAAAGAAGAAAATCCACAAATTGGACAGATGGGGAAATAATTATATTACTTGAGATAATGCTTAACATGAAAGTGAAGCAATATTTCGACGATTTACATTTACACGATGATGAGTTCCGATATGAAAAATGAGGGATATAATCTGGACCAGGACCAAATTAATTACAAATTTAATATAATTTTTAAAGACTTTATTTTATAAAAACAAATTAAAACACTTTTATTTAGAGGAATGAGTGGTTTGGGCCCGTGCTAATTTTTTTTGACATTTATAGCATTACTAATTTAGCACCGGCATAAACACATCATGTGTCTATTTATATATTTTTTGGTTTGTGTATTTGATATATTTTATTTTTGTTTTTAATATTAAAAGTCAACAAATAGAAGCAGAATTAAAATAAAAAGCATATTAAAAAAGTGATTTTGTCTTAAAAAAAAAAGAACAATTAAAAACAACAAAAATAATTGAATTTTGATGATTAAGATGGTTTTTTTTTTAAATTAGATATTTGAATTTAATTTAAATTGTTTTGAAATTTTTTAAATTTAATTTGTTAAGCCTCAAATATTTCCGTATTTCATTTCCAATATTCGAGTAAGCTTCATTTAATTTTTTAACAGTTTAAAATGGCTTAGATTTTTTATTTTATACTTTTTAGGAGATTGATATCTTGTTTCGATATAGATATAGACATATTTTATAAATTTAATATTTTATATAATAGCTAATTTCTAATTTTCTAATTTTTATTTTCTAGATTTCAGTTTTATTTTTTTTTTGTTTTCTGTAAATTTACTAATCTATGGCTTAAGTACTGAAGAAAAAGAAAAATTGGAACATTTAAGTTATCAGTTTTATATACCAGTTGTATCAATATCAGTTCTACTAAGTTAATACTGTTCAAAATTTTTTATTAACACTCTTGAATCCTATATAGCCTTACTAAAAAATCAATTTTCCATTTTTAAGTAAAAGTAATAAAATATGATCAAAGTAGATGAGTGATTTAATTTTGTCCAAATGCCATAGAAATATAATATGAAAAATTATTCATAAAACCAATTTTCATTTGATTGTATACCGTTTCAGTAATTCAAGGGATATCAAAGACATTTTTTTTAATTACATACTTTTGTTTCTCCTACTTTATTAAGTACATATTATCCTGTTATTAAAAATAATCATTAATATTAAATAAAGCTTCTATAAACCAAAGCTATAAACTGATTTCAATACTGTTGACCATTAAAATATTTTTGGTAAATTCTATATTCTGTATATACTGTTATACAAATATTTAACTATATAGCCAATATAACACTCAACAACATATTCTAATATCTTCAATTCAGGACTATATTCAGACTGTCCCAACTTTCGAATATTTACTTGTGAACTAAGTTGTACATTGCTTGTTGGTATTTTTCATTTGTTTTAATCCTGTGAGGATATCTTTTTTACGTAGGTTAACGCTTTCTGTCACAATAATTTTCATTATATTAATTTTTCCTTCTCAAAAAACAAACAGAAGAAGCCAAATAGAAATGTGTTTTCTATAATCACTGTTTCAAAAGCTTATGTCTACTGATTAGTAAAATATAGAATCATTTTCGATTGGCTGATTTAAATTATAGAGAATTTATGATAAAAATAATCAACAACATTATTTTATTTGTGGACAATTTTTTTTCAAAAATCAACCGTACATTTTTAGTAAACCCTGACTAAAGCCGTTATACGCATTAGTTAGAACGATGCATAATAACGTAAATAATTCAATTTTATGCACTGTACTTTGTCAGCAAGTTCGATTATAAGTTTTATAATTGATTTTGCTTTTTGTTGTAATGTTCGAATATTTTTTTAAGATGGATGGATATAAAATTGTGTAGGTTTTCATTTAACATTTTCTAATCCCAAATTTTTAATAAATTTGCAGAAATTAATTTTCATTTTAAATTGTTAACAGAATAATATTTTATAATTAAAAATATTTTAATGGTCAACAATATTGAAATCAGTTTATAGAAGCTTTATTTAATATTAATGATTATTTTTAATAACAGGACAATATGTCCTTAATAAAATAGGAGAAACAAAAATATGTATGCTTACTTACAAATTTATTAATCATAAAATTTATTTCAAATCCAATTCAATTTGAATTTCAAAATTGCAAAAATTACCAACCCTGATCCTTAACTAACCTTCTATACTAAAAATTAAATATTTTAAAATGTTCATAAATTCCTCATAAACTATATATTTATATAATATATATATTTTATTTATATTATGTATATATATATATATATATATAATGCATATATATATATATTTATTATATATTATAAATTCTTTAAATTATTAATCCTTAATATTTTTTTTTAGTATCCTTTGGATCCACATATATGTGAATTCGTGTTTTGCATGTATGTTGTATATGACTTATGAGTATAAAAAGATAGTAAAAAACTGAAATTTTCACTATTTATATTTTTTAACTACCACTATAGTATCGTAATAAAGTTTATTAAACAGCTGTTGCTAACCAAATTTCATGTTATTATGTAACCAGATTTAAGAATCCACAACTAAACCAACATTTTTTTTTTTGTTTTTTTTTCCTTATACAATTTTGTATAATATTTACTAAAGATAAAACTTTAACCTAACCACACATGAAATAGTATTGTACCGTTATAAATGTTTTTTTTTTTTATATATTTCGCAAAATATTAAAGGAAAAATTTATATGAAATTGTTGTTGTTTTTTTTTTTTTAAACAAATTTCCACTTTTAATACAGTTAGGTATGTTTTTCTTTTATATTTTTGTAAAATTTTTTTTTTTTTTTTTTTTTACTCTTTATTTTACATTTCAATAAATTTTTATTTAAATGTCTATGTGTTTGTGTATAATAGGTAGGTGGCTTGGTAAAGTATAGGTTAACTTAAAATAATATCAGATTTTTTATGATAGATTTTTTATGTTTACATTTATGTCAGGTGTTATTATTTTTATATTTTTTGTTTTTATTTATTATCCTTTTGTATACAAAATATGATCTCATAACTGTAAAAATGACAAGTTTAAAAAAAAAAAAAAAACAACAAAAATGTATTTTTTTACCGCTTGATTTTGTAACTTGATATGACAGAAGGATATATGAATAATGTTGATGATAATGATGATGCTGATGATTATGAAGGGGTTGATGATGATGATGATGATAGTTAAATTGTTATATATTTGATGTGTTTATGTATATTTTTTCAATATGTAAGAAATATAAAATATTTAGCACATGTAAATATGAATATTAATCTTTTATTTACATATGTGTATTTGTGTGTGTGTGTGTATTGAAATTATTTGGCCTTTTAAATTATTCCAGTTTATTTGTTTGTTTTTTAGTTTTTGAAAAAAGGATTAAAATTTACGAATTGAATTACAATACAATGTACATAAATCTATGAATTAACTATGTGTGTGTGTATGTGTGCATTTTTATTTAGTCCTTAAATAATTTATGAACAAAAACGCATATAAAAAAATTTTACTATTTTGTTTTTAAATTTTTAACTTTTATATTTTATTGTTTTTATAGAGGTCGTCTCATAAAAACAAGGACGAAAGTAAATATAGTTATGATTTTGCTTACTTTGGGATATAAATTTTAATATAAATGTTAAATCGATGTGTTTATGGATTTTATTTTTATTTATTTTGTTTTTATAATCTTGAAAAAATTTAATTATTTTTATTTTGATAGTTGAAAAGAGAGAAATGCTGTCTGAATATTGTATTCGACGTCTTTATCTGTTTTTTTTTTTGGTTTGGGATCTGAGTAATGAATTTTGTTCTTTTGGACGGGTTAACCTACCCATAAGAAAATTTTTATTTACTCGAGGTTTTGGATTGAATTTGAACATTTGTGAGATGTCATTCATTTTAAAGGTAGGTACATACATGTGCATGTGAAATATTTTAAAACTAACTTAATATTTACGTCGATATGGCAGAAATTATTAGAACAAAAATTTACAATTGTATGAAGTTTATATAATTATTTATGCATTATATAGGTATGTATATATATATACATATATATATATATATACCATAGTTAAAAAAAATTAATTATATGTACTCGCTTATGTTTAGGACGTTTAAGATCAGTTATATGCATCACATCGTTTCAATATAAAAATAATTGTATTTCGGTGCCCGAAAAATGTTAAATCGATCGAACAAAATTTATTCTGATTCATATAAGTTACATTTCTAGTATTCAAATATGAAAAACGATGACAAAATTCATATTAAACGTTTTAATGGACAACAAAGAAAAATATTATGTATTTAAAATGACTGGGGAACAATGTTAAAAGCTAAAATAAGGTATAGCAGAAGTACATAAAATTTTTATATATCTCTTGTTTTTGTTTTTTTTATATTTTTTATTAACGGATTAACATTGCCTACGAATACATGATCATTAAACCTAATCATTATCCCCATTTTCACTTTCAAGTAACATAATCACTATAGTGATACCAAAATTATACTTCTCTTTGGTAGATTTTCTAATATTGTAAATATCACCTCTAATCACGGTACTTGAAAATGAAAATGTGAATGATCAATGGTGTAACATTGTAACTGCAACGAGATACAAAATATTGTGTATCGTATTGGTGAATACGTTAACAAAAATCTTTTACGCAAATTCAAAGCAACAGAAAAATTCAAAGTAACAGAAAAAGTAACAGCTTTTGTATAGGTAGTCAGGAGTTGTATAGGTATAACCTAACACTGATGAGTTCAAGTAGTGAATTGTGATGAACGAAGCATATCCCAAAAATTTATTGTTACTTTAACTCTTGTTATAGGATTACGCTTTTTTAAACTTGTAACTCTTGTAAGAAACATTGATGTAGCACTTGATTAAAATACCATTATAACAACTCCCGCAATTGCTACAACAACATTCTTATAGCAATATTAATAACATTATTCTGATAAAAATATAGTTTTAACACCTTTAGTGCTTATCGGGAGTCTTATAGCACTAATTTTGTTTTTATAACAATAAAATATTACGTGGGTTATGGCCCCTATCATTGAAGAAACGAAATTTGTCTTCAAGGATCAGATTCGATAAGATCAGATTTATCTATCATCCTAACGAGTAGGCGGTAAGACACAAAAAAGTGCAAACTAAATAATGGTAAATAAAAAAAATATGATTTAATTACCAAGCAACTAGTGTAGGCCCCAGATTGTGTTCCATTTCGGGGATGCATATTTAATTCAAATTATTTTATTTACATTTTTACTATTCATGATATAATAATGATATTTTTTTTAAAAAATATTGTTTAGACGAGTTTGTTGCAGTTGCTGGTTTCAATAAAATATTGTCCCACTTAACTAGTGCTAGTTTATGCTAGCTAGCAATGTACTAGCTTAGAAAGTCTAGTGTTTGATAATTATTATAGTTTAATCATATTATTTCTTGCAGGTACCTGCCATAAAAGAGTATTTTATTTATTTATTTATGAAATGAAAAAATATCAAAATAAATAAATATTTTTCTTATACTGATCTCAGGGTTAGTATTTTAGGACCCCGGCTAAATGAGTAAACCAAAAATACTCCTGAAACATTATTTTGGGTTACTTATCGTATATTACCAATCCAAAAACCATATCTAAAGTATAAAAATTTATTCATCTATGTATCTATATTATTATACAGTAGTTGTACTATAAAAATGTAGTAGTATCAAAAAAGGACATTAATATAAATAAACAAAGCTCGAGGCAAATTAACAAAGACAAATATAATAAATAAAAAATAAAATTTGTAATACCATACCATTTCAAAACCATATTTTAAATAATAAAATTACTAAACAAATATTGAACAATAATAATAAAAAATTGAATCAAAAGGTGAAATATGAGTACATAAAATTTTTTTTTAAAAACGAAAAAAAGGACTCAATACATAATCAAAAAAAAAAAAAGTGAACAAAACAAATAAAATAAAAAATATTTCTAATAAAAAATGTGAATTAATTTTCTGTCAATTGTATTTTTCTAATGTCAATCAAGTGCGAATTGTGACATATTTTAAGACTTTTTTTTTTCTAAAGAACGTGCTTAAGTTATATTTTGTCTGTATAGCAATTTGATACATTTCTTATAACAATTACGTATTATGTCAGTTATTGAAAATTGTAGCTATTTTGTAATTCAACGAATCGCGAATTTTCTTATAAATATTTTTTACCTTTGATTGATGTTGAATCAAATAATATCATATTATTAAAAATTGATTATATAAAATATATATTGTATATATGTATTCTGAAACAGAAAAATTTTAAATAATATATTTTGAACACATATTGAAATTATATACCTATTGCCAACAGAATGTTTCAAACGAAAAAAATTCAATAGACTTCTGATTAGATTTCATTCAATTTTATTTTCTGAAACTTGTTTTGATATTTTTTGTTGCAGTGGTAAGAGTTTTAGACGAAGGATCAAATATTATTTTAATAAAATTAATCAAGTTTTAGTTCAAAATTCCAAAAACTTTATATTTATTGTATTTTGTTTTTCCAAGAAATTGGTTTTAAATCAATATTGATTTCATGATTTTAGAAATTTTTGTTATTATTGTACTTTACTTGTTCCGAATAAAATATAAAAATGTATATTTGAGTAGATTATATTTTATAATGATTGTAACAATGTGAATAACAATTGACAACAATATGATAACTAAATTTTAAATTAAATTGCGAATATTTTTTAATATGGGGCCCAATTTTCCAATTTATCATTTAATTTCAATATTTACGTTATTTAGACATTTTATTAAGTGATGAAATACTTCAAAAGCTAATCACAGTCTTCACAATTTAATTTTTTAATCTAATAATACTGGAACGTGTATAGTACAACGATCGGAACTAAAACAGCCAGGCATTACATTTTTCAGATCTGTTTCCAACTATTAGGATAAGTTAATGAAATAACTGACAATATCGCCAGATCATAAAGGGGCGATCAGTGAGGTTTTTTGACCAGATTAAGTACTATGAGGAAAATAAATGAGAAAAATATAAAATATATTATCGACAATATACCATCACTGTCAGCACATGTAATTTTAATATATAGCTTCGAAGTTTACCTTTGAACTAGCAAACGCCAACGCCATTAATGTAGAGGTGCAGTGAAGAATAATTCTTACAAAATGTTGCTGCCTATTATTGTACGCAACCGGTCATATATATATGCTTTGAATAAATGTCTATAAATCTGGGGTATTCATGACGGACCATTTATACGTGTGTATCAGTTTATCAATATTATTCATACATTTGTCCAATTTGCAATGTTATACATTTTTGTTTTCTATTAGTAGAACACTCGATATTCTCAAGAGATTTGTATTTTTTTGTATTAACCCTTTGATTCACGACTTTCTTTTTAACGTCGTTAAAAATGTAATTTATGTAAAATTTCTTAGGCTTTCTAATTAACAGAAATTGGCTTTCCATTTACCGAATACCGGATATTGTGCATTTAAGGACAGAATAATTACGAACCTATAATTTCCCAAATTGTATCGATATTTATTTTTCTTAACCAAAAATGATCTAGGTATATGTTTTTGGTTAAAATATAAATTCGTCTCTAATACGATATTATTGATGATAATGAAGTATTTCATATTTTGAATTCGATACAATCAATGACTATTATTTCAAATGTTTTTTCTTTCAAGTAATTTTTTCGTAACGTTTTTGGTAATTTTTTTTAAATTCCGGCTGCTTAATATATTTCTACACATACAAAATCACATTCTAAATCATATAATTTATTCATACAAATTCATCTACATCATAATACACAGCTTTCAATCACATACCTATTTTTTGTTAGTATCAATTCTATTTTTAATTTTATATCATCATAAAACTCTTCATCATCTCATTTCCCAAATTCGTCTGGACTCTCCAATTCCATCTGTCCACAATAATTGCTTCAATGTTTTTATCAGAAATGCGATACAATACTGTAATTATAAAATGAACATTAATGTGCATTACACATATATATACTATACAGTTTAACGATTACTGATTTTAGAAGTAGAAGGTATGCCACACTTATTTTCTACTTAAGATTTACATTTAAATCAGTGAAAATAATAAAAAAGCTCGTTTATTTGGTGTTACCATATATGATATAGTGTTAAATATTATGTTATCAGTTATCCATATATCTATATATGTACATTTATATCTTGTATATAAAAATGAAATTTTTTACGTCTTTATGCCTGTCTTTAAGATATTTATAGACTCAAAAACTACTGAATCGATTTGGATGAAGTTTTCAGAGTATATTACTGGAATAGAGGAGAAATTTATATGTCTACCCGCTTTTTAAAATTCCGACGGGTTAGAGCAGCTGCCATACAACTCCCAGCATATATCACAATTATATTAAGAACTAAAAGTGTTACAGAGCTGAAAATTTGTACTCAGGTACTGCCTCAAACATAAAAAAATACGTCTTTTCCCGTTTCTTAAAATTTTGAGTGGTTCGGGCAGCTGCCATACAACTCCCAGCATTTATTACAAATATATTAAGAACCAAAAGTGTTACAGAGCTGAAAATTTGTACTCAGGTACTGCCTCAAAAATAAAAAAATACGTCTTTTACCGTTTCTTAAAATTTTGAGAGGTTCCGGCAGCTGCCATACAACTCCCAGCATCTATTACAAATATATTAAGAACCAAAAGTGTTACAGAGCTGAAAATTTGTACTCAGGTACTGCCTTAAAAATAAAATAATACGTCTTTTACCGTTTCTTAAAATTTTGAATAGTTCGGGCAGCTGCCATACAACTCCCAGCATTTATTACAAATATATTAAGAACCAAAAGTGTTACAGAGCTGAAAATTTGTACTCAGGTACTGCCTCAAAAATAAAAAATACAACTTTAACCGTTTCTCAAAATTTTGATTGGTTCGGGCAGCTGCCATACAACTCCCAGCATCTATTACAAATATATTAAGAACCAAAAGCGTTACAGAGTTGAAAGTTTGTAGTCAAGTACTGCTACAAAAATACAAAAACACTTCTTTTACCGTTTATCAAAATTTTGAGTGGTTCGGGCAGCTGCCATAGAACTCTCATCACTTATCTCAAATATTTTAAGAACTAAAAGTGTTACAGAGCTGAAAATTTGTACTCAGGTACGGCCTAAAAAATAAACAAACACGTCTTTTACCGTTTCTCAAAATTTTGAGTATATTAATTTTAATTCATATTAGCCAATTTATTATTTTTCATAACTTTATTATTATTTAAACTAAAAAATAGTTATTAAATATTAGTTTAAATTTTTTCTTAAAATAAAGTAAATGAATAAGATTAAACTTAAGTCTTTAAAAAATTATTTGAAATTAGGTATTTCTATTATAGGGATTTTTGGCCAGCAACACGGACCGGTAATTCTGATTTCCCAAATTCATTTTCACTTTCATAATTGCTTCCATCACTATCATCCACAATTGCTTCAATATTTATACCAGTAAGTACCATAAATACTGGTATAATAAAATGAGCATCAATTATGTATATTATATGATATTACCGGGAAAAACAATCTTTAATCGCGTACTGTACCATATATTATGATATCACCATATTAAAATGTATTTTTTGATGTTATACAATCCTTTTTTTAACCTATATTTTTTAATATTTTCAAAATGCGTACACTTTGCTGAATACAAAAGTACTAGTATAATACCATTGCTAATCTAGTAAACCCACGTACACCTACTTCCATAATACATTAAGAAAAAATTGATTTATTCTCTCAGTTCTCATTCTTTCATTTATAATAAACTGCTTTTTCATCATTATTGTTGTTGTTAGAAAAGGCTTCAGACAAAAAAAAAAATTGTTTACAATATATATAGTTATAGTTTTTATATATAGTATATTGTTATATTTATTCGTATATAGGTAGTTGAAAAATATAACTGCAGGTAATAGATTTTGCAATGTAAAGTAAATATATACCATCTGTCATTATATTGCATTAATATTATATTCTCATTGCATTTTGCTACTACTACCTACACCTACTTACTTCCATAATACAAACAAAAAATTGATTTATTCTCTCTAATTTCATTCTTTTATTCACAATGAACTGTTTTTTTTCATTATTATTATTGTTGTTACAAAAGGCTTCAGACAAAAAACAAAATTAGTATATAAAATGTACATCTTGATTATTTTTTACCCAATTTTTTCAATCAAAATCAAAATCAATGTGAATCATTACAAAGCTGGTTTATTTTGTGCTACCGTATATGATAGCTATATTGTGTGAAATAAAACGTTACATAATATTACGTATGTAAATAGATATGTAAAATATACGTCAATTAGTTTATTATGATATCTAGTTATTTCCAAAGATATGTACTACTTATTTTTGTAGAATAATATAGTTCCTGATAATAGTTGTATTCCACACTTTAATTAGTACATACACCAGAAAATTGATATACGATAAATAAATCTTACTCGCTATACTCGTTTCACTTGTATGTAATATATTGCAATAATCTACCTTTTTACGAAAGGTTCTACCTAAATTAGTTCTGAACCGCGGTATAATAAAAAAAAAAAATAAAGAGTGATGCTAAAATTAACTTAAAATTGGTTTATCTTTCTCGGAATATTGGTAGGTTTTAAATGATTATTTCAGTTGCTTCTGCTTTGTTGAGTCTGACTCTAGCTAATGCTGGGCAGCTGCAAACAAAAATTATTTAACAGTTTACGGCTCATTTTCTTTTCTGCAGCGTGGCTTCGGATCGATAAGTGCTCCGTACTGATGTCTACCACTCTTGATTTATCACTACAGAATCTGGCTAAAAGTTGCTTAGTTTTGTTGTGCATATATTAGGGTAATGTTTTTCAGAAGAACCAATATTTTACAAATGGTAATTGTTTGCATTGTGCAAACTATCCTCATTTATACAAAATATTGGGTTGGGGGGGATGATGTGTGGGGTTGGGGACTATGTGTAACTATTATAATTTTTTAAGATGTTAAAATGCCAAAAATATAACGATGATCAAAATTATTAAATTCGTAGCCATTTTTACCTCATCCGCCATAAATTCTAAAACTTTTGGGTTGGCAAATTTTTGCAACGAATCTATGCAAAAATTTTGTTGTTACTATAAAAGACATCAAATTTCATTTGTATTTGTATTTTCATTTAAAAAAAGGTAAAAATTACAAAATTGGAATTAATCAGAGGATTACGAAAAGTGTTAGGTATTTTTAAAAGACTGCAAAGCAGTTTGCAATAGAAAAATAATAGTTTTTTGTATTTTACTTGCATCTAAATTTTCTCACAGAGTAGTTTAAATAGTAAAAAAACGTAATTTATTCTTTAAAAAGAACACAAACATTGGTTATTGTGATAAAATTTTGAATTGTATAGAATTTTTTTAGGGCTGTAATTTAAAAAAAAAAACATATAGTTAGGTAGGTTATAGGTAGGAGTGGCTATTGAAGTCCATTTTGCTACCATAGAAACATAATTCTACTTGATACATTTTGATTGGCGATTTGATCGTTTTATAAATATTTGGTAAATATCCTGGAGCAAATTTGGGATTAAGAAAAATTAAAATTTGACAAAATTCATCAATTTACATTTTGAATTTCTGAAACCTAAATGGTAAATGAAAATAATATTAATAAAATATTTAAAATCAAGATCAATGCTAAATTCAAATTCAAATATCATCAACAGATTATTGTTAAATTGTTAACGTTTGATCAAGAAATATTGGTAATCAATAAATTCTGTAATTTTTTAGTAATTTTTATTAATTCTATACCTACGTTTTTCATAAAAACTAATTAATATCTAAATTTTTCTAAAATAGCATCAATACTTTTAAGAACAAAAAAAAACATTTACATTGCATTTTATGGCAAATATAAGCAATGCACAGTAAATTTATATTAAAACCATATAAAAATATCAAATTTCCTTTTAAAAAGTTTTAAATGTTGATTTTTATTTTTCTGATTAATTTAATTTTTAATTATAAATTAATTAACATTTTATTTTATTACGCAATACATATCTACATTTTCATTTCAAATTTACATAATATCACCATCTTCATAATAATAATTAACAAATTTCAAGTATAAATATAGATATTCTATAAATATATATATATATAATATATACATTTTTATATAAATATATATACTTTTTTGCGTATATTTCCATCTGAAGATTTAAAACACCTGTTTGATACTTAAATTTTCACTTTAAACATTTTGAGTATAGAAATTTTTCATAATAAAAATGAAAATAAATTTTCTACTAAATTATTGTTCAGTTTCTTCTCAAATCTATTTTTGAATGAATTTTCTAAGAAAATTTTATGTAATAATTTAAAATAAAAATAGTAGTAGCTATAGAATAAAAATTTTCTACTAATGTCCATTTCATTTCTTTCATAATAAAAAAAAAAAACACTGTAGTGGAAAGAAGGACGATAACAATTTTCATTTTAATTTTTTTTTTTTTTATATTAATATTTACAAAATATTGAAAAAGAAAAACAAATAAAAGGACTCTCTGTTACAAATTAAATATTTTTCTTTTACTTTTTTTCTTCTTTTCCATTATTTAACCAACTTGTTGTTGTTGTTGTTGTATCGTTATATCCTATTTTTGAATAAAACTTTGTAACTAATTACTCTTTTGAAGTTTAAAGAAAAAATAAATAAATTAATGAAACAGAGAGAAAGAGAGAGAGAGAGAGAATAAAATTAAAAGATAAAAAAAAAAATAAAAATAGCAAATAAAAAGTGAAAGAATAGAAAATTCAAATTAAGTTGAAAATTATGTTTTAAGTTCTCGCTTCTTTCTTTCAATTGTGTACACTTCTTATAAGATTTGTTTTTTCTTTTTGTTTTTGAATGGTAATTTTTTCTCCGCTAATAGAAAAATATGAAATTAATATATTTCAAAGAATATATTTAAATAAAAATAAAATAATGTTATTTATATTATTATTATTATTTCAACTGAATAATAACATTCCAAAGATTATTTTTAGTCGAGGAAAATTCAGTGCGGTGTACCTGTCCAATGTCAACAGTACCGGCCTTGTTACATTGAATTTCGATGAACCGAACCAAAATATTATGGAAATTTGAATGTTTACTGTGCTTAAAATTAATTTGAAATATTATAATTTGTTCAAATACTCAGTTAAATTAAGCCAAATCAAACTGAATTGAATATTGTAATTGGATAGTAAAAAGACTAATCGCCATTATGTACAATTTATATAAATTAAATAAATATATAAAAAAAATTAAAAAATTCAAAATGAGAAAGTCTTCAGAAAATATAAAATTAACAGCTCAAATCTACGATGAAAAAAGGTTGAAATATCGAGAGAGATGTTAACAGATAATTGCAGGTCTGCAACTAGAAAGACTTAATATGGACAAAAATTAAGCCTTTGTAGAAGAGGTGACAAAATATTAGCAGATGTTAACAAATAATTTCAGATCTTCAATTAAATAAGCTTATAAAGATCAGCAGACATCACGAAAGACCATCCGATATAAAGTTTACAGTTTACATAGGCTCTGTTCACTACAAACAGAATGAAATTACAAATAGAAATTGAAAAACAAGTGTCTACCTATCAATTAAGTAAATAAAAATAAGTAAAAAAATGTATATCAATTATTTATACCATAAATCTAAAATGATTTTTGGATACGACAGTAGAAAATACCTTGCTTAATGGGATACCGATGATCATAATACGAAGCAATGAGTTTTCAAGTACATATCTTTTTTCATTTACTTTGTTGTGGATACACCGAAGTTTCGATTTATGTCGATCACTATATATATGTCATTTTGCAGTTACGTCTGCAATATTTTGAGTAAATTTAAATTCGATTTACGTTCGATTTCCCGCATTTAATGGTCGTTTGAAAAAAATTTATAAAATTTAAAGATTTTTTTTTTATTTTGTGGCAGCACTACATATGTATATCCTGCAATATATATACATATGTATTTTTTAAATAATAATTAAAATTGTTCCTAAACTCAACGAGTATTTATTTTTGTTAAATTTTATTTTAATTGATCTTCATATGCGTTATTAATTTCTAATTGATTTCCGATTTACATCAATTCGCTTTAAGTCGCATTTTTTGGAACCAAACTTCGACGTAAATTAGAACTATTTTAAACTAAAAAAAAAAATTATACAATTTTATTTATCCTTATAGTTAACCTGTAAATTGAACCATTTCAAACTCGGTTGATTTCATTCTTTTTTTAAATGATAGATATTTAAAAAGAGACGTGACGAATTCAAATATTTTTTCAAAATTTTGTTAATTTTCAATTAGAAATTATAGGTTAAATTTTTACCCCATATATAAGTCATTTTAATATACTATCCATCAAATTTTATAAAACTGTCTCCAATTTTGAGCATAAACGAATACTAATAAGATTTTGTTCTTTAAGCCAAATTTTGATTCAACTCAATTCATGATGGTCAAACTTTCTTTGGCTCTGAAATTGGCGTTTTTTCTAATATTGAGAAAAACGGCTAATAGAAATTAAAGTGAATTTAAACCGACTGCCTTCGTAAAGTCTCAAAGTGAATATGGACAATTGTATATTTTGTTTTATTAATATTTACCATGAGCTTGTGTAAGGACATTCATTTGTGTATGATTTGCATGGCTTGATTTATTCTTTCTTCCATTTTGATAACATTATTTTCAGTCCACAAAATAACTTAATTGTCAACAAAAAATAACGGTTTACTTACCTTTACAGACACTAACTTATTGGAACAGCGAAAGCTATTAATAATATAACATTTCTGGCACCTTAAAAATGGTTTTCTACGTAAAAATGAAGCAATTTATGCAGAAGGAACAAAAAATAGCTACTCAGTTTTTTTTTTTGATTTAATTTAGTAACTCGTTATAGATTTTAAGACAGTTATATACGCAATTATTTCTTTGGTTTCCTGTTTTAAAGAATGTTAAATAAAAATTAGTTTTGTTGCGTGTATTGTGATTGTGCATGTCAATATTCCTATTTAAAATGAAATTATACTTTATTTTGTTATTTATTATCTTGAATGCAACCATATATAGTTCTTGCTTACATATTTTATTGAAACTGATATATTTTCCTGAATAGAGCATATGAGTGGGGTGTAATGTAGGGTAATTATGTATGATTTTAATGGATTTTTTGATAACAGGATCAATTTTGTTCAGATTGTAGGTTTGTGGAGCTTTGTTTCAAATAGGATTAACGTAGATTACATTTGAAATGATATATGACGAACTATATATTAGAATTGAAAAATCTTTTTAATCGGTTTAATAAGAAAATACATGGTGTTATTTTTTGACAACGTAGTTAATATGCTCATGCCATCTTAATTTTTCATCTAGTATCAACCCAAGATATTTGTAACTTTTAACTACTTCAATTGTACATGAATGTGGTATTGATATATTTTTTATTGTCAAAAAGCAAGATTTTGGTTTTATCGACATTCATTAGTAGTAGTCTATTATTTATTAGCCATTTGTCAATAACTTTTAAGTCATCGGATATTGCAGAAGAAAGGTTGTTGTCACTACTCTTGGAATATTTTATGACAGCATCATCAGCATAAAGCTGAATAGATCCCAGTAGTGGAAGGCGTGCTAAACTATATAAATTTTAAATAAATCAGGTCCTAAAATGGAGTCTTGAAGAACAACTTTTTTGATCTCCATCCAATCGCTCTTATTGCTCCCATTACGAACACATTGTATTCTGTTGGTCAAGTGTGATTCGAAAAACATTTTTTGGCTACTATTAAAGTTAAGGTTGGAAAGCTTACTTAATAAGACCTTAGGATCTACACAATCAAAGACCTTTCTTAGATCAATAAAAACATAACCAGTGTATTTTCCTTCATCCATACATTTGGTGATGAAATCTCTTAGTGTTAGGCGAGCTGCCGTAGTATTTGAATACTGCTCGAAATCATATTGCTCTGGATGAGGAATATTATTACTTCTTAAGAAGTTAGTTAACCTATTTTTTGTTATAGTTTCAAATATTTTAGAGAATACTGGGAGTACAGAAATTGGCCTGTAATTAGATGGATCAGTGCTATCACCTGATTTGTAGATGGGTGTAACGAGAGCCATTTTCAAACAATGGTCTGGAAAATAACATGTCTCGAAAGATATGCTTATAAATTTAGATAAGATAGGAGCAAGTTAGTTTGAAATTTTTTTTACAAATTTCGTTGAAATTCCATAATTTTCATTTTACATAATTTAAACTGATATTCAATTAGCATGGAATTGATCGACTCAGCTTATTATAAAATGGTATTTACTTGGTCTAGCTGGGTTCATATATTTATTTTGTATAACATTTGTATATCGGTATATAATACTGCTAATTGTATATAATATACATACAGTTAAGTTGTCTTACATAATTTGACTGATATTTAATTAACATACGAAAAATACAGACAGGCTACACACAAACACATTTTTCATTATAATATAAATTTTCAATATTCTGAAAACAAATTTCTAATTATCAACATTTCCACAATAGACCTTTAATTTTATCATCTATTCTATTTTAGACTTGTAAATATGCTAATAAAAATTTGATTAAAAACTAATTATATATTATTAACAATTATTATATAAGTAATTTATTTTTACTTAAAAATTAAAATATTTTTTTATACCGCCGGCACTGTCATTTCAACAAAATTATCATAATCGAGTTATCATTATTATTAATATTATATAGAAATGCCCTCAAGTATTTCATAAAATCAAAAAAAAAAAATATAAAATTTTTCCTTTTTTGGTTTTCTTTTGTTTAAATACAAAAATCTTTATAATTAATTTATGTTGTGTTTGAAAAATGGAAAAACAAAAACAAATAAACTCGTGTAAAACTTTTATCTATGTCCTGAATCTTGAATTTCTATTTATATATATATATATATATGTATATTAGAAATTTGTTGCAAATGTAATATATATATATATATATATATATATATTATAGTAAAATGGAAACTTTTTGTATAATTTTCACAAAAGCAAAATAAAAGAAAAATTTAATTTTCCTATTTAATTTTTCTTAAAAAAAAAAAAAACAAAAAAAAAATTTTACTTTCAGCCTTCAAGGAAATTTTATCAAAATTCATTAGTTCTCCCTTCATTGTGTTGTAATTTTTGTATATATAATAAATTTTGTACCATTAACCTAACTGTACTAAAAGTTTATACTAAATACAAAATAAAAGATGAAATAAAAGAAATACAATATATATATATACATATATATATATATATATATATAATATATATATATATATATTATATAAATGAAATAAAAACATAACGTTTTGCACAACATTGAAATTTAAAAAAGTTTTACACTTTCTTACATTTTTTGTTTTCATAGTAGGCGAACCTATACCTACCTACCTATAACTCGTTTCATCTTTTCATCCTTTCCGAATACAAACAAAATATAATCCAAAAAATATAATAAGAATATTTTGTGTTTATTTCTTATTTCTACCTATTTACACATACCTCTAAAAGCTAAAGCACCATTACATTCTTATTTTATTCAGTTTTAGATTTCTTTTTTTTTTTTTGTTTTTATTTTTATCCTTCCGTTTTGATGTTAAACTCAGAGCAGCTGTCAGTCACTACTGTTGCTAATTAAATTGTTTTAAAATTAACTGTTAAGTTTTTTTTTCTTCTTCTTCTTCTTCTTTTGTAGTACAAAGAGATGGAAACAGTATTTTTGAAATTATATTCTAAGTTTTAACGGTAAAAAAAAGAAGAGAGAAAAAAAAAACAGAAAATTGAAAGAAAATAAAAAAAACTAAAAAACACTAATTGTGTATTAATTTGACATCGTCCTTGGAGAATAGAAGGTGTAAATTGATATTCAGTTTGTAATATACATGAAATTTACAAGTACTAACGGCCTGTCCGCAAGAAGATGAATCTAATCTTTCAAGCGGCAGGCGTATTGTCAGGTTTGAACTTCTAGTTTTATCGCCCATATCGCAGAAAATGTTAAATGGTCAACCAATTGATAACATCAAACGATAGGACCCCAAGAGAACCCCAAGAGGACCCCAAGCGCGAATGTGCGGCAAATCCTTCTACAGCGCCTCGGTTGTAGTATGCCACACGTCGGATTTTTGGGTGCGAAATATTTCAAATGGTGGTGTCGAGCAGAATATTAAAATAACATAATTGGAAAAAATCAATCCTATGGGTTGCTACACAATGGCAAAGGGTTAATTGCATTGAAACATGGCAACAAATGGTACGTCCCAAACAGATAAACGCAATCCACGTTAATCCTAATATAGCCTCGGTGGTAGTAAACTACACATGGGATACGCGCGTGCGCCATATAATGTGTGGTGGTGTCGAGTGCAAGATCAAGATAAACAGAATAGAAAAATTTGCCCAACCAAGGATGGCGTTACAACACAATGATGATGATGAAAGAATTTAAAGAATTTTATTGATGTTACTTATATAATAATCATTTGGATTTAAAAAGTAGTTCATCCTATTCCCCATCATCATAATCATCTATTGATTCTAAAGCTTTCTAGAGGGTGAGCTTTAACTTTTCTATAATCTGATATCCTCCATCTGTTAACTGCATTCTTTCAACAATTGTTGTCTTCGATTTTGTCCATCCATCTTGACGGTACTTCGTCAAAAATATTCTTTTTGGCAATCTTTAATCATTTATCCTCACTACATCTCCTATACCCATTTTATTATTTTTGCCTTAATAAATTTTTCAATATTGTGTCATTCAATGATTAGTGATTTTACCCCCTCGTTTGATCTTATTTTAATTTAGAAATTTGTTCTTCATTGTCAACTCAATTTTATCAAAAAAGCAATGCAAAAATAAAAGCTTTTCCAATCTCTACAGACGTATTAAAAGACAAATAATTCAATAGGATGTACGTTTAGATGTACGCAAGATATATTGAAGTACACAGACTAAACTAACAAACGACAGTATACTCGGCTATAAGTGTATGCAATATTAAAAGCAGTTTATTATTGTGAGCCAGTCGAAACTACAAAGGTAGGAAGTAGCTTACAGGCTCTGTCATCTCATATTATCCAACATCTCACAATAATAATTTGTTCATTAGGAGTTACTGCATCAAAATCCAATAATGTAGCAGTCTTTATTTTGCTACTTGGACATGCGAATATTGTTGGAAATGACGTATTGGTGAAAGAAGCTATAATATGGAACCATTCGATATTAAACACAAATAATAATATCAGGTTTCAAAATACCTGTGCAACAAAATTATATGGGAAAAATATACCTTAATATGGCAAAATGAATCTTGGCACTTGCAAAATGAATGTCTTCATAGGCAGAAACCTTGCAAAATCAAAAACCCTCAATATATTGATTAAACTGCGCATAGGTCACTGCAGGCTAACACACGATTACCTATTTGATGGCCTACAAACAAACAAACTTACATGCAGTTGTTCCATATATAGGATCCATCATGACAATACAACATATTCCTGAGACTTAACCTTTCCACAACAATGTAAAAATCGAACTTGGTACTACAGGGTTGGAAATGAAATTATTTTGGTATTATTGGTATTAAACTAGAAACAAATTAGATTGCGGAAAAAGTAATTGAACTCTTACACATAATTAAACTCCCCCATCACATATAACATCAAGGACTGTTTTAGTCAAATCCCCCTTAATATAGAATATAGTAATATCTACTAATTTGGGAATGGGTAGAAATAGAAAATTAATTGTTACATTTTGTTTAAACTAGTTTTAAGTAAAGTTAATATTATGAATAAATAGTTTTGATTTAAAAGAAAAATTATAAAAACATAAATGGAATGTGAACATACTTTCGAGCCGACAAAACCCAGGAGGATGTATCCATCATAAAACTATAAAAATTGAATTAAATTTTTTTTGCTTTTTAAAATTATTTTTTTGTAAGGCTTTAAGTATAGTACACGAGTATATTGAAGAAATGAAAAAAAAAAATATTACAAGAATAGGAACCCTATAATAGACAAGAAAACCCCTCTATAACATAAAAATAAGCTAATTATATAAATCGTGTAATATAAAATTTTAACAAGAATAGCTAGAAATATATAATATGAAAATATATATATATATACCTAAATTTCAATTGTAGGCGAATACTTGTTATATTCATTTTTATATTATATATATATACATTATATACAAAATATATACATAGTAAGTATAATATAATTTTCAAAATTTTTGTTTATAAAATTTCTAGATTTTTATAGAAAAGTTTATTTAACACTTCAGGTATACCGATTCAATAAAACAAAAACAAGAACCAAAACAACAACAACAACAACAGCCAAAAAATTTCATGTAAGTTTGTTACGTGGGAAGATATACTAATTTAGTTACATGTAAAACAAAAACCAATTACAGATGGTGTAAAAATTGAATATAATAAGATAAAAATTTATTTATTTGGAAAAATTTTCGAAAATTTTTACCAAAAAAATATTTTACCGCGAAATACAAAAAAAATTAAAACAATAAAAATAAATTAATTTTTAAGAAGAGAAAACTTTATAGAAAAGTTTATTTTTTTTTTTTTATTGTTATTTTTATCTTTTTGATGAAAATCAAAATGATGAAGTTTTATTCATTCTTTTTAATTTAATTTAGTAGGTACATACCTACTTTTTCTCTAATTTTTATTTAAGGATATTATATTATGTTATTTTGTATTGATATTATAATAATATACTTAATACATTTTTATAATTGTATGTAGGTATATATATACGAATATAATAATAATAAAAAAAATAAAATAAAATAAAAATATTAATTAATTCAAAATAAATATTGATATAAAATAATTAATTATATTTCGAATAGAATTTTTAAATATTATTTCATGTTATAGTATTTCAAATTAATGGTATGAGTAATTGAATTTTGTGGTAAAATTTTTTTTGTTTATGTTATTTGTTGTTGTTTTTATTTGAATAATTTTTTGGAAAGTGAAAATGAATTCATATCTAATGATTTATTATTAGATTCAATATATGAAATGTGATCAAATTGTATTTATTATTATGGAAATTTGTATGACTTATAATACATATATTATATCTACCTATATAATATACATTATATACCTATATATAATATATTATGTCAACAAGGATTAAATTTCAAATAATTTAAGTGTTTTATTAAAAAATTGTATTCAAAGTGAAAATAAATGTTATTATGGAAAATAGAATACTATAATTCTAATTTTAACTATTATGACGTTAAACAAAAAAACAATTCTTTGTCTTCATTGTTTTCTTCATATGGTAGTATAATGTACATTATATATATATTTTTTTTATTTATTCATTTATATTTTTATTTCATTGTTTAATTAATATATAATAACTATTCTATAGACAAGACATTTTTAATATTAGTAAAACAAAAAAAATATAGATAAAATAATTAAAGTGATATTTAAAAAAAATGTAAGAGAAGAAATAAAAAAAAAATACAAATTTACATATTTTATATATTAAACAAATAAGAAAATTAACAAATTTAAGTAAGTAATTATTATATATATATTATTCTGCATTTATCTGGATGTTTGTAAGTCCGACGGAATACTCCACCATATATACAAATTACCATATGTATACAAATTGCTTTGGCAATCTTTTTTAACCCCTGTCTACCATGCTGAACCTTTGCAGGAAAAAATACCATTGCATCAAATATATTTTTTTTACTTTAATGTTAGTGTTCTTCGCAAATAATAAGGAAAAATGAGAAAAAATAATAATAATATATAAATAAAACAAACAATTTTTTTGATTTATAATAATAAGGACTAAAGAAATTTTATCAATAATTTAATATGGTATAATAACCAAAAGGCAAAATAGCAATTAACAGAAAAAAAAAACATAATGCACTTAAAGGTTATTCTTATTACTTAAAATTATACACAATATGCATATGTGTCTACATATTTTTTTGTTATGATAATGATCATAGCACCATAGTTTTACTACCGTATGCATTGCCTGTACTATAGTACTATAAATATATATACTCTAGCCAGAAATGTGATGCGATGATGAGTTAAAATTGTTATTTATTTTTATTTTTTTTGTTCATTGTTCTTTTTTTAATATATATATATATATATATATATCTATATGATATATAAATTCATGATCGTATATAATATTTAGTATATATTATGTGGTTAGGTTTTAGTTCTGCTGATTTACACATAAAAACAATAACGACCTGTACATTTTTAAAGAAATTAAATGAATTTTTGTATTATCATTTTTTATTTCTCATCTTTGTAAATTTATAATTTTTAGTTATATTTGTTTTCTTCAAGTCTGTAGAAATGCATGTTGTAGAGAGTGATGAATTTTTTTTAATATAGTAGGTAGGTATATATAGGTATCGGTTAAACCATATTGATTGTTGTTCTTCTTTTTAATGTATGTTATAAATAATAAATATGTTTGAATTTTAACATGAACAGTTCGATAATGAATGTTTTGAAATGAAATGAAATTTTAAATAACCGATCAGTGGTTCACAAGTTATGAACAGTTTTGCAAATACCTATTTATTTGCAATAAATTGTTTTATTTTAATTTTTTCTCCAACACGAGTTTTTAGTTTATTCATCAAAATAAATATTATGTGTGTACCTACAATATTATCGTTTTTTTTTATATTTACAATTTTATTTATTTTTGTTTTTAAAATTGTTTTCGTTCAAAGTTGTGGCTCATTATAAAATATTATTTGTTCGCTATAAACTTTGACGCTAAGCTTACGCAGTGAATCTTAACAGGATTAACTTGATTCTGAATTATACGATAAATTTTCAATGTTGGCAAGAAGGATGTCGCTAAAATAATCGAGTAAATGACCCTTAAGAAATAGAAAGCTTACTACGAATATTCTGTTTATATGGTAATTAAAAGCGTTATAATACAAAAATAAAGGTATGATAAATTAGTAAGCAAATACGTATTTTTCTTAAACTTGAAATGAAAACTCTAATGAAGGAATGAAATGCTAGAATTTATTTTGCTTCCGTCATTTATGGCGGGTTACAAAGCTAGTAAATAAATAAATAAATGAAAGGACGAAAAAAAAATATTTTTTTTTTAAACATAGAACACGTGAGCTTTAAATTTTAGTTTTACACGACCATAAAACCTGTGTACTTTTTTATATATTTTTTCTCGCTCTTTTTTCTTTTAATTTAATTCAAACTAAAATAATAAAGCTCTGAATAAAATCAATAAAAAAAAAACGATTTCGATTTTGTTTCTTAAGAGTTTTATTTTACTTTTATTTTTATCGCCCTTCCCATCGAGAGCGAAATCATACGGGCGAAATTTCAAATTCACACTGCAATAAACATATAGGTCTGTCTGTAGTTGTTTGGATCAGTTGAAATCAACTTTTTTAAAATAGGAATAACTTCTGCCATTTTTAAGTCATTTGGAAAAATTCCATTGTAGACACTTAGTATTAAAAACATATAACAGAAAACATTTACAACACTCAAAGAAAACAGAAAATTATTGTAAAGTGATTCATTAGTTCTAGAATCGCCATTTTTTAGACCCAAAATTAGTCTATGCATTTCCAGAAACATTACACGATTCAAAGAAAAAGCTTTGACTCTGGAACGTTATTACTCTAATCAAGCCATTGAGATCATTTTCAGTATTAGAAGATAATTTGTTTGATGATAATTTTTCAGATATCGTGACAAAATATTTATTGAAATAATTACATTACAGATTTTGGGGTCATTTACTATGTTAGAATCGATGTTTAAAGAATAGATAGAGGGCTAACTATCTTTGTTCCCCCCCTTTGTGTTTTTAAGTCCAATTTTAACTTTTCACTAATAATTTTACAAATACCGATATTTCAATTAATAAAATTTAAAAATTGAGTTTTGTTTATGTCAAGATAATTTTAAGCTATAGGTCAAAATTTTATACTAACTTCAACTTCTCTAAACAAAACCAACATTTCATTTTTATTTCCAAATCAGAAATACTGCTCTATTTCGATATATGAAAAATATCAAATCTAAAATAAATCAAAATATTTAATTTAATTTGAATTGAATTACCAAATTAGGATTTCTTGTTATTACTGCGGTTTCTATTTACTTTGAATATTGTTATCCTTTTAAGTATATTTTTTTATATAAACTCCACAATCATCTCATAAGTAATATTCAATCTAATCTGATTTTCATATTCACAATTCCATAATAATATTCAATTTTCTACCTTAACCAAATTGCTTTCATCATCAGCTTTTAATCTTATATCAATTGTCCCCATTTAGACATTTTAATTTAATGATACCCTTTTATAAATCTTATATAAAAATGATTATATACATATACATATATATATATATACCTACTATTATTATTATTTTAAAGTATATGTAAATGAAAATTTAGATAAGAATTTGTATATTATGTATACTATAATGTATTACAAGTACTCATATCCTGGTAATTTTTCATCATGTTATAATGTACATGTAAATGTTCGGATGTATGTAAAATTTTCATTTATCTATTCATAAAAAAAAACAAATTTTTACTGCTCGAACAAAACTGATCAAAATCAACTTTTCTCTTTTCTATTATCATTTTTCATTTTTGATTTTTAAAATTTGTTTTTTTTTTTTTTTCATTTCATTTCAATTTTCAAAGGACCTTAAGTACTGAACTTGTTGTTTTGTATATAATAATAAATATAATAATATAGGTATATTTTAAATGTATATAGGTACTTGTTGTTTCATTTTTTGATCCTTCTTGAATGTACAAATAAAAAAAAAAAAATATTTTTATAAATTTTACGTTATCATAAAAATTGAAAATATCTCTTAGGGCTATGTGAATTCTTTACAAAATAGGAAATAAAAAAAAAAAAAAATACCTATTCGGATACGTGTGCTGTTCTGTTCAGTCACATAAGATCAAAAGTTTTTTTTTTGTATCCTTTTTACAGTTTTTTTTTTTTTATTGTTGTTCTTTGATATCTAGATATGTGTACATTTGTGTTAGTGAGTGATATTTTTCAAGAGATTTTTCATTCAATTTTTTTTTTCTAATTTTTTTTTTTTTTGTTTTTTTTTCTTCTGCTTAACATCCTGAAATAATTTTTGCCCTTTTGTTTGATATAAAAAAAAAAATCAAAAATAAAAAAGCAACCATCTATTTTTGGTTATTCTTCTTAATTTGAGGACTCTTTCATCGAAAGGGAATTTGATACACAGGTGGTCTTTTTGTTTATTTTTATTGTGTGTTTGTATGTGTGTGTATTATTTACAAAATAAAATGTACAGGGTAGGATTTGGTCAACTTAAATGCTTAGTGAACATTTATATCATGCTTTCGGTAATACTGAATTGACCATTAATCAATTGAAAGTCCCAATCACCAATCAAATGTCCGCTAGGCATACTTTTGACATTATGTCTTCGATATGTGTGATGTATGCTCTAATTTGACTGTTATTTTATGTAACCGTAAAACAACTGTATAAAGGACAGCATGATGACAGTTGATTTTTTTACGAATAGTTGCAGCGTAGACGACATAACCGAAAGCAGGTAGGTAGGTAGAAGGGGCCATTGCAGCTACTTCAGGAAAACCAATTGGCTTCTTATTGGCCAATAACCCGTTCTGATGGCTACTACTCTTGGTATATCAGTACGGGACATGGTTAATAGTTGTTTGGTTTTATTGATATTATACGCGGGCCATGTTTTCTTCGAGGTCGTGCAGGTATTTAGTCTATGCTACCTTTCATTCGCTCTGGCCAGAAAGTATGAATGGACGACTTTCATTGGACAGTTAATGTCTTCCTCAAGGGGCCTGTCGAGATTCGAATCTTGACTTGCCAATTCATCGGCTCTCTCATTTCCATCTATGTTACTGTGACCAGGAACCCATAATAGAGAGATCGAGAACCGGTTATCTAAGCTTCCAATTTCTAATCGAAAGCAAACTTATTGATTTCTCAAATGACTTCCCCACAATTAATGGGTTTGTCCCGAATAAAAGATTTACTTCAATGCGTGATTATTTCGACGATAAATGATCCGAAACAATTTTAACAAATACTCAATGAATTCGAAATAATATAATTTATTCATGATTGGTTCCCATAATTGACATTTTAATATACAAAAGAGCTCACAATATGAAAAGCCATCTAGCAGTCTACTTTTCAGAAACCCTGGAATATGTAATCTTTCATGGATGAAAACTAAGTGTGTTTATTGCTTAAGAAGGTCAAATCCTTAAGAAGGATGGGAGTTTTTAGTGCGTTAAAGTCGGCACAGTCCTTCACTTCGTTCTTCCCGCGTACTTAGAACAGAAGTTGAAACCTCTTTCGATGATTTTTTTCTATCTGGAAAAAAAGAAGGTCAAATCGATTGTAACAAGTAATATCCACGCATAGAATCGAAATTTTGTAGCATTATCGCTCCGGATCACTTTGCGATAAGTATGCCGAATTAAGTAGTCATTTGTACTTACCTATACCTACCTAATATGCAAAGCAAATAAAAAATTAAATTAAATTAAATTTTTGCTATAATAATTTAATTCGACGTTGGTAATTTTAATCTAATATCATTCGATTTTATTAGTTAGTTGGTTTCAAAAGGAGTGGCAGCCACAATATGCAATCACTGGTACAATACTATATACAATATGTTGACCAGTAGATCTTCCCTACAATAAAAACTAAACTTTTAATTTTCTTACAATAAAGACAGTAAAGCTGAACAAATTAGATTTATCTAAAATAGGTATCGTAGTTTAGATTTTTACGGACTGTTCACGTTTAAAGGCATTGACGAAGACGATGGTGTATAACAAATAAATTGGTACATACCTACATAATATATAAAATTTTATAAATTTAATTGTTTTCTTAATTTATTGTCATTCGGACTCGCTTTGGATGGGTCGAGAATAGCCAACGGAATATTATTCATATTGATGCCGCATTTATAGGGTTGTTACCGTCCCTTCCTTATTTTCCACAATATTAATAATAATTAATACCTAATATTAAAATACTAGCTATAGTAATTATTATTTTTATTGATCCAGTTAAAAAAAAGTCTTCGAATGCCAAACCCATGGGAATTTATCATCAAGACAGATGTCAAGCCGTTGTTGAATAATTTAGGTATCGACAAATATGAAAAATCTGATTGTAGAGATCGTTACCGCAGTAAATGGAGGATAATATTGCGACAGGCATCTTTCGAAATGTTTAGTAACCAGAAAGTAAGTAGAGTTAAAATATAGTTATTTAAAATTGAACCAATTTTAAAAAATTAAGGAAATTTAATTTGAAGAATGTGGGTGATTGCAAAATAAAAATAGACATTGCAAATTTAAACTGATCTAAAATTAAAATATAAATGCAAATTATATATGCAAGCAAATAGAGTATTTCATATTAAGCAAGGGGAAGATTACACTATGCTAAGTAATATACATGCAGGAGTACCACAAGGGAACACTCTGGGTCCCATTCTATATTTAGGTACTCTACACCAGTGATATACCAGAACTAGAAGATGCAACGATGGCAACTTTTGCAGATGATACTGCAGTATTAGCGGTTGGTAATAATATAAACGAAGCAACAAATAAATTGCAACAAGCAAACAACAAAATCTCCAGATGGTGCAAAAGGTGGAGAATTAAATTAAACGAATCAAAATCCACACATGTTAATTTTACAAACAAAATAATAGAGTCGCCCATAGCGGTCACAAACAATGTCGTCATATCACATCAAAATTCAGCAAAATATCTTTGTATGACACTTGATGCAAAGTTCAGATGCAAAGAAGATGTCAAGAAAAAAAGATAAGAGTTAGAACTGAAATACAACCAGCTGTATTGGCTAATTGGGCGGACATCTTGGCTTTCAACATAAAACAAAGATTTGATTTACAATCAAATATTAAAGCAAGACTGGGCATACGGTATTCAAATATGGAGTTGTGCTAAACAACTTCATATTCAAACTATCCAAACGTTCCAAAACAAAGTGTTGCGAATCATTGTCAATGCTCCCTCGTATGTTCGCAATGTTCGTAGAGATCTTAAAATCCCTATCATAAAAGACGAAATCCAAAAACTGGCAATACGCCACAAAATTTGTCTTTCCCAACATGTTAATACTGAAGTTTTACGTTTAGCTGACAGTCAAAACTTTGTTAGACGTTTTAAACGGACGAAACTGTTCGAACTGTGTTAGGAAAAAATCTTTTACCTCTCAATAATTCCTAATGGGATTTTGATTGATCAAAGATATCTGAAGTAATAGAACCAAAACTGTATTAATGGTTAGTCTTAAAGACTAGTTTTAATATAATCAAAAGGATAGTAGTTTTAGTGCGTTAAAGTCGACACAGTCCTTCACTTCGCCCACCCCCCCTGGATGGATTCTGGAATAAAATATTTCCAACTAAAATCAAAACATAAAAACGGTACAAAATTAATGATTTGAACTAAAACCAGCCTCACAACTACTACTTTCTACAATTTATTATAACACATTTACTTTCAAATATAGGGCAGTACACAACTGTTACACAAGTAAGAGTACGATTCTAAATATTATTAAAAACGAAAAAAAAAATTTTTCTCTGAATTCATATTCCTGCACAGCTTCTTCCGATACATATTTTTGATACATTCCTGAATTTTATCCCAACCATATTATTTTAAAATACAATACAAAAATAATATCCTCTAGATTTGTTTTTTTTATTTTTATTATTTTTTTTTTGTTTTGCTTATTGTATCCTATTCACGTATAGACTTTATAGTTGAATTTTGATAGATTTTAAAATGGTTATTATCCAGAGCACGTTCTAAGAAAGCTCATTTTCATCGTTCTTCAATAAAGTGTTGAAAAAACCATGATAATAATAATAATAAGAAAAAAAGTGGAAAAGATTTCAAGGAATATATTGAAAATAATAATAATATAGTAAATTATATGCATTATATTGAATTAAAATAGAACTGGTGTGATATAGAGTGGGGCTGTGTAGGATTAAAAGTATGATTTTCTAAGAAAATATTTTTTTTTTTTTGTTGTTATTGAAAACTTTTTAACAACACAAAACAACCGATAATATTTGCCCTTTCAGTTATATTATTTGTATCCAAAATAGTCCCATTGGTATATCCTTGTTTTTTTTTTTTTTATATATATTTATTTATTTTTGTTTTTTTTTATATATATATTTATGTTTCTCATTTCAGTTATATGTAATGTTTCCTGAAGACAGAATCAAATACAAAAAACAAAATTGATTATCCTTGAAACTCTAGAGAATAGAAGTTTTGTAAAATTTTTTGTTTTATTTTCAATTTTCTCACAATATCAGTATTAAAGTTTTTGTAGTAGTTATTATATATATATGTTTATATATATATATATTGTCTTATTACTACTATTATTTAATAGTTATAGTAGATTAGATATACAAAATAAACAAATAAGAATAGAAAAAATTGATTTTGTTTTAATACATCTTATTTAAATTTTATTTTCTGTCTTTAATAGAAAAAATAACAAAATAATAAAAAAAAATAACAACAACAATAAGAAAATATCTAAAATTGAACCTGTTAACTTGTTAACTTAAAATAGGGAAATTCAATGATGAAATTTTTTAATGTATGTATTTTGAAATTGTTATGTTAGGTTCATACACACATTTTTTGGTCTATCGAACCGTATATGATGGATGGCAAACCTTTTTTTGACTACGTGCCAATAAAAAATTATTTTGATAAAATGAAAATACAAACGTGCCTTATTAAAAAATTATATATATACATTTTTATTTCTTAGCTGACATAATTTTTAATGAGATTTTTTTTTGTTGAATGGTTTTCGATAATGCATCAGTATCAGGATGACAGTTGGACAATGTTAATAAAATACAAGCCTCGCCAGATTTTATGTGATTCATTATCGAAAATAAGCTGCTTTCACAGCTATATGTTGATAAAAAAATTGTATGAATAGCTATAGATAATTTCTTCATCGCATTAAATGTCTCTGGAAGCGAACATCATGTCTTCAACAACATATTATCCATGTTTTCGTATTCATCTTCATTTAATCTTTTTTTTTCATTTTTTCCTATTTCCTGCCTCAATTCTACAAATTTCAGCTTCCAAATACAACTTGATTGAAACTGCATTTTCAAATATTCTATAACTTTAACCATTCGAAATTGATCAATTTCAGTATAGTTTCCAAATCCTACTTGTTTGGATATTTAATAAAGTTAATTAACGGTTCAAATATTTTGAAATCTTGAAATCTCCTCACAAAATTGTCTTGTTTGTCATTTATAACTTGTTCATAAGATTTATATTATTTTCATAGGCTCCATGAATGGAAAATTTTTGAAAATGATTTTTCAACAAAGGAAAATACTTAAATTTAGTATTGTTGTCAATATGACGTTTAAATTTTACTAATTTGGCCTCAAAACCTTGAATAATAGCGAACATAACATCAATTGATTTTCCACGGTTTTGCAATTTAATATTTAATTAATTCAAATGGTTGGAAATATCCGTTAAAAACATTTTAATTTTGTGATCCCCACATTATGAAAAAGTTGAGGAAATTCAGATTTCTTATCATTCAGAGACATTATAATTTCTTCAAAACTTTCTACAAAATGTTGTAAAACAAAGGTGAGACTACACCAGCGTACGTGATTGTACATTAGTAATCCATGGTAATTTGAACCAACTTCTTGTAAAAACAACTGAAATTACTTACCTCTTCTTCAAAGCTTCTATAAAATTCATTATTTTGGAAACAATACTTAAAATATCATCAAATAGGCCAATCCAGACTTTGTAGTTAACCAAATTTGATTTATGTTTTGAACATAGTATGCTTTGAATTTTCAAATGTACACCTACATACAAAAATAATATAATATTTAAAACGTTGAAATAAAAGCGTTGAATAAAGTTCAATTTTATTCAAAATTAAGAATGAATTTGGTTTAGTACATATGTATGTATGAAAAATGAAAGAATGTATATGTATGTGTCAATGAAAATTGATTTGAGTGCCATAGGTTCCGTGACATCCCTATACTATATATAAACTATAGACGGATAGTGAATAATTTCTCCAGCGTCGAAGATGAATATTGTGAAGAGCCGAATTTAAAATCTATTAGCTTTAAATACGTAAATTAAAAAAAATATATATAAAATATATAGAAGGACAGTGAATTTTTAATAAATTATTAGAATATAAAAACTAAAGTAGAACATTTTTCAGTGCTCATTCAATTAAATTCAAACAGGAGTACAATTATTATTGTGCTGCTCTATATGAAAATTATATGACATCTGTTTCTTCTTTTAAGTCAACGTTTAGTGTTTTTTAAAATTATTTTATATTATTTCCCTCAACTGAGCCTAATCGGTGGTACAGAGTATCGTACAGAGTATACCGGCTGTTCCAAGCATACGTATCAACATTTTACGTATCATGGAAGCGAGCCGTTATTTTAAAATTTAAAACAAATTTGGTAATATTTTCAATTTCCAAGAACGACCGCAAAAGTGGTTTTTAAGCCCAAAAATCGCCGAAATTGGCCGAAATCGAGATTTTCAAATGGTAAGGGGTGTTTTTTTGAAAATTCGGATTCTTAGACAAAAAATAAGAAACTTATTCTTCTAACTAACTTCTAACCTCGTAAGAACCTGATACGCATGCTCTAGAACACCCGGTATATGTAAATACATATTATTATGTAAAAAAATTAATGCCAGTAATATTATCTATGCTACCGGTTGGGCTTAATGAAGGTTTTGTGATGTATCAGCATCAATATGCCGCTATAACCCTCTTTAAAATTAACTTTTAATTGTTCATCCGAACTGAAATATTGACTAAAGTATAATAATTTCGGTTGAGGGATACATCGAAGAGACTACATCGGTTGACGGATCACTTTTTTCCAAAATCAAACTATTCAGATTTCTTGCGGGTATTTAAAGGTGTTTGTTGCAGCTACGAGTTTGATTAAAATCCATTTTTTGGGTCCCATTTTTGCCTTTTTACAAAACCCTGTTTTTATCAAATCTATTTATTTTTAAATTTTGTTTTTAGAAAATCCCACTTTTATTTTGTATCCAACACAACTTTATTTTACTTTACCTAATTATCAATTATGTATATAAGAACCGGAACCGGAACCGGACTCAAAATTAAATTTAAAAATACCTCAAAACACGAAAACGTCGAATAGAAAAGTACCAAAGAAAAAGTTGCACAGGTTCGGATGGTAAGAAAATAATTTTTAAATAAGCACAGAAGTCTAAGATCGAACTTAAAAAACCGAAGAAACAATAAACAAATATTTACAAAATTTTGAGAACAGAATCAGAGGTAATAAACTTCTTAGATGTTCTGGTTATATTTATAACCAGAGAAAATGGCCCTTTACAACTGTTCTATTTAAAATGTACCATCATATTATTAATTGGTACGCCAGCTTTTCGTTTTATTCCCGGTTTTCAATAGATATTTTTAGTCGAAAAATTGGGGTTTTAAGGAGAGCATATGTATAGGTATAGCATACTATTTATGTGACCGAACAAGTAGAACTATAATATTTATATCTATATATCAATTTGTATAAACTCAAATTGAAATGTTATTTTTATCCACAAAATGCAATCGTAAAGCGAAATTCTCTCAACAATTTGTTGTGTACGCAAAATAGGTATACACATTTTTTTTTATATTAGCGACTCTTGATGGTCATTCTTCTGATATTTTATCCTTGTTTGTCTATCACATTTAAAATTTCTATATGGCAACAAAAGCTTCAAATTTCAAATGGTAAAGTCGAACATACTGCCATCAATCACCAATCAAATCTGGGCTATGCAGAATTTCAAGCGCTTCTTAAACCTAATTTCTTTGAACATCACTACTATCGTAATAGTCATTGCTAGTCATTGTCTCATTGGTAAGCATGCCAGAAAGCTTAGAACAATCTGAAAGAACTTTTGTAGAAGGTGTGGAGAAGAGGAAGAATATGAAACTGTTCAACACATACACTATACTTGCTCTGATCTTTATCAAAAATTTAAAACTCATCTAGGAGCCATTTTTCTGGACTCGCGGGGTGACTTTGAAGCCAGTAAAACAGCCATCAAAGCCAAAAAAGCCATCAAAGACATCCACCGCTTTGTAAAAAACTAGTAATGGTTCAACGAGTAGAATCTTATGCGAGGAAAGTTATCGTGGTATCGCAAAGGACCTTATTAGTCTTAAAAGTGTGTCGGCCTTCCCTATTGCATTTATTGTATTTTTGTATCTTCTGTTCTAACAATTTCGTCTTTATATAATAATGCTAAATGTAAAGCGGGGATTTAAGCTTTAGTGCATAATGCAGTTATTTAAATGCAAACCTTAAATATAGAATTATTATTTATTTTACATCTGTGAGTTATAAAAATTGACCAAAATGTCAGTTAATTAATTTTAAAGTACATCGTAATATTGAGCAAGCCATTCAGTGTAATTTACCAAATACTTTCACCACGAGAACCACTGTCCATCTTATTATAACTGTCTAGTTCATCTGGTTAATACCATCCTGACCAGATTTAATATATTATTGTTATGAGACAATCTTAAAGTTGTATTGTCAATATTAGCGGTTAATATATGTTTTAAAATTAACTTGGTACAACTATTCAGTATAAATCTACCACAAGTTATCCATTTTAAATTAATTCACCTAATGTAAATTAAAACATATTTTATTAACGACCACTTAACCTTCTTAGGCTAACGGAAGAAGAGATAATGCTGAAGAGAAAGATGTTGTATACATGTTGCAGAACAATATCCAAATTTAATGTTAACAAAAATTCGAATTTAACTGAGTTAGGCACAATATTAAAGATTTGTTTTAAAATATAACTTTAAATATATTTATACAATATTACTACAACCACCATATCTAGATAAGAAAATATATAATTGAATATTCAAAATAAGTCTTACAACAACCGTAACTATTTCCGAATGGTTTTAATTTGATAGTGATATTATCTTTTACATTTCATATTTTACAGAAATTTTCCATTTCAATTACATAATCTTTTGTATATATAAAACAATTTGAATATTTGTCAGACTTTGAATTAATCTAAATATAGACCCTACATAAAAATAGTAATTTGAGAACTTCTAATACCAAAGAAAATCTACAAAAACAAACAAAAAAAAAAAAATTATATAGAATCATAAAGGAAAAGGATATTGTATACAATATAATTTAATTTAATAGAAACAAATGGGGATCAAATTGAAATCACACACAGTATATTTTATTATATTTATATACAAAAGAATTACATTTATAATCCAGTATATATATATATATATATATATATATATATATATACATAAATATCCTATTTAAATATAAAATGTAAAAAAAATAATAAAAAAAATAAATAAAGGATATCTAATAATATTATTATTATATATTGTTTGAAAGGACCCTATAAAAATTATTTTTTATTGTATATACATATATATTTCCATTTAAATTTTGTCCAAATAAAAATAAACAAAAAAAAATTCAATTTCAATTTCAATTTAAGAAAATTTTTCAAATCAATATTATTTGAAATTGATATGAGAAAATTTCAATATAACAACATTTTTTAAATAGCTTTGAGTTGTCAGGACATTTTTATATTTAAAATTTTTGAAATTAAATACATAGTAATACTTATGAGATATCAGACATTGTTATATTGTATTTTAATATAATATGTATACGTAATGAATATCCTTCATAATGTTGAGATCCTTTTAAAATATTATAAATTTAAAATAAACTGTGGTAAATATAAAATTTCAAATTCAATTTAAATAAAATGTTTTAGTATAGATTAGTTAAGTAATATATTTCAAGGATATTGTATTAATTACATTTGAATTTTCGATTTATTTGTTTTGTAGGAAGATTGTTTTTGTTTTTTTAGAGATAAAAAATTTTAAGGGATTAAAAAATAGCAATGAAATTACCTTGAAAATTAATTTTTTACTAAAGACTAGTACTACCCTGTGCAATTCTACACCAATTGTTTTTACATAAACGTTATTATATTCAATTTGATTTAATTTTTTTTTTCTTTATTTGTAATTTTAAAGTTCATATGCAATTCAGAGTATTAATGCAATGCTTAATTCTATAAACGTATTTAAATTTGTGTTATAAATTTTGTTTTAAGTGTGACCGTAGCATGTCTTATAATTTCTAAAATTGCTTTTGTTGTTGTTTTCTGAATATTATCACTTGATTCAACAATTTTTTGCTTTATAATGAAAATAATCCTAATTTTTTTATTTTACGTTTTACGAATTCAGGACAATATATTTTTAGTGAAAAATATATCAGAAATATACAAAAATTTCCACTTTTGTTGTGGTGAAATTCGGATATGATAAACTAAACAAAATTTTTTTAAATGGAAGAATTGAATTATTTATACTTTGTTTAGATATCAACTTATATTAATTTTTATTATTAAAAAAATTATTTATTATTAAAAAACTTATTATTAAAAAAACTATTTATAATTAAAAAAATTATTTATTATTAAAAAAAAAAAACATTTTACTCTAACGATAGAAAACAAGTTTTTATAAAAACTAAAAAAAATGCATTTATTTCAAATAGCATTTACATAATATTATAGTACTTATATTAAACAAATTAAACAAATAATATTAAATTCTAATAAATTATTGAAAATATACACATTAATAAATTTAATTGCTTAAACGATTTATTTAATTACACTCAACTAAAATTTTTAATTTTATTAAATAGAAAAAACAAGAATGTAAAGTATTAGAAATAAGTTGAGACCATTCAGTTGCTACAAATAAGCAAGAGAGTTAAATGACCTGATATACAGTTTCGTAATAATATTTATAAAAATTTAAAATGTAATTATATATTTATATTTATATATACATATTATATAATTATATACATAATTAAATATTTTACAAATTTTATATGACATTTTACTTTAGCTTAAATGTATAATAAAAAAATATATAAATAAAAAAAATTTAAAATATTATTTTTATATAGCGGGTCCCAACATAACAACCCACTCACTTATTTTATCTTTAAAACAATTTACTCTTTAAAAGAATAATTTTGCTCCTCAAATCTCAAAAACGAATTATCTGCTTACGAATATGTAATGAATATATACATAGCTACATATACCTAAATAATAACAAAATATCAAAAATTCAGAATATCAATGTAGGTACTATTTTATATATTAAAATAAGTATGTAGTTAAATATACAATAATAGAATCAATCATAACGAATCACATAATCTAGAAAAACTTCAAAAATTAATAGTAATAAAAGAATAAAATAATATATTAGTTATGCATTACAAATCGTGAACTGTCTACGGAATATCGTTTTAATTTTTTTCTCTAAATTTCGTTGAAAATTATATTGTTTTTTTTGTTTTAATTTTAGTAAATTTAGTATTTTTAAAGAAATAAAATAGTCAATAATAAATTTTTAATATATTGTATGTTTGTTTATTTATTATGAGATATACATATGAAATGTAATACAAATACATAAAAATTAAGCAGACAAAATTTACCAAACCAAAAAATATATATTCTTTGCTGAAAATTTATAAATCTATCTAATTTTCAACACAAATAAAATATAAGGAAATAATGCACTTGCATAAATTTGTTAGAGATCGTATGGGTTTAAATTTTTTAATTTTTCATATTTTGAACCTTTGATTTGAAAAAAATATTGAAATATATTATATACATGGATGAACTAAATCTGTACTGTTGTATTTATTTTTTTCAAACTAACTAATAATAATTACTCTTCTTTATTCTCTTCAGTTTTAATTTTCCTTTCCATTTCTTACCCGCCCCTTACTAAGTTGAAAAAATAAAAAAATATCCGGATGAAACATTTGTCCAAATACTATTTAGTTGATTTGACGGTAATATATTATTCATCGGTAGCATTTTGTATGGCTTGTATAATATATAACATATTGATTGTTGTATAAATTTTAAAGTTCTGTAACATCAATATTCAGTAAGTTAAAGTGAATAAATAACATTGAATTTTGCTATTTTGCTTTTAAAAAAGATTAGTATCAGATGAAATAAGCCTTAAATAAGCCTGAAAAGTACATTGTAGTTCTATGCTAAAAAAACAAGCAGATGAGAAAACAAAAATCAAATGTTGAATTAAACAAATGGATTAGTTACCTAGACACCGCACATGATTACAGAATTACTAGAGAAGTTAATATTGGTCTTAACAATAGTTATCCAAATTATTTTTTATATAAAATATTTGATTTTGTGAAGCTAAACGGGTCAAAAATCTGAAGTAAGTCTGCATATTATTAAATATAGGTCTTTTAATAAGTATAAACTTTTAAGAATAATTGACAATATCGCTTGTATTAAATCAGGTTATACCAATTTTCAATCCTAATAAAATTTCATATAGTATGTTCTTAAAACCACGGTTCAACATTTTTCATATTCATGGTGTTTTTATGGTATACTACGTTTTGTAATTATAATAATACTCATATTCAAATTAGTATCTTTTTTGTTTTGTATTTTTGTCTCTAGACAATTTGTTGCCTGCGATTTAAAAAAATCTATACTATTTTTTTCATTCAATTTCAACATTTTTTTAATCAAAGTCAACATTTTTTCAAACAAATTGTTTAATAAAATGTTGGATTTGAATGGAAAAAAGTATATAAATTGTTATAAGTAAATATAATAAAATATATAAACAATAGATATAGGTGCCATTTTGCTTCACCATATAATTTTAACCAATACTAATCTTAGTGTTATAATACCATAATATTTAATGATGTATAAATTACATAATAATATGTTACACCCTATATCCATTTCCATGTTATTAAAAAAAATATATAATATTCTAGTTTTCAAAAAAATAGAATAAATAATTTGAATTCATTCCACCAAAAACTCCAATTTATAACATTTTAAAATTTTTATTGCTCATAAAACCCTTATTATTTTCTACTTTATTACTAAAAATTCTTAATTTCCATCAACATTACATATCAAAAAATTTGTTTGCTCATTAATTTCAATTGAAAAAAAAAGGAAATAAAATAATTATAGCTACGTAAAAATTTGATATAATATTTTGTTATTATTTTGCTGTTTTTCAAAATTCAAATGGCGTTTCAGTAAATCTATTTTCACAAATTATTCAAAAAAAAAAAAAAAATAAAAAAAGAAAAAAAAAACAAATCAAGGTACAAAAAGTAGCACAATAAAATATTATTTGTCTTATTATATGCTTATACATACATATATATATATAATATATATATATATATATATAGAATAATAATATATAAATACTTTGTATTTCCATATATTTCACATTTGTTGCCTAATTTCCCATAAAAATCACATATGCGAATATTTTAACCTAAAAAAATAATAAAAAAATAAAAAGGAAAAGCCAGCATACCAAATTTTCAAACAAAACAAAAAAAAAAATTAAAAAAACAAATTTTTACGAATTTAAAATAATAACAAAAAAAACAAAGAATTCCAAAAATATTTGAAATTTCAATTTATTTATGTGTCATGCTTTGTAAAAGTAGAAAAAATAAATCAAAACAAACAAAAAACAAAAACAAAAGTAACTAAAACAAGACTCAAAAAGAAAGCCTAAAATTATATGGAATTTTAACAACAATAAGAAAAAATATGTATAATATACAGAGTTTATCATAATATATACATAACTTGAATGTACAGTACGTATAGAAAATAAAGTGATGCTATCATTTTCAGTTTTTTTATTAACCCTCATATTATCCTCTCAAAAAACTTTACAAAAACACTCCTATGGTAAATTTTTACCCAATATGTAAATTTTCTTTGGGTGATATTTTACCCAATATGAAAATATCATTTCTGTAAATTAAAGAAGTTATTTTATAAGAAAAAAACATTTATTTCTGTACGCTGCACCCCTTTACCAGCGTAAAAAAAACAAAAATTAAATTTATTTGACAGTAATTGATTATTTAAAATTTTATTTAAATTATAAAAACAAAATGGATCTTTATGTTCTGCACACAATTTTTTTTTACACACTTCACATTTCTATCCTTTTTTATGCAAATTTTAAAATGAACCCCCGATGAAATTTTTCGTATTCGTTCGCTATTACCTTTTCAACAGATGTTTCTCCACAAGTTGTCGTTAATTCGAACCCGCAAAGCAACAACCATATGTCCATCAACCGAAACATTTTCATAAGGAGTACATAAATATGGAGCATTGTTTACCCATTTATACCATAGCTCTCTAATTGAAGCAAGTTTGTTCTCAGCTCAGCGTTGTGCTTCATCATTGTCGTCAAATAGAATTACCCGATTAATCTTGAAGAAAAATTTAGCCGACATTATACTACACGAAATATTGGTTGACCAAATTTATTATTTCATAAATTCATAATAGATTTATTTCTTGATTTATATATACTTATAAAAAAAATCCATAATTTAATAGCGGCAAGGCTTTGGTAAAGTTTGAAAAGCTAGTTTTATCATATCTACTAAAATAAGTAATCAAACAAAGTAAAAAATTCTATTGTTACATCATCAATGTCATTTTCCCTCCAAATGTGTATTATCCACCACAGTCTTTATCATAGCGGAGTTAAAACACAACCCCAATATATTTTTTATAATGTGAATTTTTGTAGCAGCAAAAGAAGTCATTCAAAGTTGATCTTTGATTACATTTTCTTTGAAGTTTTGCCACTTAACACTGAAGGCTGCGCAGACCATTCAACGGATTTGTCTTTTGAAATTGTGACTAAATTTTGCTCAATTTATTACGGTCTATTGAAAATCCATTTTAAAAATCAATAACGTACCTATAAGGCATTAAACGTATAAAAATTTAAATGGGTAAAATTTCAGCCGAAGAAAATTTACATATTGGGTAAATTTTCACCCGAAGATCGCTCACGTAGTTGCATAGGTCTTACATTTTTCAAAATTTTCCAAAAAGTGTTATAATTTCTATAGAAGTAAGCATTTTTGACAAATACTTAAATGGAATAAGAAAAAGATTTGAAATTATGGAATTTAAAGGTGCATAAAATTTAAAATAGGCGAAATTTTACCCGAGGATAACATTAGGGTTTTAAAACTAAATAATTTTCTATTAAAATGCACCAGAATTTAATTACCGTTAGTTAATTATTTAATAGAAGTACTAGAACCAATACTACGGAAAGAGCAGGCAGGTTTCAGACCAAACCGAAGCTGTGTAGACCAGGCAAATACTTTACGGGTCATAGTTGAACAATCAGTAGAATGGAATGCCCCACTATATCTACTATTCATAGATTTTAAGAAAGCATTCGACACAGTCAAGAGATGCGCAATATGGAGAACACTTACAAAGAAGGGAGTTCCTGAAAAAATCATCAACATCATCAAAGCGATGTATGAAGATGCAGAGACAACAGTTCAACACAGAGATAAGATCAGTGATCCATTCTACACCAATATAGGAGTTAGACAAGGATGTCCACTATCTCCACTTCTCTTCAACACAATACTAGACGACATTCTAAGAGAAGTTTGCACTGGAATAAACGGAATAGAATGGGATCTCTTCGGAAACTTAGAAGACTTAGATTACGCAGATGATGTATGCCTCATATCAAAAAATCAAAGGGACCTACCGAACAAAGTCAACAGATTACAGGAAGAAGCAAAGAAATCTGGACTGGAATTAAATATCGAGAAAACCAAGGCAATGAGGACAAACAACAGTGATAGTGAGCCAATAACAGTGAGTGGACAACAGATAGAATACGTAGAAGAATTCAACTACCTGGGGAGCATCATAACATCAAGAGGAGGTACAACAGAAGATGTCAACAGCCGTATAAATAAGGCAAGAAGAACATTTGGAAGCCTAATGAAGATATGGCGGAGCGACCAAATATCGAGAACAACAAAGCTAACAATATTCAGAGCATGTGTTAAGTCAACATTAATATATGGCAGTGAAACATGGCTCACTTCGGTCAGAATCAAACAGAAGCTACAAGTATTCATCAACAAGTGCTTGAGAATTATATGCAGAATATTCTGGCCGGCAAGAATTAGCAACGAGGATTTATGGATGATAACTGGAGAAGAACCTATCAACAGACAGATAAATAGTAAAAAATGGAAATGGATAGGACATACACTAAGGAAATCAGAAAGTGATATAGCAAGAAGAGCTCTAGAGTGGAATCCACAAGGACATAGGAGACCCGGCAGACCATACAACACATGGAGACGCACAATCGATCAAGAATTAACAGTCAACAATTATACCTGGGACGATATTAAGGAAGTAGTACTCAACAGAGAGGAATGGAGGTTCACTATCGAAGCCCTATGCTACCACGCGGAGTAATAGGAGAAAAAAAAAAAAAAAATTATTTAATTAACTTAATTAATTTAATTTAAATTATTTCTTTAATTAATTAAATTATTAATAATAATTTTAATTACTTAAGCATAATTTGCAATTATTAGGAATTACATGAATTGGACATTTTAAAATATCAATGTCAATATTAGATTAAGGTAAATGAAGGTTGATCTGTTAGTCTCAGTGGTTTATATTCCACGAGTCGTGCTGACGACATGGTTAACATACATTTTATACCCTTTTGCCAACAAAGTTCAAATTAGATTGTCAGCAAAGGGGTATGACATATCTGAAACTCAATTCTTCCCGGTGGAGCAAAAAAAGTGTTTTATAAGCCTTTCGACCAAGTACTCTATATCATTGGGATAAAATAAATGATAAAAAATAGTCAGAGTTTTGCTTATCACTAAAAATTAAATGGAACAATGATATTAAAGGCGAAGCTTAAAAAAGTGTCGTCAATGAGGGTTGATCTTAAAAAAGTCGTTGGGTTGATAAGTTTTGAGTATGAAACTTACGCTAACTATATCGTAACTATATATGCCAATATCTTCACGATCGTTAGGCCTACTATATATCCAGAGGGGATCATTAATTCTTCCGGAAGAGAACAGTAGAAAATAGAAGAATATTGAAAAGAATAGAAGACAAAAAATGTTACATTTACGATTTGTAAATATTTTGAGTGAAGTATTATATCGGGAAGGTCTTTGAAAAAATCCCTTTCAAAATATGTTTTATAAAAAAAAAAAAAAAATTATATTTAAGGAAATAATTAATAAATCAGTTCTAAATCTAAAACTATCTAAAAATATTAAATTGGAGTATAAGAACCCGTCAAACAAAATTTAGTTAATTAAAACCCAACTATTTAATGTTTTTTTTTTTTTTAATTTAAAAAAATGTTACAATTTTCGGATTCAGCTAAAGACACGATTTTAAATGCTCATATGGAAAAACAAATATTTTTTCTCGTATATATTTGCGTGGCAAAGTAGCATATTATTTATACTGTTAGAAAACGATGACAATAATCCTAATTTTTTTTTTTAGGCAAAGGGGTATGAAATGTATGTTATTCAAATCGTCAGCCCGACTCATTGTTACAAACATTTTCTCAACAGATTTTTTAGTTCTTAAATCTGCCTTTTTTGAAAGCTGTTACAATTCCCAAAAATCGCTTATAAGAGCGATAGTATATTATAATTTAGTATTAAGATAATTTTAGTTAATAGACATTAGTTAAGATTTAAGTTAGGTTTACATTAGGTCTTATATTAGTATAAAATAATTAATTAAACGTTGTTACTTGCCATTTTGTCCTTTACAAATTAAATTTATTTTAAATATTTAATTAAGTTTAGTCCAAATAATTACAAATCAAAGGTGTAAATATTCTAGTAATATAATCTCTTGAAATATAGAATTAAAATATATGAAAATAACATATTGTACAAATAAAAGCAATTAAGGCAATAAATAAAATAATAATAATAATAATTAAGCGGAAATTTGTTGATAGAATATTTGACTCCGTTATTTGTGTTGAGGTCAGTATTAGAAAGAACGTACAACTTTTCAGGCCTTACAAATATGTTTAACAAGTACATAATATATCAAATTGGAATTGCTTCGTTAATGCTAGTATGTCCAAAAGGTACCTATAGAAAGTAATAAAATCTGCAGTACATGTAATCAATTACTATAACTGTCTTTTTCTATCCCATTCTACCTAACCAAACAGTATGTAACTAATATCCTTAAAAAGTTTTGTTTTACAAACCAAAAATAATAATTTCAGACACAGAAGTTTGCTAACTCCCAGTTGACCAAACTTGGAATTTTTGAATCAGTACCAAGTTGTACCACGTATATTTCCTAACTCAAATTAAGGGTTTTTGGATTTTTCCGAACTTGTACCAGTACCAAATGTACCAAATAAATTTCCAGATTTAAATTAGGAATTTTACATGGATTTTTTCAGAACTTGTACCACAAGAAATTTTTCCCACATAGTACCAATAATTTTTCCTTACGAATACAGAAAAGTAGTGGTACCCTTTAAAATTTTGTATGACGTCATAAAAAAAATGTATTTTAAAAGTACCGTATTTTTTTCCTACAAAAAATCTTCAATTACTTCCTATACAAAAAAAATGTTTTCACATTAATTATATCAGCAATGTTTCCAACAATTATTCTTTGTACTGAAAATAATACTGAATTAGTATCCAATAATATTTCCAATGAGTATTCCAATGAATAAGCAAATACTTGTTACCACTAAGAAAACACAATGGAAAAAATATTGGTACAACGATTTAGACATTTATGAAAACATTATCATAGAAAATGTCCAATACTACTTCCAACAATTATTCATCTTACTTAAACAACACTGAATTAGTATCAAGATATTTCCAACATATATTCCCATTAATAAATATTATTTTTGTTACCAAAAGAAAAACAGAATGGAAAAAATATTGGTACTCTAAAGCTTTACTCAAATAACACTCGGAAAGAGTTGATCTAACCTTCGCCCAGCACGGTGAATTCGAACAACACAAAGTTTTCCAATATTTTTACTTCGGGTATCTATTATTCATTTACTTTTAATACATACTGTATCAAAGATAATATAAAAAAAAATGTCTTATGAGTTGAAAAATCAAAAATGTCTGGGGGGAGAAGAAAAAATATATATATATATATTTTTTTATAATGCATTCATTTTTTTTTTGTAATACACAAAAAAAAAAAACAAAAAAAAAAAACCAAATTCAAAAGTTTTCCAAATCTTAACAAGATCTTAAGGTATTTTTTGATGAACATTGTAATTTTTCGGTTTTCATTTTGTTTTCTTTGACGACATTTTGGTAAGATTTGTACAGCTTAACAAAATGATGAGAAAACACAAGTATATGTGAGCAATACCATATTTTTATAAAAGACCCATAATTATTATGCTTACTAACAGAAATTTGTTTAAAAGAAAATTCAGGACATTTTTTTTCATTGATTGAAAACACTCTAATCAAAATTCATGACATTTGTTAAATACGTACAAATTGAATCTTATGAATCATAGTTATTGTTCAGGAGTAGCACAATGATCTAAAAATATTAATTCGATTTTATTTTTAGTTAAATAAAATTAACTGCATCTAGGCTTGTGTCGCCTTTGATTGGAAAATGCAAAATTTGCTTTTGTGGGTTATTTCGTTGTTTCGTGCTTAATTAAGTACGATGCAGCAATTTTATTACACAATATTGTACTACAATGTTTTTCAAGTAATTTATTTACTCAAATTTCAAAGCTTGTCAACTTATTAAATGTGAAAAAATACTGATTTTGTCAGGTACTCTGGTTTTCTTAAATAGAATAGCTCCATTTTGTTTAATTTGTTACCAGATTATACTTAATTTTTGTTTGCCACTTACTTATCCCAATGACAAAGGGTACTGGATTAGGTCGAAAAAAGCATTATTTTTCTTCATCGCCAATTCAAAAAGCCATCATCCATTTGTTTTGTTCATCCATAAAGCATTTGTTTGTTCATCGGGAATCGAACTTTTGAAACCTTTCGGTTGAAAGGCAGGCGAATATAAATTTAATATAATGTAAATATTGTGTAACTGTAATGTAAGGACAGTATAAAATTTATTTGTTGTAGGTATGGCTTTTTAGTTCAAATTTTATAGAACATTATTTGGTAGATTTTGTAAGCAGTAGGTTTTGTAGGTTTGATTTAATTTTAATTACTCTATAGATAGATAGATGAATAAATTCTGCTTTTTCTTTAAATCTTTAAATTTTCTTTTTCATAATGCAACTACCATTGAAAAAATGTTCCTTGTGAGATTGTATCGGGATAGTGAGACCGCATATATACGGTCAAATCATATACACGAATAAATCAGATACACATCAATGGCAAGGACATTTCCCAAAGACATTGAAAGTGCTTACAAGACGAGTAATTGCCAATGGACTGGACATTATCTAAAATAAAATAAAGGATTAACATAATTATTTTATACCTGTTAGTTTCTTATTTTTGACGTAGAATTCGAATTTGCATAAAAAAAAGTACCCCTACCCCTTTGAAAATTCCCATTCGGCATATTTCGGCGATTTTCGGGCTTAAAAAACCTTTTTCTGGTCCTTCCCGGAAGCGGAAAATATTACCAATCGATAGAGCACCCTCGAATTAGGTGATACATTTTTTTTTTGTTTTAATTCTAAAATAACGGCTCCTTTCTCTCATAAAAGACTGATACATGCTCTGGAATACCCGGTATTACGAGAAGTTCAAATTAAGCCTATTAAGAATGGTGCCAACAAAAACGGTTATTATTAAGCTGATCTAAAACATTTAGCTATATTCCGTTAATATTCGATAATTTTAAAGGGTTAGTCTCTAAATCCACAAAAAAATAATCCATTATGGGTTTTGCCACAAAAAATCCACAAAAAACGATCCTTATTATTGCTTTTACTCATTTCACTTTATTATGTACGGCACTTTTATGCAAAATTCTGAGTTAGGAGAGATTTTAGAGTTGGATTCAAAATCAAAGTTCTACGCCTTTTACAGAATATTTATATAAATTATTTTAACGCATAGCCGCTGTTGAATACAGCGAGTATACCTCCTTTTTCCAAAATTAATTTGTCACAGTTTTATGGATTTTGTATTTATGGATTTTTTTGGGGATTCGGTTTGTGGATTGCGGTATGTGGATTTCGGTATGTGGAACCCACATAAAATTAAAAATATGGCTATTTGTAATCAAATAAAATTGAAGATAAGAAATCCGAAAAAATGTTAACATAATATAAACATACAATATACCAGCTGTGGCCAGACTTTTCTTGATGAAGATTGACCCAATCTGAAAATTAAAATGCAAGGTCGACTAGAAATTAAAGTAAATTTTTCGGAATTTCTATAATTTATTCAAGTTCATAATCATAAATATTAAATAATAATTTTTAATATGAATTTAATATTTGTCCTTAGTTGTTGACGCATGACATTGCATATTGTCGGCAAGCTGGTTAAACGATGGCACGTAACTGGTCACTGCTAAGTGCAGACACATTTTTAAATGTTCGCATCTGTAAGTGTGCTGCGGTATTTCGATTTTATTATTTTCATATGATAAAATTCCGATTCACATGCAGCCGTACCGGTGAATTCGATCGAATAAAAATCGAGTACTCGTTCGTAAATTTTCAACCGGCGAATTCGATTTAAAAAAAATTCGAATATTTTTGATCGAAAATTTTCTCGTTCAAAATTTTATAATATTATTTTTATTTTTTTTTGTTTTATATGCATGTGTATTTTAATAATATATTTCTAAAACAACAATCTAAATTTATTTTTTTAATTTGAAATTTGAACTTATTTGACATCAAAATCATTACTTTTCGTTATATTTCTTACTTGATTACATTTTTTGAAATGAGTACAAAATTAGTCTTTCGATCGAATTCACCATTAAGAAATTCTCCTCGAACGAGTACTCGATTTTTATTGGATCAAATTCACCGGTACGGCTGATAGATAGGTGGAATCAAAGTACGCGGTCAATTGCAAAGCAATACCTCTTAAACATAAATATTTATCTTCATGTAGCAGCGATCAATAACTATTTTCAGAAGCTCTTGCTTTTATAAAAATATCAGAATTAAGGGCTATAATTTCATTTTCTATTTTTGAAGAATCAATATCATTACTGTAGTCTTGTTTGATAGCATGATATATAAGCATGAGGTACCGAACTATTCTTATTTTATATTTTGATGATAAGGCATCTTCTGGGTACCCAAATACCGTTAGAATTTTTATTTTTTTCATGTACCTACTGTACCACAAAATTTTTATTTCATATCTATAACAAAATAATCATTAGGTATCGAACTGTTAAAACTATTAAATATACCCACATCTTGATGATCCACCCATTTTCTCTGATGATTTCAAGTTTTTATAAAACTGGTGGTAAAAAATAAAAAAATAAAAAAAAATTTTTTTTAAATTTTTACTACGCCGATCGACCGAAAAAAATCAAAAGATCGGCTGGTCGATTGCGATCGACCGTTTGGACGACCCTGCAATATACATAAAGGCTCATATTTTATTGGGGATTACTATTAACGAATTCTTTTAAATAGCGATATTTTTGTTTAAAGTGGATTCGACAGATTACATTTCTAACGTAAATTTTATAGATCAATAAGCAATAAATTAAAATATTATTTCCGATTTGTTGGGCGCAGCTAATACTCATAATATTGTGGTCAGAATACCACAATTGTGGTCAGAATATCTGGTAGAATACATTGTCATGGGCGTGTGGTGATACATTGACATGAGCGTGTGATGCATTGTCATGAGCGAACTTTATTAAATAAAAATATTCTAATAGAAAGAAAGATATATTACACAATAGTTTTATAATTTATTCCAGATGTTCTACTACATACAAAATGGTCAATTTAAACGGTAATAATTACTTGGAATTGAACCAAAGCGTTTTTAGTGAAAATTGTCAACAAATTCAATCTTTTATAGCAATGCTATTTTCTACCAAATTGAAAAATGGCTTACTTGTATGGTAGGGTTAATCAAAGGATGAAAAATAAAATGGACAAGATTTATGTATGGCTATTGGAAATTAATGGTAATACAAAATTATAGCTTTAATTCAAAATATGTTCCTATCACCAACACTACTTGAATTCATTAGTAACTATACAATAATAGATCTCGGTGGGTGATAGTGCTACTTTTGAACAATGATTGAGTTTCTAATCATCGGTTGTAACAATAAAAACAATATAACTGTTAAAATTTAGAAATGGAATATCAAAACAACTTTAAATGAAACATAAACATTTAAAATAAATTCATATGTGAGTTATAAAAACTAAATGAAATTTACAAAATTGATAAACAAAATTATAGTTTGATTAAATTTGTTTTTCTCCATGTCACTCATCAGTTAAGCATAAACTTTGGACTATAAATATTTTTTAAATCGAACTATATATTATTTCAGTAGTGATTAACACCAGAATTTTACTGAGTCTGAACCAAATTAACCCCAAATTTTCTAATACAATTTAATTAGGCTACAAATTAAAATCCAATGCATAGACTTAGTTAAACAAATTCATATTATCAATATTACATATTTTACATTATGGTATATTTGATTGAAGTTCTAACTGCCAAAAAATTTTAAATGATCAAATTTCATATTTTCTGAACCATCTCAGAACATTTAAATGTCTCTTTTCATCAATATTTTTTTCATATTTTCATATTTATTGTTTTTTTTTTTTTTTTAATTTATTTTTACTTTAAAAGTTAATCCACAATATTGAGTACGGTTATATTAAATATTTGTGACTCTTTTCAAGATCTTAATGCATATGCGTAGGATTTTCTTTGACTTCACTTATTTTTTTTTTTTTTTTCGTTTTTTGTTTTTCTCAATATCCTTTTGGTAAAGTATCAAATTTGTTGAATGTATAAGTAGGTAAGTATATCTATATACCTGAATGTACTCGCATAATACAAAAATGAAAAAAAAAAATGAAAATTTTTTTTTTTTATTGTTAAGAAGACGCACGTATGAAGAATTTCAATTTGCAGGATAATTTTCCGGTTTGTTTTTTTTTTGTTTTATTTTTTTTTTTTTTTGTCTGAATCAATCTTCATTTTTAAGTTTAGGTGCTTTTCTAAAGTTTCATTTTCTCTGGTATGTACTTATTTTATAATATTTGTATATGTATATATATGTATATATATATTATAATATAAATGAATACCTACTTAGAAATGAAGAACCTGATGACATAAAAATGAAAATAAAAAGAAAAAAAGAAAATTCTAATCGTATAAATAATGGATTTTTAGTTCAGGTTTTCAGAAATAAATTAAAATATATTGTGAAATTTCGATTAATAGCCGATAAGATTGTCCGGCTGTCAGGGGTATTTTGTACTGAAGTAATTTTATGTTTACTGTAATTAACTGTCCGTATTACATTGCCAAGTCATATAATATAGACTTTGTCAAAAACCTTCACCAACCAATACTGAATTTTTTATTAAATTGTTCTTCAAGAGAAATTTATCAGCCTAAACCGGTATAATATAGTATAAGCAAACCCCGAACACGAAAGCAATTTCATGCCGGATTAGTAAGTACGAACAAAAGGTATTAAATGGACTATCACAAGAGACCATCACAAAATCTATTGTGCAGATGATATCTGCTTTTTCACTCACACCAAAAGCGGTATGAAAAACAAGCTGAAGACACTAATCAAATATGCGGCGCAAGTAGGATTGCTGATGAATATAAGCATAATAAAACTAATACAACGATTGCTATCTAAAATAATTTCAAATTGTTCCATAGATTTTATCAATAATCTCAGCTGGCCATTAAATAGGTCAGCCTGGCTGATCTGCTGCTAAAATATTGTATTAGGTAATAATTTAATTTTGATAATGTCGATCATATGTCAAATTGCTTGGTTTGTTAATGAAAGATTAAGTGTTGAGCCGTTAGTTGAGCAATTTTAAGTGTCATTGAAAATTTTAGCTCATTGTTAAATAATTGAGCATTGCTCATGAATATCCTACATTATTTTGAATATCAGATTTCTGGTAAAACGACATAATGGATATATAATGGGCACTAATGATTAAATTTGATTTTAATAAACCTTTTATCATTAGTTGAAGTCATGTTAAGTAAAATTCAACAAACTTTTACAGTTACAATAATTGAATTTAGTATCAAAATAAATTGAACTAGAACTAGCTACGCAAAGCAATAACAAGTCGGATATAATAGAGTATGGATCATCTTAACGATCTTGGAATTATTCCGAATGATTATTTCTACCAAATTATCTATCAGTTTTAATATCTTCTAGTTGTCCAGTGAAATACCAGTGAATTTTTGTATGTCATCATTTCTATCGACAGTTGTGATACGAACTAAATAAATCATTATTGCATATACTACAGAACTTTCCAAAACCTTTTAAAGATTTACCAAAACAACTAAATTAAAGTTAATTTTAATGCACTGCCAAATTATACTCGTTATAAAAGATCTAATATGCAATACGACATGGTTCAATGGTTAATGCTAAACATTGAAGAAAAAATGGCAAAATAATAGAATGTCAAATGGAATGTCCAGAATATTCTAAAAAAATAAATAAATAAACAAAAATATTAGGATTTTAATTAATCAACTAATCGGACCAACATTATCCACCAAATTATTGCTGGGAATATCCTGGTATTTCAAATTATGGATGTCATAAATTTTAGAGAGAATCCACGTAATTTACTCATTGGCCCACAGAATCATTGTCAGTTCTATTGTTCATAGTATCTAATAATAATGCCGAAGCCGAATCGCAGAACCTCTGAAGTCAAATAGCAATGGAATAGAAATGAAAAAATATATTTTTACTATTTGTTGATTTCAAACAGGACTTTGACAACTTACAGCGGGATTTTATGTGATAATTATTATCGATAGCTATTGTGTGGGCACTAAAATAGTCAACATCATTAAAAGGCTTTACAAAAATGCTGGGCATTTTATGGGTGTAAATAAATACGACCCGATTCAGTTAATATTTCCATTTGAAGAAAAAATAAACATAACATTAGAAAATTAACCGCAATCATTAGAAACTGGACCGTTACAGAAACATTGGCTATTTTGAATCCATTTAGCAGCGAATCAAAACCTTTATCAGGACATCGTTGCCAATATCATATAACCGTTGACATCCAATTATGGATAGGTAATAAAATCAGAAGACAGGAACGCTAAATGCCGTGTGTTACATAGAAGAAAACCTGGTGACGTTTTCATGGTTCATACCGGTGTAAAACAAGGTTGAATTTTATCACCCCTACTCTTTATTTTAATTCTGGATTGGTTGTTATTGAATTAAATAAATCGTAGAGAAAAATGTATTAAGTGGCTTCTCACAAAAGACTCTTATTATTTCGATTTTGCAAGAAGCAAAAACAAGCTGAAGTCACTAATCAAAATATGGGGTGCAAGTATAGGATTGCTGATAAATGTTAGCAAAACAAAATTAGTAAGATTCAAGACAGACATCCAGTGTATCTTACACATTGGTGATGAAAATGTAAAGGAGCTAAAATCATTTTGTAGTTTCTCCATTTTCCAAACCATTCTGAGCTAAAACCAATTTTAGTAGTTTTATCACTGTGGATGATTGCACGGACGTAGATGTTGAAAGACGTATCCGAAGAGCCCATATGATATTTTGAAATTTTTTTAAAGATCTTCAAACATCCCACATAACCTCAAACTTTAATTCTTCAGATATAACGTTCTCTCAGTTTTTTTGTATGAAAGCGAAGCATGGAAAACAACAGAAAAAATCGTTTCGCAAATTATAATATTTGTTAACAATAATGTTAGAGACGGATTCTTCAGGTATTCTGGGCAGAAAAAATTCCAAACCAGAAATTAGGGGTAACGAGCAAGAATTGAAGAAAAAAATGGAAATGGATCGGTCACATATACTTTGTCAACTTGTAGAAGATTTTGCAAAAGCCGCTCTTGACTGGAATCAGTACAGAAAGTACAAGAAAGCGTGGTTGTACTAAAACAACGTGGACATCGTACAGTAATGATCGAAGCACAGTTCATGTGGAAAACGTGAAGTGAATTCAATTCGCTTATCCGAAATATAGTAATTACAGGATATAGCAGTAACAGGATCACTGATGGTTATGATTAGATTGTAAAAGTAAATAAATGAGTTAAAAAAAAAATGTTATCAAAATTCCTAACAATAATTTTTTTAAATGGCAAAATTTGGAAGTGGAGTTCTAACTCAACTTAACTACATACTCCTTAGGCTCGTGACAATCCAAATAGCAGCTCACAACTAGGAAGTATTTTATTTCTTGGAACAAAATCGTTTTTTAACCACTTTTATTTTTTGTGTACTCCTCCAACACATGGGAATCAAAGCAAATTAACTTGATTTCATTCCAAATATCTGGAATCGATTCTAAAGAAAAAATTGAAAGTACGCTAAAATGAATGTCAAAATAAATTCTAAAAAACTGTTATTGAATGAATGGAAAATTTTTTGTTTTCATTTCTTCTTCAATTCTTATTACATTTTTTTGTAAAAAGGAAGAATAAAGGATTTTCTTTTTGAGAGAGAACATGTTATTATCATAATGTATTCTGATTCCCTATAAGAATACCTAATATTTTATTTTAGCTTATTTTTTGTTTTTTTTTTTTTGTTTTGTTATTTTTGGCTAAATAATGCTAAACATAAAAACTTGATGGAATACAATTCACCACAAATTTATACAAAATAAATTCATAATTTTTTTTTGGAATAAATTGCAAGAAGTAAGTAAGTAGTATTGTAGAAGTGTCGAAATTTATGCAATTTTTTTTGTTTTTTTTTTGTATAAAAAACAAAAGTAAGGTTAAGTTTTCTGGAAGCAAATAAAAGAATACAAAGAGACAATAACAAAAATTGTTTTTTATTATCTTATTATTTAAAATAAGTTTTCTGTTTTATTTTGGTTGTTGTTAGTTAAAGTTGTGAATGTAAATTAGGTTTAAGTACCTACTAAGGTAAATTTACGTCATAACACGAGTAGAAATATAATACAAGAGGAGTAGGTATAATGCGAGATAAGTATTAAAGTATTGTGACAGAATAATACAGTGGAGTAATTTGGTATTGTTTGTTTTTCAGAATTAGAGTTTGTATTTTGCTATACTTTTACGTGTAGGAAATTTATTTATCGAGTTACAAAATACGTTTCCGTTTGGATATTACTGAGAAGAACCTGTATTATCTAAATTTATCTATTTTAATTATTTAATTAAATTTATTTATTTAACTAAATGTACAGAAAAGGCCGGGTCTTATAAAATTGTACCTATTTCTATTTTGAAATTTTCGTTTGGTATGATTAAATAGGTTTTGTGGCTTTTCTAATTACAACTTATTTAAAAACAAAAAATAGGTGATAGCTAGTGCTTAGTACTAATTAAAATTATATTTTACATTTCTGTTTGAACCTAAAATAACACAGAAATTCGAATGGAAAATATATCATTACAATTATTATTAAAATATATTTATTTTACTTTGGTGAAAGCGTTGCTTATCAAAAATATTTGCGAATTCAACACAGCTGATGATAATGAAATAGTATAAAATTATAATTACAGAATTACATGACAACATATTATAAATGGAAATCGTCGCAACAATGTGTAAACAATTCCGGATGTCAATGTGAATCTGTAAATAATATATTTATCTGTTAAGGATATAAATAAGGTTCTTTTGTAGGAACTCTGCTTAGAATTTATGTTTTCAAAGTTATAGTAAAGTACTATTTTCAGAGTCTTAATAACTGAAACCAAGAAATATTTTCTAAGAAGTTTTTGGGCTGATAATTTTATACATTACAATACAAATATAATCAATTTGTATACAAATCATTATAAATATAATATTGTTATACAACACAATCTAAATAAAATAAACTGTTATTTATTTATATAAATTGTAAATAAGACGATTAGTCTTCTTATTATCTAATTACAATATTCAATTCAGTTCAATTTGGTTTACACACACATAAAGTTATAGTGTTATAGTTTAATGTATATAGAAAATATTAAATATAATTAAATATTTTAACAATCATTTTTCCTTTTGGGAGTAGACCGGACCATATTAATGGACAAAAATATTCGGATTTTAATTAATAAACATTCTGTTGTGTAGTCTTTACATTTGTAATTTTTTTTTTAAATGTGCATTACTCTCTAATTTTTCTGTCGATTTCGATTAAATTCAGACTAATGGGGTAAAAACAAAAATCATTTATAAAGTTAAAATTTATATATCAATAAAAGCACATACACTCCAAAGTAAAACAATAAATTCCATTTTCTCAACATTGTATTAAAAATTTCAAATTTATTATTTTAAATTTTCATATTTTTCATACGTTCTGGCATTTTCAATACTCAATTCAATTATTTCATTAAAAATTCAATTGATATCATTGTAATTTTCTAAAACGTTTACCTTATAATTTACTTGAATATTAAATTGCATAAAATTAAATCAATTTCAGACAATATACATACAAAATATGAGTAGTAGAATTCTATTATAAATGAATATAATACAATATTATTCCAGAGACAGAGAGAGTTCTAAGATGAACCAAAATGAACAAAGAAAATTCATTTCATCCTTAATTCCAAATAACTTGATACCTATTTTATTTCAAGAGTATATTCTTTTCTTTGCCAAATTGAACACAAAAAAAAAAAAGCAAAAAAAAAAAATATCATTACATCGATTAAATAAAAAATAAATATTATATAGGTATATATGTAGGTAGGTTGTGAAACCTTCATTCTAACTTCAAAATGAAATCTGTCTATCTTAACTCTCATAATAATAAAATCATCGATACTGTTCAAAAATATCATCGTCATCATTTCTATTGTCATCAGTACATTAAAATGGAAATCAGGTATTTATTATAGAAGAAAATATTGAAATAAAATAATTTTCTATTATTTTTCTTTCGACACTAGTAGCTACCTACATTCCAAAGCATATGGAAGTGGAAGAAAGAAAAAGAGAAAAGTAGAAAGACGTAGATTATTATTTTTTATTCTCTTCGTATTACATAAAAATTCCAATTTTGAAATGGAAATATTCTTCAACACACACACCAAAATGTAGTAGCTATTATATAGTACAGATATCGACAATCTAGAAAATACAATGGTATTACACTCTACATCAATATTATTATTATGGGTCTATTGTATTTACTTTTTTAAGTTGAATTTCTAAATTGTTTTTTTTTTTTTGATAAGTGTTGAACTAAAGGTAAGTAAAATTATATTTGAATAGATTGGTTGAGTTAACGAATACATTAAATAATTTTTTTTTTTATTATTTTATTATTTTTTTATTTAAATTTTATATAAATAAAAAAAAAATATTTAAGTAAAATTCATTGAATGAATGTGTATCTGTTGATTATTATGGAAAAGCACATAAAAAGGATAATGGATAGAATAATTTTCAATTTATATTTTGAAAATGGTACTTTCTTCTTAATGGTATCTACCTACTTTTAATATACCTAAAATACCTCTTTAATTATTTTTATTTAACAGTTTTTATTTTTATCTTAAGTTTGAATTAAGCCATTGTAAACTGAATATTAAACACTTAGATTGCAATACAAATTCACCATTGAAAAATATACAAATTTTAAATAATATTAACCGTTATAAATTTTGTTTTGTTTTGTTTTGTACATTACTGAATATGCTAGATTCGAGCCAATCACTAGAATGCTCCACTAAGTAAATTCTTATTTTAAATTGAAAAGTGTTTTAACTGTTAAAAAACGATTACGTTTAATGTACACAGCTGAGATTAACTAACAACTGCTGTTTTTGCTTTGATATTTTTACCAGTTCGGTCTAACATTTTAAAGTATTTGCAATTATTATTAATATAAATATTGAATATGTTTTTATTTTAAGTATATATTTATTGACATAATATGTATTATTTTATCTACTTACAGAGCAAGTGTACCTGGTTTAGCTTATTTCAACATTTTTCTAATAAAAGCGGTGGAGATGTTTTACTAACACTACTCTGGATGATGATATATTTGCACAATCAAATAAAGCGAGCTTTGGTCTAGTAATAGACGTCTGATGTGCTTGCTATAAGCATTAATGTGACTGTATTAAAATTAAAATTTTTACAATTTATTTAACTTTCAGAATTAAGTCTGTACCTTCATGATACAAATTTTTTTTATTTAACCTTCACTTGGGCAGGATTAAAGTATGTTAATATTTACTTTTTTACTTTTGCATAAAAACCTCATTATTTGGCCGATCTTAATGAAATCAGAGATCAGTGCCTAATTTTTTGAGTAGATATTGAATATATGAAGAAATGTTCAGAAACACGTGTCTATGCCCGATTTTTCGGCACTTTAATTTTTTTTCTTCGTTGTTGGGCAAGATTAACATAATATGTTAATATTTTTTTTTTTCATACAAAATGTGTGGTATTCGATACAATATTTGTAATTATTTCGATGAAAGTTGAAAAATAAGATAAAAGGTTATGAAATATTTTAAATTGTAATAGAAATATACTAAAATTAATATATTTTAAAAAATAAAGTAAATAAAGCACCAAAGGTTTTTTGAAAAAAAATTTTGTTTTGAATTTTATTTTTGGTATGTTAGCAAAAAAAAAATTCTCTTACGAAGTTAAATTAAAAATTTATGTCAACCATTGATGTATTGAAAATTGCGGCGAATGTTTCACAACCAGTTAAACTTTTTGTTAATGGATATCGGACCAATTGATTTTTATCGGAAAATATTTTGTTGTCTAGCCCTTTGATATGTTGATGGAATTTTATTCCACTTTCTGCCCTTCTTTCCAATAAAATATTGATTTGAACCAACAATGTGATTTTTTTCTTCTTGTACTTCTGATTCATCATCTAGTGACTCATCCTCAGAATCATGACCATCACTTAGGTCTAAGATGCATTTCTTAAGCATTTGATTCTTCATTTTCATCTTTGTCACCATTATCATCACTTTCGACTCATGAGGGATCGCCAACTGGTTCAAATACTATTTCTTCCAGTGGTCCTACATCAGCATATTCATCATCTAGCACATGTTATACCAATCTAGAGAAATATGCTTGTTCTTCTTCAAACGATAACCTGTAAAAATAAGTTTTTTGTATCTTTTGTGTGCATTTTTTTTTTTAAATTTTTTTTTTCATTTTTTGGGTTTCTCATAGTAAAACTCAATGAAAAAAAAGTGTCATATACCTATAAGGGCATTTTTTTTAAATTTCATATATTTTGAACAGTTTTTCTTGATTTCGAAGAAATTTATTAATATTTACACCAAAACATATGAAAATAAAAAAATGGGTTTTTGAAGAAAACACTCATTTTTTACAATTTTACTAAAATTACAACATTTACTTACCTTCCTACCTGAACGGCAGAAAAAATTTTAAACTCTTCCATGTTATTGCAAATATTGAAAATTCAATAAATAATCTTTCCAAAAAATATATATTTTATTTAATTTTTTTTTATTTCACTGAAATAGATACACTGTTGTTGTCGGAACTACTAACTCTGTTATAAGTACCTTGTAACAAACGGAAGTGCCCAGTAGCACTTTCTTTTTCTAAAATACCGGTATTTCCAAAAAAATATCTTAGAGGATAGATATTCGCTGGTAATAAAAGCAAACATAAAAGTAACAGTAATGCACATACAAAAATAATCATAAAAACATAAAAATCACTTATTTTTGTAAAAAAATTCTCCATACAAAATATATGGAAAAACCAAAAATATTAACATATGTTAATCTTGCCCGTTTACGTATATTTCATTTGTCGCCCAAGCGAAGGTTAACTAAACTCGACTACGAATTCTTAGAATAAAACAATAATTATCTGTGTTAAAATTAATACTTCCAAATGCCAAATCATTACCTTTTCCAGGATAATTTCTGCCGGGTCAGTTTGAATTTAAAGTTATTAATTAAATGACTTCTGGTGGTTTACAAGACTTGACCCCAACATATTAAAGCCTCAAAAACAAATTCAACCAACACCATGTTAATAAAGTGAGTAAAGCTAATTTATTAAATTGTTTCTTTAAGGGTATGCGGTTTTTTAATGCTTTCCCTTGAACATTTGTAGCTAAGCATAGTTCACTCATTACTAGTTTGAAACTAATCGGTTGGAATATGCAATTTTTACCTTCCGCACAAAGATTTTTATACCAGATTTTTTTGTTTTATATACATAGTCAAAATATTAGGTGGGGTGGGGAGATGTCCTTTTATACCGATTAATACGTTTGAGTAGAGTGGGGAAGGAAAGTTAAGAAAGGACGAGGGTAAAAATCCATTATAATTTCCCCCTTATTTCCACCTTTTTAAGCTTGTCGAATTACAGTCATTATCCTAAACATCAGATAAATGCAAAGGTCGTTTATTCTCTAAAACAACTCGAATAAAATCTTTACCATCAAGTATATTAAAGAACCCCATTGGAATAGTGTATATAGGGTCGTTGAGATATTCCATGTTATAAATATAATAAATATAAAATTAGAACTGAATTCACGAAGCATTCTAATAATCAACTCAAGTCTACCATATTCTTCAGGAAAGGTATTCGCCATACAGAATATTATAGATTTTTGCCAATTCTAATTTACTGAAGTCAATTCTAATTTACAACTGCAACATTATCAATAGATATATCGAAGTACAATAATTTTAAGACTATTTTAAAACTATTAAAATCCTCGAAGCTGAGTCAACTGCATACACTTGATTTCGATAGATAGGTAGGTACATAAATAATCTCTCACAATAAAATTATACCTCACCATAAAGATAGATTACTGGTAATCGATATAATAATCTTGCGAAATTCGATGCCGATTGATAAAACACTCAACACAAAACGCTTCTTTTAAATTGAAAATTAAAAAAAATTTTAAATAATATTTGTATTCGCCACGTCTCTTTTTACAGATATTTAAAAGAATAATAATGAAAAAATGAAAGTTTTCAAATGGATCAAATATTTGTAACGAACTTTTATTAATTTACAGATAAAATAATAGATTTATTTAGTCAATGGAATAAAAGTTGATAAAACTATTGTAATTTGTTTGAAGCAATTATGAATTTATTACTTAGGTGGTTATTAGATCATGTATGTCCTGGGTCTGACTAATTAGCGTCCTCAATTTTTGCCGGATATGAGATTTATGTAATTTATTGTTTGTGAATTACGTTCACAATATATGCAGTCACCATCCCGGACTATTCTTGATAGTCTGTTGGTTTTGAGTTCAGACAATTTATTTGATGGTATTAGTAATTAGTTTCATATCTCATTTTTATATAATTTTGATCATACTTACATACTGTTTTAATGCAAGTTATTACACTTATTTTGAAGAATTGGTTTATTAGCAACATTTTAAAGAAAAATTTACCAGTAAAAACAAAATTTTGTTCATATAACATAGGTATAGTTAGCCTATTTTTGATTCAAAAAAAAAAATACGATTATTTTAAATTCGGACGCAACTGTATTTATCATAAATGAGATAGATTTGAGAATAATAAATTATACCGTTGTCTATTATAAAATAATTATACTTGATAATAAAGCAATGATAATAAAACAATTTAGTGGTGATATACACTTTTGATGAAGACGCATAGTGGGCCATTAAGTGCAGATATTAAAGATAATGATTTATGGCAGTAATAACGGAAAGTCGATATAATTTCTAAAACTCTTAAAGTTGTAAAGTCTACTATTGGAGTTATTATAAATAATAATTAACCAAGTTTAAACCAAATATAAGGGTATAATAACTTATTTATGCCATTAGGTAAGTGTGTCAAAAAATTCTATCAAAATGAAATATTATTAAAATGCAGTGTCCGAATTAATAATGGATTGTATTATCTAATTAGAACGATTGTCTTTAATAGTAAGTTACAATTATTGTATAAATAACAATGTAGTTTAGTTTTAAGATTGTAATAGCAGTGTTGTGCGACGTAAACTATATTATTTAGATTACGTTATTTTCTACATGTCGACAATACTTTGTAGACAATACCATTATATCTACTACCTTACGCAGATAATTAAATAATAACATGTTACCATTAGGTTAAATAAAAATACTAATTTGCATCCGAGTCATCTACATCTTTAGTTTCTTGAATATCATCGAAAATGCTTATGACACTAGCATTGTCTGATAAAACAGACTCCACTACAATTTTAGACAATATATCAGCTGTTTTAAAATATGCAGTTAAGTCCCAAGCACGTAGAAAACCTTGCCTTCCGGTAGCAGCATTATTCAACACTGAAATAACCGTTTTAGTATTGATGGTACAATTTTCTACCCATCAATTAATGAAACTGATTCTAATCCTTAGTTCATGTAATACAATTTTTATATGCTTTGTGTATCAACATTACAATGAAGTAAAAGAGGGCAGAAAGATACCAATATATACATCATTTAAGATAACCGAACTGCTTCAAAAGCTTTGGTCTTCCCAATTTTTCCCAAAGCTTATCTATCGTTATTACAAAAGCCTAATAAAGCAAGCGGCAGAAAACAGAGTTACTGTTATGTGGAAACATGGGCATGCAGAATTACAAGGTACTAAAGAAGCAGATGTTTTTGAATAAACAGGACCAGAGTCAAGTATTTGCTCCCTCAAACGCCTCTACCTACAAATAATGGTTTGCAAGTTGAAACTACAGTCACCCAAAGCATATGGAATAGTTGTCAAGGACTTACGTAGTCTAAAGTCTTTTTCAAACTCTATATCCAACATTATTGAAAGTACATCCATCTGGAGAATGCTGACATGGTTTATCATAGGTCATGGTCCATTTAATAAGCATCTGTTCAAGATTGGTGGATCGAACACAGACAGTTGCAGATTTTTCGTTGGGAGATGAAAAATGCTATTCTCATATTTCATTTGAATACAATGCCATAGCTAGCAAAAGTCGTAGCAAGGTAGATCAATGTATTATTAGTGATTGATTGAAAGAAATATTTTGTCCAGCCAGATTATCTAACCGAAATTTTTAAATACAATTCTTGAAATGAACCGAATTTACTAAAAAAATAATTTTTGTTTACATTGTAGTTGACATTGTTTTTATTGTATACAGCATAGTTTACATTGTCGGCAGTAGTAAACGGCTTGTTTACACTAAAGCCTACATAAAAGTGTAGAGAATTAAATATTACATGTAAAGGAACAACACTGTGTAATAGTAAAACTGGCTATCACCAAATACTAATTATAATTTTAAATATATTTAAAAATATTAATAAAATATGAAGCACGCGGCTTCATACCACTTGAATATACAAACTTTTTACAAACAAATAATATGTTTAGAAAAACACAGTTTAATCTACATAATTTTTACGAATTAAGTCTGAACATAATACAAAAACCATTTATTTAATTAAGCCCGACTTTGCATCACTCTAGAAAATTAAATTTACGTACTTATCTATTTAATACACAAAACATCATACCTAATTTCAAATACAATAAAATTTCCCCTTGTATTATTCAACTTTTGAACTCTTCTAACATTAAAATTTTAACAACAATAAACAAAACAAACAAAAAAAAACAGCAGTTAATGTCATCAGAAAATAATTTCAAATAAAGATTAATTTCCTAAATGATAACCTCATGAAATTATAGGTTTAATTTGAACAACAACAAAAATTTAATAGAATAAATTAAATGATCATTAAAACATTTTATAGCAACGCATAGATATTAAAAAAAAACCAAAAAAAACACATAAATGTTCAAAACAATTATTACCTACCTAATTACAAGTTTTCAAATAAAAAAAAAAAAAAAACAAAAAAACATTTTTATAATTAAAAAATCATTAAAAAATATATTCCTGTAGGAGTATTTTACCTATACCTATTTTATTAAATTTTATTTATAATATTCACATACATAGACATTTTCACAATACACACAGTGTGTAAGTACACAACACAATCCTAGTAAAATTTAATTTGTATTATTTTTAAGGAAACCATAATGTAATAATTATTTTAAAATCATTAAATTTTTTATCTTATCACTTTTAAATGGATTTTAATTCCGGTTTTATCAAAAAAAAAAAACAAAAATCTATGAGGCGGTGTAGTATATAGTATAGCTATAGGTTCTAATACAGATGATAAATCTGTATGAGGAAATTTTTTCTAACTAAATTTATACATAAAATAAAAATACTAAAAAAAATATACCAAAAATTTTATTACTTTTAATCGCGATCCTTATTGTCATTAAATGGTAAGAAAAACAAAACAATAAATGTAAAATTTAACAAAGTTTTCTATTTTATAACATTTTTTTAAAGAATATTATATTTTATTGAAATGGGCAATCTTTATTTATGTAGCTAAGGTTTTATACTTCAAGCAATTTATTGTATTATAACTGTTATTATATAATATGATTTTATTTGTAGATTACATCAACAAAAAACCCAACAGGATATTTTTTGAATGTCAAAATATATTCGGTAAAACTTCGGGATTATCTCCACAGATGACTGTATTGGTCAACAAGTATATAATAAGACCTATAATATCTCACGCGACATTTGTATGTTGTTAAAAATAGAACTGACCAAACGACAAAGGTAACAGGACATTTTTTGAATGTCAAAATCTATTCGGTAAAACATAGGGATTATCTCCACAGATGACTGTACAGCTCTACAAGTCTACAATAAGACCTATATTATCTTACGCGGCATTTGTATAGTGGCAAAAAACAGAACTGACCAAACAAAAGAGATAACAGGACATTTTTTGAATGTCGAAATATATTCGGTAAAACATGGGGATTATCTCCACAGATGACTGTGTGGCTCTACAAGTCTATAATAAGACCTATAATAGCTTACGCGACATTTGTATGGTGACCAAAACTAGAACAAACAATTATTATACGATCAATACATCAATAAGACAAAGTATGTGCCAAGCTTACAAAAGTACAAAGAATAGCATGCCTTGGGGCTACTGGAACATTTAAAACATACCCTATTTTAGCCCTAGAAATAATTTTGGAACTCCTACTGATTCATCAATACCTGATACAGACGGTGGTGCATCTAACCTCAAACACAAAAGCCCTGAACACAGTATGATCCTTCAGAAAATTAAGCTGGGAACCAAAGCAATTTCAATGTCGAACTATATGACAAAAGCAATTGATTATCGCAGGAACTTAACTGTACTAATGGCTAAAAGTAAAGAACTCGAAGGTTTAATAATAGCCGTAGCTCCAGTAGCTTAGGTATGGTATACTGATGGCTCGTAAAATGGCGAGAAAACCGATGCCGACGTATTTGGACTAACGATTAAGCTTAGCGCGGCACTTGGTATATATTATATCCCACTCTATAATTCAAGTTGCAGCCAATACCATCGATGTATCAGCATTACAATAAAGTAAAAGAGGGCAGAAAGCCAGCGGTAAGAAACAGATTTATTCTTGAAGAAGCAGATTTTCTTGCAGCAACAGGTGTGAATAGTCTATTCTTAAGACCAGAGCCAAGTATTGCTCGTGCGAGCTACAATGGATTATTTCCAAGTGGAAAACTACAGAAACCCCCAAAGCATATGGGGTAGTTCCCAATGACTTACTTTAGTCTAAAACCTTTTTCAAACTCATTATCCAACGATTGAATCAGGGAAACTACATCAATCCAGAGAATGCTGACATCGTTTATCACAGGTTCTGGTCCATTTAATAAGCATCTGTTCAAGATTGGTAGATCGAGCACAGACAGTTTGCAGATTCTGCTTGGGAGGGGAAGAATATTTTTCTCATATTTTTTTTTATTATTGGAATGCAATGTCATAGATAGTAAAAGACGTAGCGGGGTAGATGAATTTATTGTTAGTGATTGCTTAAGAGAAAAATGTAACAAAAATATCTTAATTTTTTACCTATTTTTATTGTTCTTGGCAGAATATATAAAAAATCTGTTATGTTTAAAACACTTTTACTACCTACTACCTTCAAACAGTAAAACATAACTGTTCATTTTCAAGCGAAAATTCATTCAAAAACTAATTTAATGATTTAGAACGGTCAAAATGAAATGTCCCAGTGCAGGTATGGTAGGTAGGTAGAAGTGGCCATTCCAGTTGCCTCCGGAATATCAATTAGGACTTGATAGTGTGGTTTTTGATACCCCAACCTATTTATTATTGTTGGTTGTTATAGGGGATAATTTCTTACTCCCCCCAGGGACTCATTACTAGAACCACCCTGTGTGATTGAGATGGTTGATCATATCTTTTATTCTGCTTCCCGCGATGAAGCCTATATATTGCTGAGGAAAGCTTCACCTAAAGCCTGAAGTCTGATTCTGGCTAATGCTGGAAAACTGCAGAGTTCAAAAGAGTTGTTGTTTCATTATAATATTTGCAGCTGGGAATTGAATAAAATACCTAGCTTGGCAGCGTGGCTTCCTACCGACCAATAACCTGTACTGATGGCTACTATTCTTGATATATCAATAAGTGGTTAAGAAATGTTTGGTTTTATTGATGTTGTGCAAGGGTCATATTTCCCTCGGGATTGCACAGTCTATGGTACCCTCACATTTCGCAGTGCAACAACAACAAATTTTAAATTTTGATTAAATTTTGGTTGCCGACTTTGTCGTATCATTTGCTACGATGCCATTTGAACAGAATATATCTTCAAAACATAATGTTATATATTTTGTCGACATACTGTCATGTCATGCCATTTTCATAGGAGTTCAGTCTTGAAAATTGAAACAATCTAGTATTATTCACAAAAACAAATTAATTAACAATCATAAAATTTTTTGTATAGGACAGTAGAATAGAACGAACCGAAACCAACAAACCCAACAATCAAATTTCTGAAATATAAAACTAAAAAATTACCCCCGAATGATGTATAGACAAAGTTTCAACAACACAAATTTATCTACTTACATATTTATTTTCTTATTTTATTTGTTCTCTTTTTCTTCTTTGTTTTATTTCTCCTCACAATTCTTTATAAGCTCATTTCTATTTTTTGTTTATCTTCTCTCAACGATAAAATATCACACAAAATACGAGCTAGTTGGGTACGATAACAAGGATAAAATACAAAACAAAAAAATGAATGACGACAAGACAACATAATAATATAATAACAGAAGGTAATACATAATATACAAAAATATAGAAATGAGAGAGGCACGACATCAACCGATTGAATATAATAGCTTTGTTTTTGTTTTTGTTTTAGGTTTTTATTTTTGACATTGAAGATTGAACACAAATCATTCTTTAATGTTTGAAAAATCTAAGTTCCTCATCATCGTCATCATTGGCATCATCCAAAATCAACATTTATGATCATCATACCATTATCGTTATCATTAATAGCTGAGCAAATGAGAGAGACAGAGATAGAGATAGACACAACCATTAATAGAATTTTCTATCATTAAATTTTAGTATTTCCTGCCACCGAAACTTCCCTTTTATTTAATTTTTTTTTTTTTTTTTTTTTGATATACAATATTATGATCTATTTAGATTAATTTGGGAGGGAGTGAGAAAGAAAATAAAGGAATACAAAATAAAAACAAAGTAAAAAAAGAAGAAAAAAGAATTAAAAAAATGAAACAAAGAAAAATGAAAATTTTAAGACATTGTTTTTGATAACGAAAAAATGTTATAAATTGAACCTTCATCAGCATAATTTTATAGCCTGAAAGTTTTAAGGTTGTTATTACAAGTAATTATAATGGGATATAGGTACACCATCATCAATTTGGGGGTGAAATAAAACAGAGATACCTATACTATATTCTTGTATAATTTATAAATTAAAAAAAAAATTTTTTTTTTTAAGTATTTTTTTGGGAGACAGGATTTTGTTAGAGGAAAAGAGATAAGAGATAAATAACAAAAAAAATTACTTGTGGTTGTTATACAGTGATTTTTTTTTTATGTTATATTTTTGATTTTGAAGAGATTCTGGCTCTTCCATTCCATTGAAATTTTAAAGTGATTTTGATGTATGTAGAGATGAGAAAAAACTTTTTGATGTCATTTTATACAAGTTTTTGATAAGATAATTTTTTTTGTTTTTTTTTTGTAAACTTTTGACATTTCACTTTGTATCTATATAATAAATTTGAGTTTTTGGGGACAAAATTAATATTCCAAGTGACTAAATTTAAACATAATATGAAAATAATACTAAATATTGTGAAGTAATGAATTTCTTTAAAAAAAAAAATTAGTTCAGAAATTAATTGGGGGTTGTGTAGAAAGTAAGTAATTAGAATATTTTGTTTAAGTGGGTAGATGTATTATAAATTACTTTAAAATATATTTTTTAATTATTGCTTATTAGGATAATTAAAATATAAGAGTATTTAATTTGATTAATAACTAGATGTACCCAGTCTGCATTGGTACATGCCCCCTTTTTAAAAATAATTGTTTTAAATGCTTGCGGATTCTGAGGAAGATGTTGTATCGGCGTAGTATAACCTAATGACCATATCCCAAAGATAGCTAGCTTTCCAAAATATATATTTTTAATGGCGCATATAATTTTGCACCTTTTACAAAGTAATACGCTGGTGTAACATTTAATACGGAAGATTGTTATTTCGTAAAAGGCACACTCCTAGTTTTATATAGAAAAAGGGTAAAAAAAAAACAATTTTTTTTAATGTAAATCTTTATATGTTCTAAACTATTCAACGTAGACATAAAATATGTATATACCAGTAATAGAAAAAAATGAGACATTTCCAATAGTACATAAATATTGGGGAGGTTTTATGGTAAAATCTTGAGGTATTTGGTTTTTTGAAAAAGAAAATAAAGATTGTTGTTTTTTTCCAAAATTTTCTACTTTGAACTACAATATCTCCACAATGGCAGTACCATTCATCATCAAATAAATGTTAAATAGTGATGCAGACCGTTATCTTTCTGGAATATATAAATGAATATATATATACCTAATGGATCAACAGATATAACGGTTTTTATACAAAAATGACAAAGCAATAAGGATACGTTTAAATGTCCTTTTCGTCCTTAAAGGATAAGATGCACCACTAAAGATATATATTTTTGGAAAGCTAGCAGTTCCAGCTATCATTGGGAGTCATTAGGTTCTACTACGCCGATACAACATCGCCCTCAAAAGAGCCAAATACTTTTTCGGTTTTACCTTTGATCATTATTTATCTAGTGGATTTGATTTGCTTTGCTATCGTGGAATCCTCAGATAGCTGCTATATAAGTCCTAACACTCTGCAAGAATATTTAAATTACATTACAATCAGACCTAAAAATGGCTATTTAAATGTACTCTTTCAAAAAAATAAAACAATCATATCAAGAGTACTGTATCAAGAAAAGTACTGTATCAAGAGTACTCAATCAAGAAAAGAGTACTGCGAGCCTTAATTATTATCCTTTCATCACGTTAATAGTACAATTTTTATTTTAGCTTTGCAAAGAATTTTAGGCTGAGTATAGAAGCATTTAAAATGGTTTTGGAAAGTGTTAAATTGGAAGACAAAAAAAAGTATTAGAGTTCCGTCAATATTACAATTTGCCCCGCAACATTAAGCATATTGGCAAGTGGTAGTTATGAAGTTAATGTGGTGCTAATAACGTTGTAGCAATTTATGAAACATATAGAATACCAGTTTTTTCCAGAATGACAGTTGGTTTTGGGATTTCATAAATTCCACCAATAATGCTTATTTGTTTTTGTTAAGTTTTATTTTGGTGTTTACAAATAAAAATATATATATATATATATTTAAAATTTCTTATCAAATATAAATTATTTTAAAATTACATTTTTTCTCCAAAATTTATTTTACAATAATCTTTTAACAACAAACAATTTGAACAACAATAATAAAAAACGATAATGACTACAGTGTGGCAGCACGCACGTATTTTTGTTTCATTTCAGTTGACGTTAAAATTTTGTTACGCCACTAATTTGTTTAAAAAAAAAAAAGTTGAGCCAAAATTATGCTTCCGTGGTTTGGGTAATTGCATATCTATTGAAAACTTCACACCAAACCTTCAAAATTCAGTGAAAAAAATAAGATTATGGACCCAACAATGGTGTATGCAAAATTTAATGAAAATAAATAAACTCATATAAATTTTATACATAAGCCAGATTGCTACTATTGCCTTTCTTGTGTCTCCTGTAAGATGGTTATCAGCACAAAATTAAATACTAATTTATATAAGCAGATATTAAAATCTGTGTGGACGTACGGTATCCAATTATTATGTGCTCTCAATAGCTTTTTCATTCTCTTCCTACGTTTTTTTAACTAGGCATTTAGTGCCTGATGTATTTTCTACAGTCACGGATGAAATAGAAAAAACATGAAGTAAAACACGAGCAGTGACTGCAATATTATGTGGACTCGGAAATGGCAGTAGCTCTTAATATTGACATACAATGTCCGTCGACTAAAGAGAATTAAACTTCACGGACTGATCACTACCTAAAATTGAATAGGATGTACACGGCTATTTTCTACACAATAGCGATACTCCAGGGGAAATATTACTATAATAATTTTCTAAAAACACGCGATCGAAAAATTTATAAAAAATAAAATCATGAATCGATCTAACGTAGATTAGTTATAACGAAAGTAAAGATAGGTGGGGGTTGTAGTGGCTTTAATTCGTACACTATCTAGAAGCATTCGCGGATGGAGCTCTTGATGTCTTTCGGGTAATACCTATTATTTTCCAAATGGACACTTACCAACTCTATAATTTCAATATCTATTTAGAATATTGCTCTATGAAATGTTTTTTCCAGATCCAGATGTGGAAGGTAGATATTATGAGATTTTGAATTAGCGTAAATTTTGAAATTTTAATTCCAATTTTAAATCCAATCAAGGCATTCAATTCGAAATAGATATTGTAATTTGGGTTATTGAATAAAATGGAGTTTTAAAATATCTAGATAATATATTTACTCCCTAAAATAAGGGTCGCCTAAACTAAAACATTTTCTAGATGGAAAAAGATATAAATTTTTTAAAATATTTCTGTTTAATCAATTTAAAATTGACACCCACCTTTTATTGACTTAACTAAAATTTATTTTATTGTAGAATAACTATCATTTAATTTATCAATAGTGTTAACATCATAATATCATTAATTGTTTACCTGAAAATAAATAAAAAATAAATAAAATATATTAAATTTGTTGTAAATAGAAAAAAATATAATATGTTTATTTAATATTGAATAATATATTTTTTTATATTTAAAATCTTTTATAAATATTTCAGATTTAATTTTTATTAAATATTTTATTTAAAAATCTTTATTTTATTAAAATATTTTTTTTATAAAAAAAATAAATGATTTTTGTCAATAAATCAAAAAATATCCTTAAAAAATGTTGAGGTAAATAAATTATAACCTACCTAAAATAAATAAATATGTTTTTAGTCGAAAATAATGATATGGAATAGCTGTAATGGCAATTCCCAAAACAAATATTTAATTTTAACTGATATAATAAATATGTTATTGATTTTATCTCTTATATATATTTTTGTATCTCTCTCTCTCTTTCTGATATGGGTTGAATTTTTATTGATAGGTGTAAATAAATATTAGAAATGATATAATCATTATATTGTACACTTGTACGTAATAAATTATTATTGTTGGTAGAGCAGGGACACAAACCATATACAAGATATTGCCTGTTGCAGTTGAAATAGATAAAGAAACTGAAGATGCGATGTAAATAGAATGGCAAAAGGTCGACGGGCCAAGGTTGTAATGAATGGCCAAATCAATATAAAACGTCTACCAAGAAGACCTTTGAAAAGATGGTAATTGAAAATATGAAAATAATATTAAAAATACATCATGCACTAAATGCCGAATTAAAAAAATGGAGGGAAAATCTATTGAAAGGGAAATGTTTAAATGAATCCAGTTGGTATTTTGGAAATAAAATTCTCCTGTTATTTTATAATATTAATTAAAAGTTAAATTAATAATGGAAAAAAATAAATATTTTAGTGTTACAGCCTTTTTATAGAAAGCACTGCTCTGCCAAATTAATTTAAGAATAATGAATTTTATGAACACTTTCTTGAATTGTTTAATACGCAATGTGATATGGTCTAATTTATTTTTTATTCTGTAAGTATGATATTTGCCACGATTACACTAATTTTTTTTTTATATTAAGTTATAAGAGCTAATTTGACACAACAACTAGATCCACCACTAGCCTACTTGGGAATGACCCAATTTTATGGAATTTATAATGTTGACAACACTTTGGTAAGGACTTTAGTCTTGGTCTTTCCAATTCCAAAACCGTTGGTTTTGTTCTTGGTCTTTCCCATCTATTAGACTTTTTGGAATTGAACATTACAAAATTTTGGCTTACAAAATTTTTCATTACGAAATTTTGAATTTTCGTTTCCATCGAATTTCTGAATCGCATTCTAATTCGTTAAATGCGTTTTAATTGTAAAGTATTCCTACATTCCAATCGTGGCCCTTTAATGGTTTGTCGGGCTTATTTGTTATTCATTCAATCATATCCAATTTCTCAATTGCTTGTTTTTTTGCCTGTGCGGAAGTTTGCTCACGACTGCATCAAAAATAGAGGAACTAAAGGTGCACTTGCACTTTTATTCTGCTCACAAGCGAATGACATATAAGTCAGGGCTCAGAGGGGTCACCACATAAAGATAATACAAGCACTTCAATATGAAGTCAACAGTTACACATTTGTCCATCCCATCCCAAACCATTTTTTTTTTTATTTATTTATCTCTATGATTGTATTACAACTATCTTATAAATTACTAATATGCCAAAGGCATATTAAAGATAACAATTAAAAATTTGTGAAAATGTACAGATGGATTGTGAGGGACAATTCCACTGAATCGACCCCTTATATCAAAAATTAATACTAATTTTAATATTAAATATTTATGACTCTACAGGTGCTTACAGAAAAGCAAAAAAGAAAACAATAAAAGAAATATAATATGAATTTGGCTTTAGCTTTAGAATCTACTTAATAGATCTTGACGCCTGAGGCGTTTTAGTCTTCTTATATGGACGGTATTCAGCATGTCAGCTGCCAGTTGGTTCGGATGGAGCTGCAGTCTTTTAGTTGAATTGTAGACGTACCAAGGGGCATTGACAATTTCACGAAGAGCTTTGGCTTGAAACCTTTCAAGGATTTTGATGTTAGTGTTGCTAGCTGTACCCCACAACTCAATTCCATATGCCCAGATGGATTTAAGATTGCCTTATACAGTAACACCTTGCTATCCAATGACCAACGTCTCATAAGTCAATACATTTTTCTGAACTTAGTTCTTAACTGCTTATTTTTATTGAAAATATGCTTTTGCCACGTTAGTCTACGGTCCAGATGCAAGCCTAAGTACTTTATCGAATCTTCCTGCGTTAAACTTTGTTGTTTAGGGTATCTGGGGGACATACATGTACTTCTTCTGGTGGTAAATGTAATATAATATGAAGTCAACAGTTCACATCTGTGTCAATGACCGATCAAATATTATTTCATCCACGTCCCCTTTTTTACTTCTAATGTACATTTTATACAAAGGCTTAATAGATGCCCTTAGACATTTATTTATTTGTGTTCCATATTTTATAAGAAAATTATAAAGGTAAATAAATATTTTTATCAAATACAATACTTGGTAGTGAAAGGGTTAATTTGTTTTCTACTATATTACTATACTTTTCAAGCTTAAAATTGGTAGAGGAGGGACGCAAACCATATACAAGATATTGCCTGTTGCAGTTGAAATAGACGAAGAAACTGAAGATGGCATGTAAGTAGAATGACAAAGGGGGTGGACTGGCCAAGGTAGTAAAAACAAAATAATATTACTATTTTTGTATTTTTAATTTTGTTTATTTTTGAATGCATATTAAGTAAATTTAATTGTATTTTAATAATTAATATATATGAAATGTAATCTAAATTGTAAACTATTTGAGCTAAATAGTATAAATAAATAAATAAATAAATAAAAATACATTTTTGTCAATACAAAAATCTATATCAATTCAAACCTATTGATTAATACAGAAAATTATATGAATTTAATTTGTTTACTTAATCTTCTTATGATTTTCAGAGACCATAGAAAACCTAAAATTCTGAATGGCTTTTAATAAATATTTTTAATTATAATTCTAATAATTTTTGACTATAGTGTGGTCGACTCTCTTTAGTATTTTGTTCATGAAAATAGTACCAACATTTTTTAATTGAAAAAATTATTAAACTAAAGTTGATAGAACAGAATTGAGTCTTCTGAAACCAAAAAAAAAAAAAACAAACTCATATAAAATCGGACTTTAAAAGACTATAAAGGTGCTTTTCGTCTTACATTTAAATGTTAAAAATGGTTGATTTAAGATGTTCAACAGTTAAGTTATGAAAATAATGGGATAAGACCATTCTTGTTTTTCTATAGTATCTTAGCATGATTAGTATGGTTATATAGCTACCACAATAAACCTCAGTGCAGCAAACACACTTAGATGTATACTGACATTGGACTATGGTATGGCTAGCACAGATTTCATACCGACTGTAAATTATAATATCGTTAGCATAGATTAATTAAAATATTTAAAAAGTAGCTATATAGGTAAAATCGTTATTTTTAATCGTTATTTTGTTAAACGTATTTTGATAACGTCAATGTTATATTAGTATTATATCTCATAACTACAACTTAATCTAATTTTTATTAAACTTTCAAATGATGGTTGAATTTGACAATATGAAAAATCGATTATTGTTGCTCTTTCCTGTTTTTCCTGTTCATCTTTTAAACTTATATACACAATTGAACTCAAATACCAAATCATATCATCAATATATTTTATTCTAACCACATCCTTCCGAATTATGTTGGACAACTGTAAAACAAATTCATCAGATTCAAAGAGGTTAATTTTTTTTTTCCTATATAAAGAATTTAATATTTTTTTCTATAGAAAAAATTTACTTTAATTCAGAGATTTGATTTTTTTTTTCTCTATATAGAAAGGATACATCATTTTTAGGATTATTACTCTATCTATATATATATATATATATATGTATTATATTATAACATATTATATTTTTGGTATTTTCAGTGACCAAAAACTTAACCATTAAATTGATTTTATTATTTGTATATATATTTTTTTCTTTTTCAAGAATTTTAGGTTTTTTTTTTATTTTACTATAGGGTTTTTCTATATAGGACTAGGGTGTCAACAATAAAAAAAAAAGTAGAAAAATAAAAAGGACTATTAGAGAAAAATTGGTTGTTAGTTTTGAGAAAGGTCCTTTTTTTCTCCTATTCGATTACATATGTGTATATATGTGCTTTGTATGTTTATTTATCCCTCTTTTTTACCACAACAAAATTATTATTATATGGAAAAAAGTTTTGTTTTGTTTTTTTTTTTTTTTTTTTGTTTTAGTTTTGTCTATTTCATTCTATTGAAACAAGTGAATGAAAGATGTTGGGTTCTTATATGGTATTTTAAGTATTTTTGTCATCCTGAATTGAAATCAATGAGCCATTCAATGTCGACCACATATATTATAATATTTTGTTGTTATGTATATAGGTTTGTACATAATGTACATATATATATATATATATATGTACATGTAAATAATATTGTTGAAATAATACAAATTCTTACAATACAATTCTATAATAATAAACGAACCATTTTATATTCAGTTTATTTTCTGATCATTTTTTTTTTTAAATGGTGTATTAAAAGTGTAGTGTATACAAACTGGAGCAAAAGTATTAGACTAATTAAGATGATAATATTTTTTTTTTTTTTTTTCATTTTTTGGTTGGTATGGTTTGTGTTTATTAGGATATTTTGAATATTTTGAATATAGAATTTAATTTTTGATATTTTAAATATAAATAATATGAATAAAAGTAGTCATAGAAATAATCTTTTTCTATGGTAATTACTTTGACAATAGATATTTTTCATAAAAAATTATTATTAGTATAATTCTGTTATAAAAAAAAGGACGATTATTATCGTTGTGTATAAATTCAAAATGTGTCATATACTCCAAATTAGCCTACTTTGCTGAAGAAATACTGAGAGAGTACCGATGCGGATTCCGAAGCCAAAGATCAACGATTGACCAGATATTCGTCATGAAACAAAGCATGGAGAAATGTTATGAACACGACATAGATCTTCACATGCTTTTCATAGATTTCAAGTAAGCATTTGACAGTATAAATAGAAACATAATTTTAACAGCTCTTAGATATTTGGGAATACCTCAGAAATTATCAAACCTAGTCATAATAACAATGCATGAATCAAAAGCAAAAATTGTAATACAAAGCCAAAAAACCCGTAAATTTAAAATAGAAACGGGAGTACGACAAGGAGATGCCTCATCCGCATTATTATTCAACTTAATACTACATTACGCCATATGAAAATTAGAAAATAAAGGCAGTATATTCAATATGACAACCCAAATAGTATGATGACATACTAATGGCAAAAAATCACAGATCTATGGCTGAAGTATTTGTACAACTAGAAACCGAGACAAAAAAGTAGGCTTAAAACGAAGACAAGACAAAATATCTAAAAAGGTCAAGAAATGAACAAATAAGAACTACTCAGAATATAACAATCGGACAGTACAACTTTGAAGGAGCTGCAACCTTTACATACCTCGGAACAACAATAAGAAGTAATAATAGTATACAATGCTGTATTCATAATAGAATTCAGGCCAGAAATAGATGCTACTATGCAAACAGAAAGTTGCTTCAATCAAAATTAATATCAAGAAAGGCCAAAATGACGATATATAAAGCTATCATACGATCCATAGTGACGTATGGATGTGAGGTATGGACTATGAATGTGGCCGAGGAGAATAGCCTGCACATATTTGAAAGAAAAAATCTCCATAAAATACTCGGACCAAAAAGATTACAGAATGGAGAATACATAATCAGAAGCAACAGCAAGCTCAATAGTATGATTGATAGTGGAGACATTGTACGGTTTGCCAAGGCCCAAAGACCAAGCTGGGCTGGCCACGTAAGTCGAATGGACGAAAGCCGAAAGCAATCAGTTGTGCTGAATAGAAAGCCCGATAGCAGCCGTGGTAGAGGAAGACCAAGAAGCAGTTGGACAGACAACGTGAAAAATGATGCTCAAACCCTACAAATCGCAAATTGGAGACAAGCGGCACAAAATCGACCTTTTTGGAGGAGCATAGTGATGAAGGCCAAAGCTTACGCAGAGCTGTAGTGCTATAAGATGATGATGATGATAAATTCAAAATGAATTAAAATATTTGATGGTTCTAAGGTGGATTTGTAGGTAAGACCAAATAATAAAAAAATATTGAAAGTATAGTGGCAAAAAACTGCTTCATGTAAATGTAAAACACTATAGACCTGGCAAAGCACAGTTAAAAGTATGCCGTTGTGCTTAGACAGGTCAAAAACCTGTCACCAAAACACACAGAAGAAGATTGTTTTTAAGTCGAATCAATTATAATTTACCTTACAAACAATATATGATTACTCCATGTAAAATAAAAACAGTTAAATAGTGCCTAATTAGTTCCGAAATTGATATTACATTCTAGTTTCATAAATCATTCTACAAGGCTTCATAAACCATTTTCACTTTTTTTTTTTTACTCAGGAACAGACTCTTAAGTTTTCCGACATGCACTTTCCATTGGCTTTGAACCGTTTTTTGCTATATTTTACCATTTCGAAGATATGCAGTTCCAAATTGACGCATATTCCAGTTTTATAATCATTTATTAGTTATAAAATGACCCAAAAGCCAATTTTTGGACTCAGGAGCAGATTTTTACACGTTTTCCAATATACACTTTCCTTTGCCTTAAGTTTTTTGCTATATTTTACCATTTCGGAGATATGCAATTCCAGATTGACCCATATTCCACTTTTGTAAGAATTTATTATTTATAAAATTACCGATAGGCCAATTTTATGTCAAAAATTTAATGTCAAAATTTGCATTGAATTGAAATCCCCCATTCATATGCCAACCATGTGGATCACAACATTTCGAAGAATTCGGTAGGTCATAATTAACCCACGTGTATGAAAATTAAACGTTTTCAATATGATAGAAACTGTTTCTATTGTTAATAACAAGTAAATTTACTCATTTTTGTAAAATTTGGGTTGAGGAACATTGTAGGAAGACTTTATTAAAATACTTGAGCTTATAATTTCGACATAGATAAATTTACTTTAGCGAGCGACTCTTAAGTGCCCCAAAATAAAAACTAGATTAACACGACTGCAATTAAAATTTTTATTCAAAAACCTAATATATCCACAATGTATCAAACATTTCACAAAGCAGGCCGCCACTCTCTTGTTCAATATGCTGGATGTTGATGCAGGAATTTATTGACCGGTATTTTAAAAATGTGGAGATTTATAGTTCGCTTACTTTGATTAAACTACTAGTGAATACAAAGTGGGTAAAGGTTAAACTTAAGGTATTGCAGATGTTATCAACAGACTTTAAGCTTTATTCCAGTGTTGCTAAAGATCTGAATTCCAATGCCGTACCATTTTTTTAAATTAAAATTATGTTATATGAAAATGGTCTAAAATTTTCTATTAAAACATTTGGGGCAGAAATTTAATATAAAACCAAATTTATATTTTTGCTTAGTCGAAAAACACTGTAAACAACAGCACAAAGTATTTCTATCAGAAATAGGAAATTGTGACAGGTAGAATCATTGCAATTGGATTGCATTGGATTACTTGTTAAAGCATATTATGGGCAAATCAAAACTATTTAATTATTTGAATATTTTTATTTATTTGTAAAGTTTAGTAATGACAGGATCGAATTCAGGTAAATTTGACCCAAGTACATGGACTAAAATATTAATTTTTTTTTTAGAAAAAAGTGAATTGGATATATTTGAGAATCGAATTGGAAAAACAAAAATTTCTATCATAAGTTTTGACTTGAACTTTTATAAATAAAAACCAAAACAAGTAAATGTGGAACCAAATTCCATCTTATGTATTCCCAAAACATGTCAAATTCTATATTTATGACCTAAATAAATTCAAGACGAACATTAACACCTTCGTTCGTAATAGTTGTCCTCCTTCCCTTTTACAATCCTCTTTTCCTAATTTTTCATTCCCATCCTAGCCCATCCCATCCTAGCCCCATTCCCATCCTAGCCAAACGTACCAATCGGCATAAAAGGTCCCAACCTAAGTGTTTTGGCTATATATATAAAAAAAAAAAAGTATTAACTTATGACAATAGTTACAAAATATTGTATCCACTTGTAATGGTATACAGTTGTAATTGTATACAGTTTTTTTTAACTAGATTTAAACTTAAAATCGCGTTTACTATACAAACTGAGTTGATTGCATATGGAGCCTTGCACAACTCAACCGTCGAAATTACAACTTAATTATTGTCCCAGATGGAAAAATAAATCTTTGTAAAGACTATATGGACTAACTGATGACAATGAAGAAAATGTATGTTCATTTTGTCACCTCTAACGCTACGATAGGAATTAATAATTATCAGAAGATGTGAAAAGATGTGAAGAAATGTGAAAAGAGTTAATTATTATAAAAATAATATGTAAAAATAATTTCAATGTTAACAATTATTCGAGGGGTCACCCTATATATATACGATCTGATTATGCTTACAATACTATTCACTACAACTTCAAGAACTTCAACTATTCAATACATTTGGCTAATAACAGCCATGTCAGAAAGCACATAATTTATTTCTGTTTTCTATCCAAATCACCTCAAATAAGTGGGCCTGAGACTATAATTGTGAAATTCAATAACCTAGTTAGTATTGGAGTATTTCGAATGTTTGAACATAAGATGAAAATCACCATCAGTCTTTTAAATGGACATATCAAAAATATTTTGAATTTTGCAATACACAGTAAAATGTTGACTTACATATCAAGTTTACACATCAAATTTGTAATATAAAATTTTATCTTCTGCTAATTTAAACACAAACTATTGTGAATTACTTAAATTTTTATACTTTTATTACCTACGCATTTACAATATCCTATTTCTATATTATATTACTAAATATAAACAAAATCACATACCTACATATAAAAATATAAAAAAATAAAAATTATATAATATAAAAATAGCAAAAACCTCATCTTGATTGGCATTGTCCTGTTGCTTTATATCCTTTATTTAATGTCGTCTATTTATAAATGAACCATCATTATCCTTAAAAATAATCCACCCAATTGGCAAGTAAAATCTTGTAAATGAACATTATTTTGTTTTTTTTTTTTTTCGTTTTTATGTGTCACTAGGTATTTTATCTATATACCCACATACTTATTTATTTTATATAATACATATTATATTATATAAAAGTTGACAATAAAAAAGAAAAGGTGAAAATATTTGATCTTCTTTGAGCTATACACACTTTATTTGTGAAAAAAAAAAAAAACAAACAAATTTAAGTAAAATGTTGACTTACATATCAAGTTTATACATCAGGATTCCAGATGTTAGAACAGAACAAAAAAAAAAATAAAATTAATAAAACAAAGACAATATATACCATCTAGAAGCAAAATTTAAGTAGATTAAATACAACAGCAGGCGAAAAATAAATAAAAATAGTAACACAAATTGTGTAATACTCGATTTTATGTGGTGGTATAAATTTTTTGTGTGGTGTTGTTTGTCAGTACCACTATGAGGTACCGAAGAAAAATAGAATAATAGATATTTTTTATAATATAGAATAATAAAATAAACTTATTGTTAAAGTAAAAATTAGGAGATCCTATTTAGTGTTAGAGATCCATGTTTGTAAAATATATCCAAGTAAATTACGTTCAGTCAAAATTGTTTGGGGGGGGATATCTATATAAAAATGAAATTTTTTATGCTGTCTTTATGTCTGTATTTATGTTATTTATAGACTCGAAAACATTACTAAATCGATTTGAATGAAATTTTCAAAGTATATTACTGGAATAAAGCGGAAGGTTATAAGCCTACCCGCTTTTTAAAATTCCGACGGGTTCGAACAGCTGCCATACAACTCCCAGCATCTATCACAAATATATTAAGAACCAAAAGTGTTAAAAGGCTGAGAAATTCTCCTCAGCTGCTGCCTCAAAAACAAAAAAATACGTCTTTTACCGTTTCTCAAAATTTTTAGTGGTTCGGGCAGTTGCCATACAACTCCCAGAATCTATAACAATAATATTAAGAACTAAAAGTTTTACAGAACTGAAAATTTGTACTCAGGTACTGCCTCAAAAACCAAATAGTATGTTTTTTACCGTTTCTCAAAATTTCGACGGGTTCGAACAGCTGCCATATAACTCCCAGCATCTATCCCAAATATATTAAGAACCAAAAGTGTTATAGAACTGAAAATTTGTACTCAGGTACTGCCTCAAAAACCAAATAGTATGTTTTTGACCGTTTCTCAAAATTTTGAATGATTCGGGCAGCTGCCATACAACTCCCAGCATCTATCCCAAATATATTAAGAACCAAAAGTGTAACAGAGCTGAAAATTTGTACTAAGGTACTTCCTCAAAAACAAAAAAACACGTCTTTTACCGTTTCTCAAAATTTTGAGTGGTTCGGGCAGCTGCCATACAACTCCCAGCATCTATACGAAATATATTAAGAACCGAAAGTGTTACAGAGCTGAAAATTTGCACTCAGGTACAGCCTCAAAAACAAAAAAATACGTCTTTTACAGTTTCTCAAAATTTTGAGTATATTAATTTTAATTTATATTAGCCAATTTATTATTTTTTATTACTTTATTATTATTTAAACTTAAAAAATAGTTATTATATATTAGTTTAAATTTTTTCTTAAAATAAAGTGAATGAATAACATTAAATTTATGTCTTTAAATTATCGTAAATTGGACATTTCTATTATAGGTACTTTGGGCGAGCAATGCGGACCGGGTACAGCTAGTTAGAATATAAATTAAAACATTACAATGAATATTAGTTTAGAATCAAATAATTGCCACCTTTTGTCTTAGTCCATTAGACTAGACAGTAATAGAATATAAAAAAAAAAAATAGTATTTGGCCGCTCTTCAAAATTTGATAAATAATAAATCATACTCAGTATTTTGTTATGAACTGTTTTTCATCATTTCAGTTTGATGTTTTTATGTTTTTATTGTTTTATCTTAAACAACAACCTCATACGTAATAATTTATTTAAAAAAAAATAATAATTAAATGTAAATCGGAGTTTTGTTGTTGCAATAAAAATAAATTAAAATGGCTTTTATATTGGGTGAAATTTTAAATTGCAATTTTTAATTGAAAATTAAAAAAATTTTTAAAAAATATTTGAATTCGCCACGTCTCTTTTTAAATATATCTATCATTTAAAAGAATAATAATGAAAAACGGTTTTGAATTGGTTCAGATATTACATCGCTTGATTATTTTTTTGGTCTATACGCCAATTGGTTAGTTTTGAGAAAATTGATTTATACGAATATTATGTTTGAAAACTAGCCGAAAATTAAATAATTTAATAATTGTTGTCAGGTCCTTTCACCAATAATTTTTTAATATTTGATTGCTAATATAGATATTTCGGAAGCAACTGATTCATTTTTTTTACTTGTTTTACATTGTTAAATCTTTTTAATTACATTAAAAATTTCAAGGAATTTTATTAATAATAAAATAAGATATTATGTTTTTTGTATACCTCACTTCTATAATCGTACTTTATTCCATATCATACATAAGATAACAAGATTGGGATATGGCCCAAATTTTGGCAAATTTTGTTTCAAAAAAATAATTATTTTTTACAAGAGAAATTATTAAAAAAAAATTATTTTCGGAAAAGTTGATTTTTAATAATATTTTTGCTAGTTGTTGAAAATCTGCAACTTCTATTCCAGCGGCTTGAATCTTTTTAGTCTGTGTTGGAATGAGCGCATTTTGGTGATTTTGAAGTCTTTCTTTTACAGATGGAATCTTGAGATCTTCTCGTATTCTGTCGTTTCTTACAAACTAAGAGGCGTTTACAATGGATCGCAGTACTTTTGATTGAAACGTTCAATTATTTCAATGTTTGAGTTATTTGTAGTACCCCATAGCTCTATCTCTATGGACGTACGCCATATTGGTTTCAATATTGATTTGTATATCATTAATTTGCTATAATTTGATAGCTTGGATTTGATAGCCCTAAAATCCAGTAGAGTTCGTTGATCTTTATTCTGAGTTGTCTATTCTTTTGGACAATGTGAGTTCTCCAAGTAAGTCGGCGCTCTAAATGCATACCCAAGTACTTTACTGCAATATTTTAGACGCTATCATCGGATTTGTATGGGATGCCAAAATAGCAATAATTTTTTGTGATATTGGGAGATCAATGTGTAAATGACATATGTCCTGGTCCTAAAACACTGCCCTGTGGTACACCTCATTGTATTTGTCTAATATCTGTAATATCGCTGTTGTACTTTACTACAAATTTTCGATTAATAAAGTATGATTTAAAAAGTTAATGATAATGGTGAGGCAGCAGCTTTTTCAATTTAAATAATATCCTTTCGTGTCAGACTTTATCGAAGGTCTGCGTGATGTCGAGAAATGCTGCAGAACAATATTTTTTTACATTCAAATGTTTCATTTAAATGCTGCACTACTCTGTGAATTTGTTCTATAGCCGAATACTTTGGCCGGAACCCGAATTGATAGCTTGGTATGATATTTAGTTCGGCTATTGTATCATTCAGTCTTCTGACAAACAATTTCTCAAAAATTTTTGGCGACATAATTGGCAACTATCAGTGACGGGGCGTGGAATTTTCAACTGGAGAAGCACTATAAAAGGAAATATCAGTTAGATTTGGCTTTCCTTTTCTATTGAAATTTTTACTAAATTCGAGAGTTAAAATTGTTCAAATCTATTTCTCAAAGTAGTTTTAATTCTGTTTAGGCAGAAAAACGATCGCTCAACTGAAATAGTTGTAATAGAGGAAGTGTTATTATCAATTAACAAAGCTTATTCATTAAAAGAGCTGTGTAATGCTGTTTCAATTAAAAATGTTAATATTTCGCAAATACTGTTTTTGTTATTAAAATTTTCATCTGAAAATATAACTTTAATTTAAGTTCTGACTTTAAGAAAACGATGTAAAAAAGTGTGAATATGAATTTTCCATATTAATGTTGGAAAATACAACGTATACGAATTATAAGATTTTATTAAAAAATGCTGATTACACCGTTTTATTGTTGTTGTTATTAGTAGATCAAGCATTGGTTTACCATCCTTAACAATTAATAATTTTTCTTCAAAACTTGTAGCAGAAAATGATTTTTTCATAAGCTTTCAATAACACAATTACAAATTTCTATTATAATTATTTATAAATAATAAAAAAAGAAATGTTTTCAATTTTTAAATTTGTTAACAAATTAATTGTTTCAAAACTGCATAAAACAAAATTATGGTTGAAAATAAATAATGTAGCACTCAATAACAAAAAACTACAGAATTACTAACACAAATTAATACTACTCTCTAAAAAAACCCAAAACTACATAAATTATTTATATAAATATTAAATCTCATTTAGGTCAACAACCACAATAATGCACAAAATTAATTCATTCCTTGCTACTTTTTTTATTTGTAAATTCATTTTGTTTCATGCGATATTTTGTTGTTGTTTCCCAAGATAATCTATTTTCTATCAGATATTTTCTAATTATAACAGGTAGATTTGGAATGAATATCAGCCACTCATTCAATTTTTATTCCTTCTAAGATTTTATTTTATTGTCGCTTCATTTATTATTTTGTTGCTGCTGCTAGGAAGCTAAATAGAGACAGTGTGTTTGAGTGTACGTATATTTTAAATGAGGAGAATGATATTTAATATGTCATTATAATTATGCAATGTATAATTGTTATAGCTATATTGGTCAGAGAATAATGATTTTTAATAGGCATTATTTTAAAATATTTTAAATTTGTGGTAGTTGAATATGTCTTGTTGGCTTGTATGATTGAAAGAATAATAGAAAATAATGACGACTTTTTTTTCATTCGATTTGAATTTTTTTTAGTTAAGTAATTTTTATATTAAATTAAATATATATTTTATATTAAGTTGTAAAAAATAATAATAAATATTTTATTTGGGGAAGCACTCATTCAACTCAATATATGGACGCTTCGTGCCTGGCAGCTATATGATTTAACATCTGTGGGCTCTTTACCTTGTTTGGGAAGCATTATTTATTATTAACTAATTTTGCTTGAATATGTACCATAAATTGAATAAATTTGGAAATTGCATAAACTTCGATAAATTAAAAAAAAAAAAAACCTGGTAATTGAACAAAACTGATGTTAGGTAAAAGCTAAACCATGGCAGATTGATCATCCAAAGTGAGCGCATTTAATAGAGTTGTCCCAAAACTCAAAAATTATTATTTATTTTTTTATAACTATGTTTAAGTCAAACCAGTTACAATAATGAATTTAATCTTACAATAATATTTGCAATTAAAAAAAAAATATAAAAGCAGAAAAAGAAAAAAAAAGAATGATCCAAAAAACAAAAAAAATAAGAATAATGTTATTAGTTTGAAATATTAGTTAGAAAACATAAAAATTGGCGTATGGCACAAAATAATAACCAAGCAACGATTTATACCGTACTTCTTGTAATTTACAGATTAAATTATAATAATTACACATTTATTAAGTGGGGATTTCATTTAGATTTTATAGCTTACATCACATATTTATTTTAATCTATATATTATTATATATATATAATCTATTTTTAATCTATATATATTATTATGTATATTATAATTATAACTAAACAGAACTAGACTGACAATCCTACTTTAATTTTATAGTTCATATTACGGATTTATTTTCATCTATATATTATGAGTTATAAAACTAATAAGAATCAGACTAAAAATCGAGATTGAATCTCGTTTCGTTAAATTAATTAAAATCAAATTAGACAAATTATAAGTGTTGTCTATCCCAACACTAAAATACATACAATACAATTTTTAATAATTAAAGTTAAAATTTAGAATTTAAGATGTAAAAAAACGTTAAGATAGATACAGAATAACCCTCTACTAAATAGTAAAAACAAAAATACACACAAAATCAACATGATGATCTTTAAAAAAAAGAAAAAAGAGTATAGGTTTTTTGTGTTTTGTCCTTTGGAATAGAAAATAATTCACAAAAAAAAATCTAAAATAAAAATAATAAAAAATCTTCAGTTACACAGGATAAACTGTGACTAAGCCGGTACTTTACCAAATATAAATATAGACTGATTTAGTAATTTGTTTCTACTGTTTTTATTATATTTTTATTATGTTTTTTTTTTTTGTTTATTCCAGGCAATGAAAAATTAAAGGACAAAAGAAATTGATGTGTATTAGTAATAGTAAACCGGAAATAAGCTTTTCCTTGATTTTATCTTATTATTTATTTATTGTTTTTTTTTTTTTTGTATATTATTGTGTTTTGTTTTTAGTTCTATCTATTTCTATACCGTTTTATATTTTAAGAATGGTTATAATATTTTTGCGTCTTTATTAAATGTACCCTATATGAATATATGAGAGCTGATATACATAAGAAAATAGGCATAATTTATAATACATATTAACATTTTTGGATCAATACATAGGCAGTTGAGAGAAATTATATTGTGAAATTGTTTGAGAGGTTAAGATTATCTTGGGAGTTCTTAATTATATGGGAATATTTATAGCTGTTGGGTATAGCAGAAGTAAAGATATTTGGGTTTTTTTTTTATTATTTTTTTTTTGTAACATTTTAAATGGTAGAGATTAAATACAATAAATGTGGTTATTTATTATAATTTATTAACTTCATAATCTAAGTCTATAAGTTTTAATTATTGATTTTTTTTTTGTTAAAAATGAATGTTTTTAGTAGTTGAAAATTAAATACAGACATTTTTAATTTAAAATATATTGTATTCATTGCTTTAATTAGTAAAACAATTTAATTCAACAATGACAACAGTTTGATGTCTATTGTACGTTATATTGCTACGTTTTTACAGTATGTACATAGGGTGTATACATAATATTATGTAGTGAAGGGGTATCTATAGGTATGTAGATATACACATAATATACTTGTAACATATAATCTGATGCACGTTTAAAAAATATTATCTTCGTTTGGGTGTGTATCAGGTTGGTCAAATAATTGTTGGGTTAAATAAAATAACGGTAACAAAAAATAAAGATATAAATATTTCCAGAAATACACATCGGCTGATTCTGAAATTGATATCAACACAATAATTGCGTTCATGAAACGGTAAATAAACGGGAAGTACAATAGATCTTAAGAGGTCATTTATAAAAAATATTTTACACACTGTAGTAAAAATAGTAAAAATCCCATACGAAATTCATCTAATTGAATGAAAAATCTGCTTTTAAGCCATTGCACAATATGAAAATTTATTTTTATGAAAAAATCAATTTTCGATTTAAAATTTTTGTATGTTTGCAAAATGAGTAATGCAACACAGCATAGAACATACCAGTCGCCGAAATCGTGTTAGACTAAGCCCTTAAGGCATATTTAACACATAATATATTATGAAAGCATAGTTTTTTAAGATAAATCATGAAAATTTGAATACATAAGCTTGTCCAAAATAATAGAAATTACTTGAAAGTTCGATGTAACAAAATTATTGACAATCTATGTCCGGCTATAACAAATGTAACAAGCGAGACAAAAAAAAAAATAAATGTTTATTAAAATAATGTGGTGAATTAAAATAATGTGGTGAATTAAAATAATGTGGTGAATTAAAAGGGGCAAAATTTTTTTCGTTCAAAAAAATAAGCTCTTGGCAGTACCCAAGTATTCTGCTCACTATTTGGAAAAATATTTGTCTGTAATTGCCTTTGGTAAATTAATTAGTATTAGGTTAACAAACAAAGCAGTTAGCCATTGCATCCATAAAAAAAAACTTGATCAAATATAAATTCATAATATACAAAAATATAATATCGGAGTTGTACAAATTCTGTATAATTGTTAAATCTGAGTTAATTTTTTTTATTTGATTCTATGAACATTTTTTATAGTGAATACGTTAGAAATAGGGTGAAAATATTTTAATTTAAATGTAGTTTAAGACAATAACAATTTTCTTTGTAAAAAAAAATATATGTTATTTATTAGGAAAAACAAAGACCTTATTATAAGCATGTAGCACTGAATCATGCGATAGTCACAATTAAAATTATATAAACCCTATATTATTGATTATAAATAATCAAATCTATTTACATTATCACCAAGTTAAAATATTTTCAATTTGCTAGAAATGTCCATCGAATGATAAGATACCTTTTAAGCCTTTTAGGCAAAATTTAAAAGGTATAAGCTATTAGTTAGACAAACCGGGACTTAAATAGTCAAAAAACGTTCAAAATATATCAGTTTACTTTTTTGAAGTATACCACATCACTACTATATATCAATATTATACCTTCAGATATTACTTAGTGCTTGAATATACTTGTTATAGTTTATCAACACATTTCTCATCATTATTAAAATCTGAAAACCCATCAAAGTGGTGGATAGAAAAGACAACACACACATTTTGTTGTATATTTTAAAATTTCTTGCAATTCAATTCATAATGTAATATTTATTATATTATTATAGGTGAAAAATTTGTATTAATAAAAATTAGAAACTCTAGATAGCTAAAATAGCTCACTAAGAATACATTTTAGTAGTTTCTACTTTCTTTTTCCACGCCACAAATAAAAAAAAATTTTATATTTTAATTAGGAAATATTTTTTAATTTTTTTATTTTCCATCTGTGTGGACATTTTTCTTTTTTAAAAATTAAAAATTAAAATTAAAAATTAGACGTGTTTTGACAACGTTGAACTTGTCATCTTTAGTAAACAGTCACTAAGTTTATTAGGAGATTTATATCATCATCAGAACACAGTCTTTTATAACTATAATCCACAAATATAGTCAAATACAAATACTTAGAATTTCTAAATATTATTATAATATTTATTATAAACCTTTAAAATATAAGTATTGTAATAACTATAATGGTATATCGACTCATAAGTGCCAATTATAATGAATCCGATCCGATTTAATTCAAATAAATAGGTCAAGTTTATTTTAATATTATTTTTCAATATTATAATCGGTTATATTAATCGAATCAGTTTGAATCGGAACGAAAAGGTTGAACAAATTTAATTTTTTTTTTAAAAAGCATATGTTAAAAATGACGAACAAATGATCAATTTAAATCTAATACTATTTATATAAATTGCTTACAAAAAGCCTGCATCTATTGGTTTACAAAACACACAATAATAATATTAGAGTAGAATACGTATTCTCTGAGTATTCATCATATATATATATATACACAATTTCCTTATTTTTACGAGTACTCTGATTGTGTTCGTTTGTATTGTACATATCCCATTTGGGTATAAATACTCATTTTATTTTATTGAATTTTGTGTAGATCAAAATATTATTTTATGTTTGCATTTTGATGAAATAATTTTAATCGGTTATTAGCTCAATTAAGTTAAAGTGCTCTGTTGAGCCAAATTTTTTTTTCTTTATTTAAAAAAATTATAAAATTTATAATATTAATTTTTTTAAACAAGAAAAAATATTTTTTTTATAAAAAAAAATAATTTTTAATTATTATTCTCTTTTCAATTATTTCAACAAAACACGAAATCATTTAGAATAAATCCAAGCATACAAATTATGTAGACAAATATTGATTATGGACAGGGTGCTCCATAACACATGCATATATATTATATACCTCATTTTAAGTATGTATGTATGAAATAAAATTCGTTAGTCCGGATTTTACAACATACATAGTCAAAAAAAAAAATTTTTTTTCTGTCATCAGCCAAATTCGGATTTTAATAATATGGAGCGGACGTTTGGGGTCGGCAACCCCCTACAAAAACAAAAAATGTATTAATATTTAAATTTTGCAACTTAATAACAGTAAAACTAAACTGTATCATTGTGTAATCATTGTACGCAATGTTTAAAAATAAATCAGATTTTTAGCAACTAAATTATAAAAGTTCAAGCAAAAATTCAGAAGAAAATCATATATTAATTTTTCGTCTGAATTTGAATCTTAATTAAAATCTGAATTTTTGTCTGAACTTTAAATATCCTGTACGGTTTTCAGTCGAGTTTTTGTGCTTTTCATAAAATGTTTTCTCCCGAATAGGTTCGGGGCATCGAAATTTTGACCATCCTAAATGATTTATAAAAACTTTTGTAAAAAAATCATATAGGTCTGATTAACCTTACTATGCAGTAGGTGATTTGTCGATATCACGATGTAGAATGTTCGAAGGTGCCACAACTTTCTAGTAATGTAATATATCCTTTATACACCTTTAGACTGCAATTAATACACATTTTAAATGCTTTAAAAAAATTATAAAATAATTTTTTTCTTAACAAAAAGAAATTCTAATTTAGATAAAAGTGTAAAAAATTAATAATAATCGAATCGGCAAAATATACTGAACAATTATGATGTACTAAACGATATGGATCGGATTGATTATAATTGATCGCAGTATTAGATTTTTGCTTTTATATAATAATTAAATTAACAAATATAACTCTAAAAACATAATATATACCTCATTAAAACATCAAAACTATTAAATAAATATCTATAATTAATATTAAACAAATTGTAGTTAATAACAAAAACAAAATATTAAAGTCAATGTTTTAATACAAAAATTACAATAATGAGTTCTCAAAAAATTTTTAAATCAAAAAATATATTCATAAAATATAAAACTATTATCTGTGCACATAAGTGCATATAAAATACATACATAGTGTTGGTCATTGTCATTATAATCAACTTAAATGGTTGCATAATAGCTTTCATTTTGACAGCTTTCAATTTTTTCATTGTAAAAACAAGTTTCACTTTTCACTGCATTTTCTTATTATACAATTTTTTTTATCTCTAACATTCGTCCTATAATGCAGATAAATGATATTTATGTATATATACATATTACAATATAACATTTATACCATAAAGTAGTTATACACATTTAACATGTTCCATATTTCATATTTATAATGTGAACAAATATTGACTTTTTATTTTTTCTTGTTCTTTCCCTGTCTATATGTGTGTGTGTATTGTACCCAGAATAACAAGTTTATTATAATACTGTGTGAAATTTTACACTTTCTAGAAAAACCGACTTTCAAACTATATATATTAGAATGTCCAGAACAAGTACACTATTTAATACATAATAAATATTTTTAGGAGAAAGTGATGTTTAACTATATTAATATTATAGAATTTATTGTATAGTAAACAATTTGTTAGTAAAAACGATGTTGAACCTTTTTTTGTAAATATTCCAAAAAAAAAATAATAACAAAAAAAAAATTAAATTTTCATAAATTGATAATAAGAGTAAAAGGATATTGTACTTATTTTAAGAATAAGCTCTAGGGAGCTAAATAAAATTAAATATTAAATTAAATAATGAAAATATTTTGTATATACTATATCGGTATTTGTTAAAAGAACATTATATTTAGTTAGGGTCCTTTTTATTATTGATACAACTAATAAATATTTATTTTTTTTTTTTAATATTAACATTTGTGGGATTTATTTAGAATAACTGAAATGTTATTTTAGTTCTGTAATTACATTTCTTAAAATGTTCATTAACATTATTATTTATTTTCTCAATGTTATAATAATTATTTTTTATTGTTTCTATCAGCTTAATTTATTTATTTTTTTATTTATTTATTTATTTCAACTATCTTTGCCTAAAGCGATTTTTCTTATTTCACTATAGTATTATGCAAATTATTTGCATTTATAAATACATTATCAAATACATCTTAATCTTGCTATAATATTAAATTACAAAATTTTGTAATAAGAATATAAAAAAAAAAAAAGTAGCAGTATAAAAAATACTAAATACAACATTCATTGTAGCTATATTGTATATTGTATCGAATAAATATATTCTGCCTCTAAATCAGTTTGCTGTATTTTATCAATCTATGATAACCAGACCCCGAATTTAGATTTAAATTCTTCTAACAATTAATTTTTATATTATTTTGTGTGTTCTTCAGTTATCATTTAAGCTTTTTAGTTATATTTTTATTTGTTTATATTAACATTTATTACAATTAAAATGTTAATAATATATTTTTTTACAATTAAAATGTTAATAATATATTTTTTTTAAAATAAGCTCTTGACCTATCGTTTTAGTTATATTTTTAAATTATTCGATTTCTCTTCAAATTCTAATAATTGATTTTTAAATGTTTTGGGTTTTCATTGAAGTTTAAAATTAGCTTTTTTCTACTTCTAATCTTTGAAAAATATTATCATTATAATTAGCATCATTGTTTACCAACGCATTCAGTGGATAACATGTCGGAATGGAAAAATGTTATACCGGGTGGATGCGTATCAGCTTTTTATTGATGAATATTTATCAGCTATCGATTGATGATATTTTCAACTTCCGGAAAGGGCCGGTAAACTGTTTTTTAACAGGGTTTAAAAAACTACAGCAGAAATAGTAAAAGCACTTAAATTATTGCTGTTGCTGACTATCACAGCATTTCAAATTAAAAAAAAAAAAACTATTACTGCGCTTTGCTCTTACAACTTAACCGAAGTAAAGTAATAGTTTAATGCTTTTTACACATACAAATACTACGCATGTGCTTTTGCTTTTCAAAACATAATAGTAACAGTAGAATTTTGCTGAATGCTTTTTAATATTTTAAGTCAAAGTAAAAAAAAAGCTATTTGCTGTGCTGATTTTGCTGTGCAGACTTTGCTGTGCATTTAGAAAGAAATTTTATTTCGAAGAAAAAAATGAAGTAAAAGAAAAAAAATATGTCCAAAAGGTTTGTTCAATATGCAAATTAATATTGAATAGAGTAGAGCCAATGTGGGTGTATTCAACGGGACGTTGTCATATGAACTACATCTTCTAGGTGGTGACTGGTGGAAAGAGCCAAGTTCAAGAAATTGAGCAGCTTCTAACAAAAATATGTCCAGGTCCCACCTCACAAAGCCCTCGAAAATTTTTTTTATTTTTTTTTAACTTATCTTCAGTAAAATCACTAATAGGCACGGTGCAAACAAGCGGTCCCAAGAGTCGGGACCGAAGACCTCAAATATTTTTTTTATTTTTTAATTTTTTTTTGTCACGCCTTTTTGAAATTTTTTAAAAAATTATTTATAATAATTATTAATAACCTTTTCTCAGAAAAATAAAATTTAAACTGGTGAAATAGAGTTTCGGCCCCAATTCCTAGGACCTCGGACCTATTGTCTTCATCACATTTAAGGGTCATTGTACTGATTGTACTGAAAAAAAATAGAAAAAAATAAAAAATTTGAGGTCTTCGGTCCCGACTCTTGGGACCGCTTGTTTGCATCGTGCCTATGAGCGATTTTACTGAAGACAAGTTAAAAAAAAAAATAAAAAAATTTTTCGAAGACTTTGTGAGGTGGGACTCGGACCTATTTTTGCTTGAGGCTGCTCAATTTCTTGAACTTGGCTCTTTCCACCAGTCACCACCGCGAAGATTTCTTTACTTTTTTCATGTCCACTTATAAATTTAAAATAAAATACTTACGATTTGTTTTGTAAATCCATTTTTTAAATTTTTAACAACAAAAGTTTTCAAACAAATATAAGCCGTCACAAGGAACAAAAAAGCACAGTAACTCTAAGTAAAACAAAAGTGTATTGTAAAGTACTGTAAATGCTGAATAGTAATTCAAAGCAACAGCAAATGCTGTTTAGCTGTATTCAACTCATTTTGCTGTAGCTATTTAAAAAAAGAATGAAAAAGCTTTTTCTGCATATTACTTTTTGAAATAAAAATGCGCAGCAAAGCGGAAGCAAAACAACTACGAAAAAAATGCTCTTGCTATGCCTTTGCTGAATTGATGTTAGAAAGCAATAGTAAAAAAATAGTAAAAGCTTGAAATAACTTCGAAGTTTTTTAGACCCTGTTTTTTAACACCAAAAATCACTGAAATTGGCCGAAATCGAGATTTTCAAATGGTACTTAATAATGATAATTTTTATAAATAAATTTGTTATTCATATTAGCATATTTTTTGCCGCACTTTTAGATACCTACAAAGTTTAAATGAAATAGAAAACAAGCTGGAATTTCTGTATTAAATTACATCATTATAGCGTGAAATCGTACAATAAAGTAATATTATTAATGTTGTTGCATTTAAGAGTCAGGTCTTTATAAGCTTAAATTCTTGAGCTATCTTAAAAGCTGGGTTAACTCAATGTTGTAGCACAAAATTAATATCATATAATTCATATTATGAGGTAGCTCATTATACACCGAATTTATAGAGCTTAGTACAACTGTGCTCAAAATTAGCTCAAAAATTAGCTTATTAGCTCAAAATTTCGAGTTCAAAGTTGAGCGTAAATTGACATTTAAAACATTTTGTCTTTTAACTTAGTTCTTTTACAATTCAGACATTATATGATCTGGTCTTAAGATTCTTGGTGTATTGTTCCACATGTTGTTAGTTACAAATTTATTTAATTTATGTTGTAAAAATATTCTCTATTTTGCTATTTGGGAATAGGTAATCAATGCACCTTATGTTCTAATTAATTACAGCCAGCTCTTAAGTTGTTTTTGAATTTGATGAATATTTAAAGTTATATTAAATTTAACAATTTGTCTACTCAGTAATAAAATTAAGTTAAAATACAGACTTCATTGTTCTTGAAAATTAGTTCATTTCTATCATAATATAGATTAAAGTGCATGAAACAAAATTATGAAATTGTAATAACTACGTTAGATAGGTAGAACTAAACCAAAAATTTTATTGTAATAAATATCATATGTTAACTAGCCCTGAATTGGTTATTATAAATATAATTTGAAAGTGAATTCCATTATATGTAATTCGGACGTGGGCTGTAATACAAATGTGGAAGATCATGAAAGTATTTTCATTATAGATTCTCTTATCCAGCAATAGTGTTAATTCTTATACTTTTTGAACATGCGTTGACTTAATTCGTAGTGCAATCATATTTTAATTTTTATTTTTTTATTCATCTGAAATCGTTTTGGACGATTTTCAATCTAAAAGTCTACAATTTATTTTTATAATATCAATTTATATCAAACTAATAACAAAAGACAAACTTTAAAGATAAATATTTATCAAATAGAAATGAAAATACTGGACTATATCCCCAGTAATACATTTTACTTATAATAATATAAATAATAATATAAAATTATATAAAAAGACTTTGTTATAATTTTAACCGTACACGTCTTTGCTTGGCAAATATTGAACTGAAATTGGCAAATACAAGTCAATAAAAAAGTTGGCATGGATCAAATTAACAATATTGCATGTCTCATATTATCAGAAACGTGTAGCTCAATTAAAAAATAAATTACAATTTGAATTTCAGGTTCTGAAAGAATATGTCGACGACTTCCTGAATATAATCTCAAGTCAAAAAGAATAAAATGGAACATACCTAATACTATTTATAAAAATTGCTTTCAAATTTTCATGTTTTGGTTTGCACAACACACAATAAATAATATTAGAGTAGAATACGCATTCCCTGAAGTCTGAGTATTCATCTTATTATATATAATTTGCTTTTTAAGGTATATACTCTGATTGTGTGTGTTTGTATTGTACATATCCCATTTGGGTACAAATACTCATTTTATTTTATTGAATTTTATGTAGATCAAAATATTATTTTATGTTTGCATTTTGATGAAATAATTTTAATCGGTTATTAGCTCATAGTGGTCAAAGCTTCATGTTAATATCGCAAATTTTGTATTCAATTCTCTATTGAGTCAAATTTTTCTTTTCTTTATTAAAAAATATTTTATTTTTGTTTTTATATTATAAAATTGATAATATTAATTTTTAAAAACAAGAACAAATATTTTTTTAATAAAAAAAATTAATTTTTAATTATTATTCTCTTCTCAATTATTTCAGCATAACATGAAATCGTTTAGAATAAATCCAAGTATACAAATTATGTATACATGTATACAAATTATGTATACATGTATATATATTATATATACCTAATTTTAAGTATGCATGTATGAAATAAAATTAGTTAATCTGGATTTTACAACATAGTTTAAGAACAATTTTTTTTTCTGTCATCAGGAAAAAAAAGTGAACTCTAGATCGTTCTAGAGCGTTCTAGAACAGTTTATTGACCAAACATAATAATTGAAAGTATTAATGTAGCAGAAATACATACATATGTATATTTATAATTTATGTACATTTTTGCTAAATTAAAAAAAATTATTAAAATCAATAATATTTATGTTGAAAGTTTGTTATTATTTTTTAATAAAACTTTAAGTTATAATAAACAATATTTTTTTGTCAATATTGGAAAGTGATTTTGCTTTAATTCTTACAAAAATTCTGACTGTAAAATTTCAGTCGAATTTTTGTCTTTTTCTTAAAACAATTTCTCCCGAATAGGTTTTAGGCATCGAAATTTTGACCCACCTAAATTATTTATGAAAACCTTTGTAAAAAAAATCAAATAGGTTTGATTAGCCTTACTACAGCAGGGGTTTTGTCGACATCACGATGTAGAAGGCGCGAAGGTGCCGTAGGTCTCTAGTATGATATAAATTTAAGCTTATACGTTTGTCAATGCAGTCTGTATAATTTTTATGAATATGTTTTTGAAATTTTTTTTGCATTTCTCATAAAAATTGAAAAATTTATATGCTAAGTATGTATTTTCAAATGCTGTTTTGGCTTTTTAACATTGTTGTTATAAATTATTTTTATCACAACATTTTGCCTTGAATACAATATTCAACAAAATTAGATCCCAATTTTTCTTTTTTTATATTTCATGTCATACGAAAAAAATTTAAAAACATTTTTTCCCCCATTTTCATTCCAATTCTTTTACTTTTTTTGGAAAAATACCATTATTTATCACAAAATTATCTTTTTGAATTTTAAATTCACAAAGTATTTGAACGAAGGACATGAATATATTCTCAAAACTATCTAAAAATACACTCAAATAGAATTTAAAAATAACAAAACAACCCGACATGAGTAATCGAAAATTTAAGGAGACAAAACCATTTTCAAATAAAGATTCAATGTGGCAAGTCAATAATCAGTTTAAAACATAGTACGATCCACGCTAGCCTTGATGAAAATACAAACAATACCATATAGAACAAATATCTAGGTATTCAATGCTTTTTCAAACAGGAAATGTTAAATACTTGTTTTTTTTACCTCTTTTTAAATTTTCCATTGAAATGGAAAATTTCCAATCAAAAAAATTAAAAATAAAGAAAAACAAAAAACTACGCTCAATTTCAATTGTTTGAATAATATTCCATAAATTATTCTCAATTTATAAATGACTTCCAATTATTATTTTTTTTTTTTTGTCTTGCCAAAGTCTTGTGATTCTAATCACATGACGAAGTAGAAATGAAAATTATAAAAATTGGAAATGCTACCCAATAATGACATATCAGTTTCCTTTAAAAAGAAGAAAAACAAAATTTCCATTTTGAAAATTTTTTTTTTTTTTTTTTTTTTTTCATTTTCTTCTTCAACCGACATTTTATTTGTTGACTTTTAATATACACGTTCATTTTCTGTGTTCTTTTGTATATACTCATAGTTCCGATATTTTCTTAAAATATTATAAAAACATGGTGTAGATATAAACAAAAAAAAACATCATTATTTACCTATCATCATCATTATCATCATTATCATCAATATCATTATTGTTACTATTTTTATTATGATGATTTTTGTGTTTTTAGCCCTGTAGTAATACAGAGTAGTGGGACAATACCAATCATCTATTGAATCATCACTCTGTTGAAATTTAATATTTTTCTTTTCTTATTATTTCTTTATGGCTTGGTGTTGTGTTTGTTTTTTTTTTTTTTTTTTTTTACTAAATATTATATTCCATTGTCCAGTTTTTCATTGTCCTGCCTGTAAGCTAACATATCAACTGTCGGAAGCTGACATTATTATACAAGCTAACATCATATATTATTATTTGTATTTGTGAGAAAATTATAATTTTTTTTTTGCTATCAATATTTTTATTATAAATGCAAAAATTGATGTATGATAGATGATACCATGGAGAGAGAGAGAGAGAGGGGAGAGGTAGTAGTTATATATTATCGAATTTATGAAGCATTTTATTATTATTATTATTATGGTGTGTATTAAGTTCAAAATATTTAGTTGTTTATATTGGAAAAAATAAGATGATATTAAAAATTTTATTATGATGTCATTTGAGAAATCGAGATGATTTGAGTAATTTATATATCAAAAGAGTTGCATGAATTAGACAGTACAAGTTGTACAAGTACAGTTATATAATATACTTAATAAAAATTACTTATCTGTGGCTGTGCTTCTACATTTAAAGTAAATTTAACATAATGTGTACTCATAATTGTTTATTAAATAGATAAATAAAATTCTTAAATGACATTATAATTTTTAAATTAAAATGTGTATGTATGTGTATGTTATGTATATTATGTTTGTATTTGTGTAATAGTAGAACTGTTTTATCAATATTGCATTAATATCTGTCAATATTGTGGCTTGGATTACTCTAATCATCATTTTAAAATATTTATGAAATAAACAACAATGTTTTTATTATGGTTTACTACTGATCGTACCGGGTGTTCTAGAGCATGTGTATCAGCTTTTTAAGAGGGGAAGGAGCCATTATTTTTAAATTAGATATAAATCTATTAGCTAAATCGAGGGTACTCTATCGATTGGTGATATTTTCAACTTCCGGGAAGGACCGAGTTTTTTAATACCAAAAGTCGCCAAAATTGGCCGAAATCGAGATTTTCAAATGGTAGAGGTACTTTTTTATGCAAATTTGTACAGTAACTTTTGTAAAGTAAATTTTTTTTTTTTTTTTTCTTTTAAGCCACAATTATACAGTAGGCTCAATATTATATTATTATCTATATATTAGATTTGCATATTTTTATAAACATTAATTTTAAATTTAATTTTCTTAACAAAATACAAAATATAAAAAATTACACCTACAAACAAACAATAATAATTTGTCATAAAGGTTTTTATTGAATGAATGCATTGTTCATTCCAAATACAAATATAGTCTTCTTATGTAATAATGGCAATAATTTTTATTAGGAGTGTTTCGTAACATTACTCGAATTTATCGGTAGGTATTTATAATGTTAGACTACCTAATAGTACTCTTGATTTGTTTTAATTGATTCATACATCTGTGAGTAATAAATAAAATTATAATGTAAAAATTAAAAATTTTGGAAATATACTTTTATCGAAACCAAATTAGCCTCCTGAAAAGTACAAAATAAGACTAATGGTGGATGTTGAGCATCTAGAACTTCTATAACATAAAACGCAAAAGTATATAATGAATCTTCCTGGAATATTGTTAATGGAAATTTGTAATATTATTGACTTATATTATGGCATTTTTGAAGCATTTTATGCATGTAACATAATTGTTTTGCGAAATATTCATGAGATGTGCTAGGAGTTGTACGGCAGCAAGCCGAATTAGTCCAAAATTTTGAAATGGGTAGAAGTCGAATTTCTTTATTAATGAAATAGAACCTAAGTGTAAATTTTCATGCCTCTAACACAATTGGTTTTCGAAATATTCTTGAGATGTGCTAGGAGTTGTACGGCAGCAACCCGAACCAGACCAAATTTTTGAAATGGTTAGAAGTCGAATTTCTTTATTTGCGAAAGAGAATCTAAGTGTAAATTTTCATGCCTCTAACACAATTGGTTTTCGAAATATTCTTGAGATGTGCTAGGAGTTGTACGGCAGCAACCCGAACCAGACCAAATTTTTGAAATGGGTAGAAGTCGAATTTCTTTATTAATGAAATAGAACCTAAGTGTAAATTTTCATGCCTCTAACACAATTGGTTTTCGAAATATTCCTGAGATGTGCTAGGAGCTGTACGGCAGCAACGCGAACCAGTCCAAATTTTTGAAATGGTTAGAAGTCGAATTTCTTTATTTGCGAAAGAGAATCTAAGTGTGAATTTTCATGTCTGTAACACAATTAGTTTTCGAAATATTCCTGATAGAAGCTAGGAGTTGTACGGCAACAACGTGAACCAGTCCAAATTTTTGAAATGGTTAGAAGTCGAATTTCTTTATTTGCGAAATAGAATCTAAGTGTAAATTTTCATGCCTCTAACACAATTGGTTTTCGAAATATTCTTGAGATGTGCTAGGAGTTGTACGGCAGCAACCCGAACCAGACCAAATTTTTGAAATGGTTAGAAGTCGAATTTCTTTATTTGCGAAAGAGAATCTAAGTGTGAATTTTCATGTCTGTAACACAATTAGTTTTCGAAATATTCCTGATAGAAGCTAGGAGTTGTACGGCAGCAAGCCGAATTAGTCCAAAATTTTGAAATGGTTAGAAGTCGAATTTCTTTATTTGCGAAAGAGAATCTAAGTGTAAATTTTCATGTCTGTAACACAATTGGTTTTCGAAATATTCTTGAGATGTGCTAGGAGTTGTACGGCAAATCAGACCAAATTTTTGAAATAGATAAAACTTGAATTTCTTTATTTGTGAAAGAGAATGTAAGTGTGAATTTTCATGTCTGTAACACAATTGGTTTTCGAAATATTCTTGAGATGTGCTAGGAGTTGTACGGCAGCAACCCGAACCAGACCAAATTTTTGAAATAGATAAAACTTGAATTTCTTTATTTGTGAAAGAGAATGTAAGTGTGAATTTTCATGTCTGTAACACAATTAGTTTTCGAAATATTCCTGATAAAAGCTAGGAGTTGTACGACAGCAACTCGAAGCCGTCCAAATTTTCGAAATCAGTGACAGTAGTTTTTCTTTATCTTTGAAAGAGTAACTAAGTGTAAATTTTCATGTCTGTAACCCAACTGGTTTTTGAAATAATCCTATTAGAAGCTACGAGTTGTACAGTAGCAACCCGAACCTGTCATTTGATAGGTTTGTAAGGTACCGTGGCCGGTTGCTTTTTTAATCATGAATAACCGTCTAAAATTTTAGAACTCTATCTTCAAATTTTTTAAACAAAATTATTTTTTTTCTTTTTGCATTTGGTTTTAATATTAACAAAAAAATTCCAACTTACCGCGTAAACATAAAAACATTTAAACATATAAACATATAGAAAATAAATAGACACTGACAAGTTAATATAAAAGTATATAAAATGGACAGAAACTTCTATTAAAATCTATTCATAATTAGATAAAAATAAATTTAATTATACATTTATTTATTTATCAATTATTAAAAATTTATATAAATACAAAAGGGACAAGTCCGATTACACTAGTACATAGATATAGAGATTTTATTATAAATATATTTATAAAAATAATTATTGTAATTATATTAAACAATATTACGATGACTAAGTAATAATTATTATAGATACATATATGTTGATATAATATCTATTGCTATGCATCATCGTAATGGGACTTGTAATTTTTATTTATTAAATTATCATTCATTTTTGTGATTTATCATTTTTATCATTTTTTTCAAATCTTTTTTATTTATTAAAGCAAGAAATTTTTTACAATTTCTAAATAAATTTATATAATTAAATTTATTTTGATCTTGATAATTATGTACCTAATATTTAAATGCACAGCTGATTGTATACCAATTTCAGGAATTAATTCACTAGATAGTATTGTTAATTTATCTATTTTTTCAATTTTAACTAAATGACGTAATCTGCAATATAAATCAATCAGTATAACTTGATTATTTTTTTTTTAGTTTGTTTTTTTATTTTTTTGAAAAAAACTCAAAAGGCAGTAAAAAAATTAATTTTTATTATTATCCTTTTTTTATTTTGATATACAAAAAATATTAAAGTAATAGAAAACAAAATCCAATTATTTATTTTCAAAAACAGGATCTGTTCTTGATATTTTTTTCTTGTCAGTACACCTTAAAAATATAATTCTTTTGTTGTATATTATGTAATAATGTGTAAACTTTATTATGCTCATTTTAAGGATTGTACTAAATTTGATTTTTTCAGTTTTGTTGTTCGTTAATTAAAAAAAAATGATTGTATGATAAAAACGAACTTTTTAAATATTTTCACTAAATTGTAATTATTAGAAATAGTCAATTGAAATACTTTAATATTTTTATATAATTTAATCCTTTGGGTATTTTTTATTTGTAATTGCATATTAATCCGGGTTGGTGACTAAAACCACAAACTGAAATCCACAAAAAAAAATATTATTTAAGTAAGACAAGATTGCCAAACTGTATAAAAAGAAATATATTGCACTTTTCCGTAAATAAATATAAAAATTTAAATAAATTGATTCCGTTATTATTTATTAACTAGCTTGATAACCCGCCATAAATGACAGAAGCAATATAATTTCTAGGATTTCTTTCCTTCATTACAGTTTTCATTTCAAGTTTAAGAAAAATACGTATTTGCTTACTAATTTATCATGCCTTTATTTTTGTATTATAACGCCATAAATTACCATATAAACAGAATATTTGTAGTAAGGTGCAAAATTTTCTGTTCCCTAAAGGTCATTTACTCGATCATTTTAGCGACATCCTTTTTGCCAACATTGAAAATTTATCGTATAATTCAGAATCAAGTTAATTCTGTTAACATTCAATAACATTCGCTGCGTAAGCTTAGCGTCAAAGTTTATAGCGAACAAATAATATTTTATACTGAGCCACAACTTTGAACGAAAACAATTTTCAAAACAAAAATAAATAAAATTGTAAATATAAAAAAACAATAATATTATAGGTACATCCTATTTATTTGGATGAATAAAATAAAAACTCGTGTTGGAGAAAAAATTAAAATAAAAAAATTTATTGCAAAAAAAAAAAATATTTACAAAACTGTTCATAACTTGTGAACCATTGATCGGTTATTTAAAATTTCATTTCATTTCAAAAAATTCATTCATTATCGAACTGTTCATGTTAAAATTCAAACATAATTATTATTTATAACATACATTAAAAAGAAGAACAACAATCAATATGGTTTAACCGATACCTATATATACCTACCTACTATATTAAAAAAAATTCATCACTCTCTACAACATACATTTCTAAACACTTGAAGAAAACAAATATAACAAAAAATTATAAATTTACAAAGATAAGAAATATAAAATAATGGTAAAAAATTTCATTTAATTTCTTTAAAAATGTATGGGTTGTCATTGTTTTTATGTGTAAATCAGCAGAACCAAAACCTAACCCTATAGTACATACTAAATATTATATAGATCATAAATTTATATATCATATAGATATTTATATATATATATATTTAAACAAAAACAATGAAGAAAAAAAATAAAAATTAATAATAATTTTAACTCATCATCGCCGCACATTTTTGGCTAGAGTATATATATACCTATAGTACTATACAGGCTATGCATGTGGTATGGCAAAACTATGATGCTATGATCATTATCATAACAACAACAAAAAACAAAAAAAAATAAATAACAATTTTAACTCATCATCGCCGCACATTTTTGGCTAGAGTATACCTATACTATAGTACAGGCAATGCATACGATATGGCAAAACTATGATGCTATGCTCATTATCATAACAACAAAAAAAAATCAAAAAAAAGAAAAAATATGTAGACACATATGCATATTGTGTATAATTTTAAGTAATAAGAATAACCTTTAAGTGCATTATGTTTTTTTTTTGTGTTAAATGCTGTTTGCCTTTTGGTTATTATACCATATTAAACTATTGATAAAATTTCTATTAGTCCTTCTTATTATAAATCAAAAAAATTGTTTGTTTTATTTAAATTATCATTATTATTTTTTATTTTTCCTTATTATTTGTGAAGAAGACTAATATTAAATTAAAAAAATATATTTCATGCAATGGTATTTTTTCCTGCAAAGGTTCAGCATGGTAGACAGGGGTTAAAAAAAGAGTATCAAAACAATTTGCATATATATGGCAATTTGTATATGTGTTGGAGTATTCCGTCGGACTTACAAACATCCAGATAAATGCAGAATAATATATATATAATATTCTGGAAAAGGGCAATATAATTTTTTTTTTCAGACTGGTAACCTTATCCTCCTTATTTCAGCGATTTTTATGTTTTTCGATCGTTGTTTGTGATTTTTTTTTTTGTGGCAAAAGTCATTATGGATATTGTTTTTTGTGGATTTACTCACCAACCCATTAATCTAATTAAAATTACAAACAATCACAAAACAACTTATCATGATATTAAAAAATTGTATTAAGACTACAAATGGAACATTAAAATTAATGTCAAGAAAATTGAAGCGATTGAAAAACTGATACCTGCTATTCTGCTGAAATATATGCATTGAAAATACACTTGGAATACAATTTTTAAAAATAATACAAATATCAAATTGATTTAAATTGAAAATACAAAAATATATTATATTTCATTATGCATTTTATATATATATATATCATGTACAGTATATACGTATACAAAGTATTTAAAAAAAAAAAAAATTTCAGTTCAAGATTAACCTGAACACCAAGTCTTTTTAATCCTGTATATAAATCTAATAATATACTTTTTCTAATAATAAATTTAATTATTTTGGAGCAAAATAAAGGTCAATTGGATCTCAACTACCAAAAACTTATTTATAAGTTTGAATTTGACTCTAAATATCTTGAAAAGTAAATTATATTTTCTTTTCTCTATCATCTTTTGTGCAAAGTACAAACATTGAATTTTTTTCTTTTTACTTTCTTATTTTTTGTTTTGTTTTGTTTTTTAATTTATTTCATCTCAAATTCATATCTACCTCTTTTTCTTTTCTTTTTTTCTATTTTGAAAAAAAAAAAACATTTTAGTAGATCATCTCTAATTCGCCACTTTCTCTTTTTACTAACAATTTTTTTTTTTTTTTTTTTTGTTTTTTTTGTGGACCAAACCAATATGATGTTGGAGAGGTAGGAAAGTTCAGATGAAAGGTTAAAAAAATATTTTTGAAAGAATGAAGAGGAAAACGAGAAAAACAAAACACTTTCCATTTTTTTGTTTTTCTATTTTGTTTTTTTTTATCTTGTTTTTTGGTTTTTTTTGTATGTACAATAAAAGGATAACAAAGGATATTTTATGTTTATATATGTGTAGTTATATATATTGTTTTGTTTAATAATATATATTTTTTTTTGGTTTATGTTAGTGAAACTGCTGATGATTCAGCATTTTTTTTTTGTTTTCGTTTTGGTTTTGATTATATGAAAATGAGATGTAGAAAGAAGAGGAAGAGAGAGAGAGGTAGAATAATTTTCTCTCTTAACTTTTATATTTTTATTTTATTCATTAAATTTCAGGTCAAAATATTTAACATTGGCAGCTATTCTTCAGCTGCTGTTTTTTTTTCTTGCCTTGGTAACGCTGTACCAGTATTTTAGAAGATAAGTAGAGTAATTGTTAAGTGAAAATATTTTTCATAATATACAGAGTTATTTTAAATATTGTTCGTGTGTTTTTTTTATTTTGCTAAATTGCATTAAAATTTATTTATTTATTTCGCTAGAATATTTTTAACGAAAATTTGTTTAAAATTAATATTGTACTTATTGCATTTGTCTTCTTCACCTTAAAATATAATAGGACTTAGAAAAATATACCGTACTGTAATAAATGTTCTACATTTTGATATAACAAATGAAATTGCATATCTTGCGGATGAAATATTAAATTTTTTACGCAGGTTCAATCGCATGTAATTTTTGATTTTAGAACAACTTCAATATCTTAAGTGTTCTGGAAAAATGAACAAAACAGATACCGAAAATCTTCCAAACAATAAGTACAATAAGTATTAATAATGTTGCAGTTCGTTGTTTTATTATGATGAAGACATAAATATATCTTCATAACTAGATAGATAGTCATGTATTTCTATAGTAGTCTAAGGCTCTACAGTATATTTGATAGTCATTATATAAATTTTTAATGGCATGTAATATAAGAATGGATGAATTGATCGATTAGTATTGAACACTAAACATTTTCAGTAGGAATTTGGTAGTAATTTAAAGTGTTTAAAATATCTGCTATTATGAACTACATTAGACGTTCCACATACATTTCAAATAATTATTTCCTTAACGGACAAATATTATAGAAAAAATAAATGCAATCAAAGATTTCGGGGTTTTATTCGATGAAAAATTTTAATTTAAATTGCATTATAACAATGTTTTACACTATTATTTTTTTTACACTCTTGACAGTAAGATAGGTTTAATCACCTTTTCGTGCTTATAATTAAGTACGGTACTGCAATTTTACACTACAATATCTATAATATTTCGAGTATTTATTTAACAAATATACTTATTTATCATTTATTATCTCCCAATGACAAAGGGTACTAGACTAGATCGAAAAACCAATAAAGTATTTTTTTTGTTTCATTTGGGATCAAAGCGGAGACCTGCTCTACCTACTGCGCTACCCAGCGTGTTATTTATGTTATATATAAAGCTAATTCAATGTTAGGATTTATAGAACAATGGTCGAGATAATTCAACGATACATAGATCCCAAAATCACTGAACTTATATCTTGTTAGGCCCCAAATAGAAGATGCTAGTCAGGTTTGATTTCTCAATACATTTTTTTTTTCTTTATTAACAAAAACTCATGTTTACATTACATACATTTGTATTTGGATAACAAAATTTTATCCAATGAATTATTCATTATTGGAGAAAAAATTAATATATAGAAAGCTTCAGACCTTAGCCTAAGCTGTATAGCCTAGGTCGTATAGTTAGTTATTTCGAATTGATGGAATTAAAAAAAAATTGCTTAAGATTCGCATTACGTCATCTTCCTTGTGCTTAACCTCTTAATTTTACCATCATATGAACTTAGATTAAACTTAGTTCATCTCGTTACCCTCAAAAAGAGAAGTGAAGTTGGTAATGCTATTTTTATAATTGAAATAGTTAAAGAAAATATTAAATCGCCCTCTATTTCCAACTTCAGTTCACATAAGCAGTAGCAGAAAGAGCTGTTATACCCTCTTTACCCGTACATTTCATCGAACCAACTATATGGAATGAACGAACTATAATCTATAGAATTTTATGCTCATTGCCAATAAATACCAGAAGCTTATTGATCTGTGTTCAAAGATACTTTAACAAAGCGGTTTTATTCCGTTTAGATTAATCTGACCGATTTCTTAATTGAACTCATCTTTTGTAGTTAATACAATTTATATTTAGATACTGATCTTAAGCTGTGGAAGCAACGTATTCTTTAATTGAAATGTAATCTACTAACTTTAACAAAGCACTCTTGATTTTTGCTCTTATGCACACACATATATGGGTGAATTTTTATTATCAACAATCCTGCATACAAATGGTTGCCTAGCCCTGATTTAGAACTAATAATTTGCTTATCAATTTATAAGCTTTTATGACTAGTAGGAATATATTGTATGTTCAATAAGCAATTATGAGAAAAATATTTTTTGGTCATATTGACGTTATATAAGCGACTGTATGTACCATGGTAAAAATCTGACTTATAGTTGTCAGAACCAAACCAAATTTTGGCAATAAATATTTTTGAAAATTCTAAATATGGCAGGTTATTTTATCTCGATTAATTCATATGTTGACATAAACAACTACGTACTTTAGCTAAAATGTCACTTATAGTTGACAGATAAAACCAAATTCTGACAGGAAATCTTATTGACATTATATAAGCGATTATGTACCATGGTAGTAAAAATCTGACATATAGTTGTCAGAACCAAACCAAATTTTGGCAATAAATATTTTTGAAAATTCTAAATATGGCAGGTTATTTTATCTCGATTAATTCATATGTTGACATAAACAACTACGTACTTTAGCTAAAATGTCACTTATAGTTGACAGATAAAACCAAATTCTGACAGGAAATCTTATTGACATTATATAAGCGATTATGTACCATGGTAGTAAAAATCTGACATATAGTTGTCAGAACCAAACCAAATTTTGGCAATAAATATTTTTGAAAATTCTAAATATGGCAGGTTATTTTATCTCGATTAATTCATATGTTGACATAAACAACTACGTACTTTAGCTAAAATGTCACTTATAGTTGACAGATAAAACCAAATTCTGACAGGAAATCTTATTGACATTATATAAGCGATTATGTACCATGGCCGCAAAAATCTGATTTATAGTTGTCAGAATCAAACAAAATTTTCACAATAAATATTTTTGACTATTGTGAATATGGTATGTACTTATTTGATCCCAATTTTTTCTAATAAGCATAGTTATAATTTGTTTGCGCAAAAATATCCATTTTTTAAATAGATTTTTACAATTCCCAATACTATCAAAATAATCTGACAGAACCTTTAAGCTTCGCTTTAATAACCTTTAAATTAATTTTTACTAACTCTACATAATTTTATAGACAACCCTGTATTTTGATTAAAAACATGGAATATGCAATTTTTATATTTTATAATGTAAGAAAATGGTGGTACTGTTGAAAATGGGTTTTGTTAGAGATAAATTACAAAAAATTAATAATTTTTGTTTACTTTGTAATACTTTTATATATATATTTTAATATAATAAAATTGCGAAAATAAAGCACAAATAAAATTCTTGTTAATTGCAATATTACTTGGTGATTATGCAAAAAACAAAACAATAATAAAAAAAATAAATAAAAATTAAAGTGAGTCCTGCCCGTACTGCATAGTGTTAATTTATATGTTTTATACTTTGAAATTATTTTAATTGTAACTGTCAGAAAAATTGAAATTTTTTCATTTTTTTTTGGTTTTATTTTTATTTTTATTTATTAATTGGTTGTTTAAAAGTTAAAATTCAAAATGTTACTTCAAATAAAAGTTATTCAGAAATAAAAAATGTATATTTTAAGTATATTTAAAAATATTTAATTTAGAAATCAAATTAAATAAAACTTATGTTGGTCAACAGTGATGAAAATGTTATTTTACTTTAAAATTTTAATTTAAAATATTTTTTTATTAAAAAAATTAAGAGTTTATTGGTATAGTATAGTTATTATATACACATGCAGTTAAATTTTAACAATAAAAAAAAAAAAAAATTAATATAAATTAAAGCCATACAAAAATATAATAATGTAATCTGAATTCAATCTGTTAAAAATAACAGCTTATTACTATATTTCTGCCTTTTGGTTGTTTAACTATGCACAACCAAATTTACTTGTTGTAACATAATATCTTATTTTTAGTGTATTATTGGATGAATGCATTTCATTGCACGATCTGGAAATAGAACAAAATTTGAGCAGAACATGTAATCCCTGTGCTCAAATTGTAGTGCAATTGCGCTCTAAAAATATTCTTTCTCTTTCGCACTTATGCGTTTTTTTTTAGAAAAAGCTTTAAAAACAAAAAAAAAACAAGAAAAAACGATAAAAAAGCTGGTGCAAAATTTCAAAAAATTTTGAATCAAAATTTAGTTGCCTCACCAATTTAACTTACCAACTCGAGTAAAACAGCAATATAAACTTTTAACAGGTCAGAAAATTTTTTTTGTTATATACATGAAATCATTCTCATATTAAAAATTGAAAAAAAAAATATAAAATCGGATGGAAGAAATTAACGGATTAAACAAATTCATTCATAATTTTGTTCAATATATATTTTAGCTAAGTACATATATTGTTTTATATTAAATATGAATGTTAAATTATTATTATTACCACATTATTATATGTATATTATATTAAAATAAATATTGGCTTTTATTTTAATATATGTAGGAACATGTTTTTGAAAACAAAAGATTTTTATCTACGTAACATTTTTTTTATATATTTTTACTTGATTACAATTTTGTAAAAGCATTTATACTATTATAAAAAAAATATAAGAACTGTATAAATTTTTCTATCTAAGAATACTTGTTCTTAAGGCGAAAATGATGTGAAATTAATTGAATATTTTGTTAACCTGACTTTTTTAATTTATTTTAAAACAAATAATATTATTATTTTTGTATGGTAGAATTTTATTATTTTTGAATGTATACTAAGTAAAATTAATTGTATTTTAATTATTACAGAATTAGTACTTGTTTTGTAATTATAATTTAAGTTGAAGCATAGAGTAATCATATAAGTAGAGTATTCACGTAGAACAAAATTTGCTAGTAACTTTTTCAAATATCAAAATTCTGTGTTCACTCCAAATAATATTACTCAATTTTTAACTGCTTATAAGTTGAGCGCAATGTATTTTGTACTCATAAATAAAAAAAATTTTGTGTACCTACTGCCTATGAACATATTTATTTGTTATTACGCTGCCAACAGTGTCAACGATATAAAAGTTGTATGTATAGGTATTCAAATCTTGTATATATCGAATGTGCATGCTAGTATATACATACTTCTTTATTTCGCTGTTCGCATTTCTACTTTACTTATGTGATAAAAATTTTTGTTCTAATTTTTGTTATTTGGACTTGGTCAATGTGATTTATGAAATTTGTGATTTCAAACTTTATAGAAAAAAAGGACAATAAAATTAATGTTGGTTTTATAAAATTAAAAATAATTCAAATATATTTCTATTGAAAAGTATATTGAAAAGTAGGTACCTACATCTATTTTTAAATTTTCAGCAATTTTGATTTTGTTAATTTTGTCTGTTTCTTACCGTAGATAATAATATGAATAGTATATATATGAATACATAATATAATTATTATGAATACAAACAAACAAACAAGCTATCAAAATTTAAAAAAGTAAGTAAAAAAAGTAAAACTGGACATTTTTTTTTTTTTTTTTGTTTTTTTCTTTATTAATTCAAAATACGAATAAAATATTACAAATAATTTGAAAAAAATATTGCATAAAAAAAAAATAAATACATTCAGTATGATCTTAGCCTAAGCTGTGTGATCTTCAAAATATGAATGAAAATTACAAATATAAAAATTGAAAAATTAAAAATACGTTTCTTTACTAGTACTAAAATTATATAAGTTGAAAGTTAAGAATACGAACAACAAAAAGTAAAAACAAAAAAAAAGAAAAAAAATAAGATGAAATAAAATAAAATATTAAACCAAAAACTTACATCTAGAAATTCTAATTTACATAAAATTAAAAGTCTTCCCTCAATAATAAATGAAGAAAGAAGACAAAAACAAAAAAGAAAAAAAAAAAAACAAAAAATAAAATAATTTATAAAGCAAAAGAAAACAAAAATATCTTTTACTTATGGATCAAGTTTACATGAAAAAATTTTTAAGTTTATTAATTTAATTCAAAATATACCTCTTTATTTCCTTCTTGAATATGCACACGTTATTTATATTTTTTATTTCTGATGGTAAATCATTAAATACTTTTAGGCAGTTATAGAGGCAATTATTCTTCTGATTATTTGTTTTAAAAAGACTTAAATAAAAATTTGACTTATTTCTAGTATTGTAATTATGAATGTCTACTCTTCTATTTAAGATGAAATTATGTTTAATATGATTATTAATTATTTTGAATCCGATCATAAATAACTCTTTTTTGCATATGCTATCAAGACTCAAGTATTGATCATTATACAGTTGGTCACTAGGAAACAGGACAGGGTACCTATTAATAATTTTAATGGCTTTTTTGTGTAGAATATTCAAGCGACTCAAAGTAATTTGGGGTGCTCTGCTCCATATTGGATTAAGGTACACTATGTTTGATAATATATAGGAGCAAAATATGGAATATAACATACTGACGGAGAAATAATTTCGAAGTCTCTTTAATACAAATACGTATGGAGAAATTTTTTTGATAACATGGTCAACATGATCTTTCCATTTTTGTTTTGTATCAATTACTAAACCCAAATAGTTGAAAGTCTTTACCATGTCAATAGAATTACCATTAAGAAGAAAAGAAGTGTTATTAATTTTTTTATTTTTAGTAGATTAATGTTGAAGTCACCTAAAATAATAGAGTGGCGGTATTTTTGAGTAAATTCATCAAGTTTCTGAATGAAATCTTCAACTCGTGTTCTGTGATGTCGATATATTGACATGATATTAAAACCTAGCTTCGTTAATTTGACTGTTAGAAAAGTTGAGGAATTAAATTCTTCTTTATCAACAAGAGTACTGCTAATTTTTTTGCTAACATATATGGCTGATCCGTCATAAGGAACTTCCAGATTTGAAAAATATGCTTCATATCCGGGTATATTGAAAAACCGATTTTCATCTTCTTTTAACCAAATTTCGGTGAGAGCGATAACATGAACTTCACAGCTATATGATTTAATTAAAATTTCTAAATCATTTAATTTATTACGTAGACTTTGAATATTTACATATACTATATTAAGATTATTTTTATAATTCATTCTGTTATTATTTGATGCAGAAAAATAATTTACCTTCAAGCCTTCTTTAATATCTATCGACTCATCTAAACGCATTATAACCAAAATTAAAAATAAAATTTATTGACAATAATAATTGAACTAATTTTCGAGATAACATTGATGACGTCATGCTATCACATGTGTGCATTATCATATAAAGATGTAATAATATAACTAGTTTTAGTTTGAAAATTTGATTGACAATCATATTCTTTGTATGGATTGTTGGCTGTTTTTATTTCTTCAAAAATTATTTCATTTGAAATAGAAATAATATTTTTAACCAAGTTCTGAGAAAAGAAAACAAAACGGTATTCCGTACAAAGTTCACGATTTGTAATACATAACTAATCAATTTTATTCTTTTATTACTATTATTTTTAGAATTTTTTTCTTGATTATGTGATTCTATCATTGACCTATTATTGTATGTACATATACTATTTCCTTCATTACCTTTGCGATTTAATTGTGTTTTTTTTGTTTACATTTTTCTATATATATTTTTTATATTGAATTAGATATGTAAATGGTGAACACATATACGATATACACTCTTCATATAAATCAAAAGTACAAACGTATGTAAATACTCTTCAAATTATCAAACAATGCCTCTATACTGCTAGCCTAGTCACTGGGAGAGCAAAACTTTATACACAAAACTAAAATATAACTTAAAACGAAATCATAATTCGATAAAATTCCGAAAAAATCATTCTGTGAATAGGCTAGAAGTATAGAGGCATTGTATGAAATATTCTCCTCAATAAATAAAAAATTTTGAGTAAAAATAGTTGAGTTTCGAAAATTATATTTGAGTGTTTTGGGGTATTGAGTGAAAATAGGACGGCATTTTCGTGTTTTCAGTAAAAATGGGACGGCATTTTTAGAAGAAAATGATTAACAAATATTGTTCTACGTGAATACTCTACTTATATGATTACTCTATGGTTGAAGCCAAATTTAAAATTTTTAACAGAACATAATAATAACATTATACAGAATAGTATAAAAATAATAAGATGTTGAATGACACAAAATGGCTCTATTTTACTTAAAAGTTTGAATATTATAAAACCAAATAGAAATTTGTTTAACCCGTATGCGCATTTCGGCCATATATAAAACTTATTTACATATTATTAAAAGTTCATTAAGAAGAATCGAGATAAAATGAGAAGGTGCTTACTGCGCATGTCCTTAAATGCATGGCTATTATAATTATAGATACTCTATTTTTGTTTTTGTTGTTTTTATATTTTTTTTATTTTAGATGAACTTGTTTTTTTCTTTTATTTGACGTATTATTCAAATAGGTTTATTGCAAGCAAAGAATTTCTAAACAATAAGAAGTCAAACTCGGATATGTATTTTTGTTAGCACACCCAAACATTTAGAAAAAAAATTGTTAGAAATGGACGGTAATAAGAATTGTATGTTCACGAATGAAGTGAAATATAGGAAACAAAAAGGTGTAGCGAAATTAATAAGATAAAAATCAAATAGAATGTGTGTAAATAATAATTTGTTCGTATTAAAATGAAACTATTTATCGTGGTATCTATTAAAAGTTAAATTTTAACATAAAAAAAATTTACTTTTTGTTGTCTTTGCTTAAAATTTCAATACAAAATCTTTAATTATTGTTCGAAGATATGAAATGTAATATACCATGAATAAATAAAATAAAAACAGAGAACTAAATTTAAAATAACAATGTTGCATTTTAAATTATGAAACCAAGCCATTTTTTTTTTTAGTAATTTTGATAAATGAATAAAAATATTTAATTCTTTTTCAATTGAAATTAAATAAGTTTTATAATATCAATATTATAATAAGTTTTCATTCAGTTTGTTTTTTGTTTTCATAAGTTTAATAAGTTCTCATTCAGTTTGTTTGTTTCATATTATACATATAAGAATATGTTTCAGTTTGTTTATTTGCTTTTTATATTAATTTCGAATATAAACATTTACGCACACATATAAAGATGCAATCGCAATTGAGACATAATGTAAACGCTGGAGAGCTTTTCAACAAAATTTTGAGCTTTGCATCCAATGTTTGTAGAAAACAATTGCACTACAATGTGAACACAGCCAATTGGATGGAAAAAATGTTCCCTTTGATTAATTCAATTAAAAATGCTATATCAGTTAGAGTTCTGCCTTTTCAACATATTAAGATATTGTAATAAATTTAATCTGTGCTCATTTTTTTTTTTTTGTCTTTATTCTATTTTTATTATTATTAAAATAATCCATTTATTTCAAATATTATTTACATAATGTAGTACTTATAATTAATAAATTAACAAATTATTAGATTCCAAGAAATCATTCGAAAATGCATACTAATAAATTAGTTATTTAAACGTTTTATATAATTACACTCAACCAAAATTTTTATTTTTATTAAATATAAGAAACAAGAATGTAAAGTATGTATTAGAAATAAGTTGAGATCATTCAGTTGCTACAAATAAGCAAGAGTTAAATGACCTTATATACAGTTCCAATGATCTTTAAAAAAATTAAAACATAATTATATTCAAGTTTCACGACAATAGCAAAAAAAAAAAAAATATATGTATATAAAAATACTTAACTTTAATTTAGTTTTTTTTTTTTTTTTTTTGTTTTTTTTTTTGTTTTTATAAAGTAACAAAAATTTTACAGATTCTAAAATTAAATTTAACAAACAAATTAATGAAATAAAAATTTAAAGAAAAAAGTAAGCAAGAAGTTAGAAGTCTGAGAGAAATTAAAATTTAGTTAATAAATAATTCAATTCGAGAATTGTCAAATTGAAATAACCAATTCTTAAGATTTTTAGAAAAGGATGAAAAGCAACGTTCCAATATTAAGCTTTCAGGGAGGCTGTTAAAAATTCTGGGAGCCAGAGAAGTATAGAAATGTTGAAAATGAGCAGTATGAGCTCTAAGTAACAATTCTAAACTCCTGTTATTGATTCTAAGATTATAATTTAATACAAATCGCTGATTTAAATAGCCCGACCTAATAAAAAATACTTTCAAAGACTTATAAAAATATAAATGGCGAAGGGGTAAAATTCCAAGGTTAACAAATAAAGGGAAGCTAGGAGTAAGTCGATTTTTCTTGAGAATAATCCTTACTACATGTTTTTGTGAACAGAAAAAAAATACGCCCAACACGCGATACCATATTGAAGTTTTGAGTTAAAAAGAGCATAGTACACCATTCTCAAAACTTTAGTTGAACAATACAAACTTAGATGGTACATATATCTTGTAACCTTAGTACAATAATTCTTCAAATTACGTGTATGATTAGACCAGTTTAATCTATTATCTAGAACAATACCCAGATATTTAAACGATTCAACAAGTTCAAGCTCAAAACATTGTTTGTCACAGGCTATTGAGTCATTATAAGAATAAATATTATTATCATATAAGTTAAGAGAAAATTTACAGCAACTTGGAGAGTGATAGAATAATTTACAATCAAGTGGAATATTACAGCTTAAGTTGAATAAGATGTACTTAGTTTTGTGACTAACAACGAGGTTGTGACAAAAGAACCATTTCCTAATCAAATCTAAATCATAATTAAGATCTATAAAGGTATTTAGTAGGCTATTACTATTATAAGCAAAGGCGGTATCATCCGCAAATACAGTCAAATTACCTTTAAAATTTTGGTGAAATAAAGAATTTATAAAAATAAGAAATAGAATAGGACCAAGAACCGAGCCTTGAGGAACGCCCACTTTAATATTGTTAGAAGAACTGTTGGTGCCATTTATTCTAACTAATTGATTTCTGTCTTCGAGAAAAGATTCAAACCAATTTAGAATGAATCCTCTAAAGCCTGCATTAGAGAGCTTTTTCAGTAACAGTTCATGACTAACGGTATCGAACGCTTTCGTAATGTAAATAAAAAGAGCCGCACTACACTTATTATTATTTAGACCACTATAAATTTCAGAACAGAGTTTAAGTAGCGCATCTTCTGTAGATTTCTTTTTTCTAAATCCAAATTGATTATTACTGAAAAAGTTAGTAAGATCGAGAAAACTTACAATTCGCACCTTAATTGTTTTCTCAAAAATTTTAGAGATAGGAGATAGTAGGGAAATGGGTCTGTAATTATTCGGGTCCAGAGGAAGACCTTTTTTGAAAAGAGAAATGACAATTGCAGTTTTTAGTTGGTCTGGAAAAACGCCTTTGAATATACTTAGATTGAAAATGAAACATAACAACATCAACAATGAATAAAGATATTTCTTTAAGAATATTATTAGAAAGAATTTGAGAAAAATCCGATTTCGAATTGGAATTTTTGAGACCCATAATAATTCTATGAATTTCAAGTGATGAGAATGGTTCAAAGAAAAAACTTTGCCGTCGATAAACTTCATCATTAAGTTCCGAAGAAATAAATGAAATGTTTCTAGCATCAGTTTGGGTAGTAAGAGTGATTTCTTCGGCAATTCCTGAAAAAAAATTGTTAAAATGATTCCCAACAATTGAAGGATCGTTAACTAAGTTCCCATTTATTTCCAAAGAAATATTTGAAGACGTGGAAGAATTCCTGTTTAATATAGAATTGATGATTTTCAATTCAGTTTTCGTGTCTCCTCTGTTACTACTTAACCGTGAAATGTAAAAATTATCTTTACAACTCTTAATTTGTAATTTAATATCTTTACAAAGCTTGTTATAAAAATAGACCAACCTTGCATTTTTCGGATGTTTTTTTAAAGTTAATCTTAACTTATTTCGTTTAATGATCAAGTTAAGTAAATTATTAGACATCCAAGGTTTCAGTCTTTTCCTAATCTTTTTAAAATTTGGAGGATTAGAACAAACATTAATATATCCACACAAAATTTTGAAAAAATTAGAATAAGCAGCCGAAGGACAATTAGATTCAAAAACGTTTTCCCAAGATTCAACCAGTAACGTTTGCCTTAAACGAATAAAATCTAAGGAAGCAATGTTAATAATTCTATACAACTATCTACATAAGATATAAAAAGATATTGAGTATAATGTTGAAATTAAATCTGTGCTCATTTAGAGGTAATCTGAATTGATTTTATCATGGGATTGGGTAAAGAAAATCTTAAGAATTTTTTCAGACCGATTCAATTTTGTTAATCTGTATATGTAGTAGAAATGATTCCATGTATCTGGCTAGCGTATTTCAAATTAGGTCTAACTAAGCCGACGGAAAGAGTTTTCAGTACATATAGGGGCACGTTAAAGTCTTTTACCCAACATATCATAAAATAAAGTATAAATTATGGTCTTATTAAGTATATGTGAGTATCATAAAGATGAAATGATAGCAATTACTATCGAAAGAAAGACCCCCAAGTCTTTCATTCATACAACTTTGGGAATATGGTTTGGTTATCATAAAGTAAATATACATATATATTTTAGTTCTAACGAAAAACTGGTCAGTGTTGCTTGGAAGATACGCAGCTAGTCGTGTATCTGATGAAATTTCAGCTTTCCAATTGCTTATTACAAAGTATTGAATAAACAGTATTGAAAAAATTATATTGACAATACAAATTTTGGAAATATATCAAGTATATCAAGAAAACTGGAAACCTTTAGATACCATAGAACTGGAAGCCTTCATTGGTCTTTTGATATTAGCTGGTGTATTCAAATCAAACAATGAAGCACTTGAAAATTTGTAAATTTGTGGGACGAGAAAAAAGGCAGAGATATTTTCCGTGCCACTATTTCCCTCAAAAGATTCAAAGTTATTTCAAGAGTCATAAGATTTGATGATCGCAGCACACGAGCTGCTCGCAGAAATACGGATAAAATGGCTCCAATTCGGGATTTGTGTGGAAATATTGCCAAAACTATTTAATCAAGGTGAAAATGTAACGCTTGACGAGCAATTGGTTGCGCTTCGAGCTAGGTGTCCGTTTCGCCAATATATGCCGAATAAATCGGCAAAATACGGAATTAAATTTTGGATACTTTGCGATAGTATAAATACATACAGTAGCTGAGAAAAAGCAAAGCTTACGCGTAGTACTTGATTTATGTCAAAGAGAGCTAAAAAGGGAGGCAGAAATGTTACTTATGATCATTTTTTCATATCGTATGAACTTGGACAAATGTTATTGAAACGCAAAATGACTATGATTGGAACCGTAAGGAAAAATAAAACATCAATTCCACCTGTGCTTTTGGACGTGACAAGTAAGCCTGTATTTTCGTCAACGTTTGCATTTACCCGAGATACTGCTATGGTCTCTTATATACCAAAAAAAAAGAAAAGTGTGTTATTCTTCAAAGCACTTTACACAAAAGTATATAAGTTGCAAATGACACCGAAAAAAAACCACAGATAATTTTAGAATATAATCGGATCAAAGGCGGCGTAGACACAGTAGATAAAAAGATAGCTAGTTATACTTGTAAAAGAAAAAAAAAACAGGTGGCCAGCTGTTATTTTCACCAACATATTAGACGTGCAGTAAACAATGCATTTGCGCTTTTCAGATTGGAACAACAGAAAACATCATAGACGACGACTCTTTATCGAAATACTGGGGGAATTTTTGATAAAAGAACATATGGCTAGAAGAGCTTGTCCCCAACGATCTTTAAACTTTCGATACATTGAATGCGATATATTTATGTAGCATAGCAAGTTTTTTTCTTCAATTTATGTACTTTAATCGGATTGAATTTATGTGGAATATTTTGTTTTCTTTTATTTAAATTTATTAGCAATAAATTAACAAAAAAAAATATAAAATAAATTGCTTTTTAGTATAAAACCATATATGGGTCTATTTTGACCCAAGGGCCTTTAGCGTTACTTTTTTTAGGGACAGATGAAAGTTAAATCTGCTTTAAAGCATCTTCCAAAGTGGTATTTTTTTTTTATAAATTTTCATATCATGAGTAAAGCATTTAGATCAAACCTTTATGAAGCCCTAGTAGAGAATTTTTTTTATTTATAACATTTATTGTGCTACATATTAAAATACATTCTATTTGAAGGTCTTATATTCATAATCAAGTTCACCCCTATTAAATTAAGCAATTTTATCAACACACGGTATAAGATTTTAACGAAATTGTTTTATCTTTTACATTTTAAATTATAAATTATATTAAATTACTATTTTAATAATATTAAATCAATGAATAAAAAATAAATAAATAATATTTTAACTTACAAATAAACAAAAAAATATTTATCAACCATCGCTCTTAATATAACACTTAAAATGTGTTATTCAAATATTGTTTAGAGATCTATCTATATTATAATAAGAATTTAAAATATATAAGATTTTTATTCAATTTAAATCAACAGAAAAAATAAAAGATACTATATAATATATAAAGTTAATATCATTAAATTTACATAAAACATTTAAATATTTCTATTTACTCATCTAATATTTTCTTTCCAATATCATTACTAACAACCCTTATTCACTATTATTTATAATTTCAACTTACATATACATATACAAATCTAGATAGATAAATAGGATATCAAATTTTACAAACAATCGAGTAGTAAGCCCAGCCAATGGCACTGCTTTGAATTTACTGGTTGATTTTATTTATTTATATTATGTTCATTTTTTTTTTACTCTCCTATATTTATTTAACATTTATTCATGTTTTACGATATTTTTAGCCGCATCATTACCGCCATATAAACATTGAAATGTTAGCAGCTAGCATTAAGTCTACATATACAAAAGAAAACACACTATATATATATATATATACAACTTTATTATTTTATTACATATGTGCTGTAATAGACGTGCTGTGAATTATCAAAAGAAGAAAATCCCTTTTTCTCTATTTTTTTTGTTGTTGTTATTTTTGTTTTGTTTTTTTTTAGACTTTATATTATTTTCTATTTTTTGTTTTTTTTTTTTTTGTTCTTGAATAGAATATCGTCGTCAAATAATCGCTATGTCCTTTTTTATTATTATTATAAAATAGAAAATTATATATATATACATATATATATATAATATAGGTATAAATATAGAAAATTGTAGAAAACATGGATAAAATGAAAATCAAATAAAGTTGTTAAAATTTCTTGGGGGAAAATCGAATGAATTCGTGGAATACTTAAGTAGGTATAGTTAGAAAACGAATGAATTTTTGTCTTTTCTGTTTTAATTTTTTTTTTTTTGTTTACTTATTTTAAAAAGGATATACGGTTATAATATGTATATTAAGATATCACCGTGGTAAGGATATTTTGATAATAAAATAAAAAAAAATAAAAAAAAAATAAAAGATTTTGAGATATATTCTTTTGGTATATGCTCCTGGATAATTTGTTAGTATTAAATAAAAAAAAAAAAATGACAACCAAAAAAAATCAAAATGAAGATGTTGAATATTTTTGTATCCCAATGGCAATTTAAGAATATAAATTGAATTTATATCGTTAATTAATGACTTGAATCAGTGATTGATTGTTTTCTAATAGAGTTTTTCTTTATTTAAATTCATAGACATGTTTACTTTTCGTATAGCATTGTTTTATTTTCTGTATTAAATTAATTATGAATTAAAATATTAAAATCCTTTTAAAAGGATTTTCCAATTACAAAATATATTTGTGTTTGAAATTAATTTATATATAAAATGTAAATATTTAAAATGAACAACACGATTATAGTGAATAAAATTTGGTTATTTAACTAACATTGATATTTTTATGTTATAATTTTATGGCTTAATTAACTCAAAAAAAAACTTAGATGTATTTCAGGTCCCAGGTTTGGTTTCCAATAACAGCAAAATGCTATATGATTTGGTATAAACTGACTCAGTATTTTTGTACCATTGGTATATTAAATAAATGATAAAAATAATAAAATAATACTTAGGGCCATATTCCGGAAGAAGGAAAGGTTCCGAAATTTACAGTTATATTGAAGGTACACTACTGTTATAAGTAAAATAAATAAAATACGGACTATAGTTATTTAACCAGTACTGTATCAAATAAGTCCAGTCAATTCATCAAACCAGAAAATTCTATAAACTAGTATAGATCCAGATAAAATCGGTTATCCTTCAAAGCAATAAAATTTAAGTATATCTGAATTGGTTTTAAAGAGCATATACGAAGAAAGTACCAAATCTAAATAGCCAAAATGATTCGAAATACATATACGAGTTTTATAATAACAAATTGGTTTTACCTGATTATTAAATGTATGTTGTTCACTAAGCCATCCTTATCAAAATTTCATATTAATACGAAATAAATAAAGCCTAATAAAAAATCATACTCAATTTTCATACCTAATATGAATTTATTCATTTCAATTTATTATTCACACTATATTAAAAAAAATTTTTTATCTTAGACAAGAACCGCATATTTTTATCTGCATCTTACCTGCATCTTACCTGCACCTAATATGAATTTGTTCATTTCAATTTATTTTTCACACTATATTACAATTTTTTTTTTTTATCTTAGACAACAACCGCATATATTTATCCATATTTATTTATTTATTTCAACCAAAATATGCCTTGCGAGATCATATCTCATTCATATGTAATAGTTTCTAAATTCTTTGGGTTCGGTTTAGTTTTTGTCTGGGTTCAATTATTTTGAAATATTTCATGATAGTTCATAATATTTAATTTATTTAATTTACAGTATGTATAAAATGTTGTTAAATTAATTCGAAAAGCTCTGGGCTAGGTTCATGTCATTCGGTCTTATACTGAAAAGCGATTTTTTTTTTTCACTACGTATCCTTAAAGCATCACATCATAAAAATGTTGGTATTTTGATATGTAAATGATATGATAATTGTAATAAAACTGGTAGCACTGTACATTATGAAGCCCTCTTAAATTTATATTGAAACTGTCAACTGACTTTAATTATGATATTTAATTATTATTCTGTCGTATTTACAATTTTTGTTGCTATTCAGCAAGCGAACTGATGATATTTATTTCGATTTATATTTTTATTAATTTTATATTATATATCTTTAGATGAAAAAGTCTAATTCAAAATACATTTTTAATACAATTAAAAATATAAAAATAATATTTAATAATTAATATTAAATAAAAATATATGAAAAAATTAACATTATATTAATTTAAAAACTATATTTCTTTCTCTTTCACTATCGTTTACAAAATATATTCGTATTGAAAAATTTATCATTTTTTATGACAGTTAAAATAAAAAATAGACATATATATAATATATAGTGTTGATTACCCTTGGCATCGAAAATGCAGTATTAGAGTTTTAACAACAATGTAGTATGTTCCATAATGTATTATAATATATACAACATAATTAATTTTAAAATATTTATTTTCTGTCTTTTTTTTGCATAATTAAAGCAATATGCAAACATTGAAACTATTTATATTGTATATATTGTATTCGTTATGGAACATACTAGATTGTTGCCAATTGCATTTCGATATCACTGAATTTCAACGTAGCGCAAAATTCGCTTATAAGAATATGTCCTGTTATCATTTGTTAGTGTAATTTATTGCTACATTCATAATCTTTTCGCTCCATTATCTTATATGTTTTGGATAACTTTTCTCATAATTGTCTCAATTTCAATTCAATTGTTGCACTAAACTTCGTCCAGCAATGTTGATCTTGGTCTATATCCTGTATGAGAAATCGTTTAAATTTTTTTTTTTTTTGTTTGTATTAATTTTTAGGTCACTGGTATGCACTCATAACAAAAAAAAAAATGTTAAGTTAACCCTTTCACTACCTACGACTATGCAATGGAGCAAAAATATTGCGTCCTTTATAATGAACGTAGGTTAAAAAAAATGGTTAAGAATAAATACAAACGTAAATTAAAATATATATAAAACAACTTAAAAAGAAAATGGCGCTTATTTACAAATTAAAAAACAAAACACGCTTAACAATTCCACTACCCAAGGCCTTTAGATGAGAATGAAGCTTGTCGGTAATAATACTATAGTGTGTGTGTACCAATATAATCATATACTATAATATTTACTTAAAAAAAATTAAAATTGAATTCTAGTGGGGGAAAAAAATCAAATGTATACATTGGTGAATAACATAAATTTGATAAAATAAAAATAATTTCGCTACGTCTCCTTTCTGGCCTAGTATTCACCCGCTTCTCAAAGTTCAAGGAAGTTTAATGAAAAAACGTACTCAATTTCATTATGAAATTGTTTTCAAACATTTCAATTTATTCTAAAAACTATACCCCTTTTGAATTTACCTGCAGCTTCTGTAAAATAGCTTCTACACTGCGTAATAATTGACATTTTGATTTAAAACCTAATTGTATCAACCACAGCTCTTGTTTAGTTGTTTATATAATACAAAAAAAAAAAATTATCAAGTGAACCGGTTTACGTAGGTTTGTTGTGTCAAAAACAATCGAAGTAAAAATTTTGTTGGGTCTCAAAGGGATATCAGTTTTTTTTATTGATTTATCATAAACAACAACCGCATATGTGTAATAATTTATTTAAAAAAGTTCATATTTAATTGTGGCGAAAAATGAAAAGATGTACAGAGTTGTTGGATGAGTTGTTGAAATTTGATAAACTATAATTGTATGTATAGATGTATGTGTGTTTTATATTGAAAATTGAAAATTTTTGAAAAAATATTTAGTTTCGCTACGTCTCTTTTTGAATATATAATATCATAACGAAAACCGGTTGTGAAATGATACAGAAATTTCTACCGTACCTACTTTTTTCAATTATACAGATTGAATATAAATATTCTGTAACAATAAACTGGAAGTATTAATTTAATTTTGTTATCATAAATCAAAAGCAAAAAAGTTTGTACAGAGTTGTTGGATGAGTTGTTGAAATTTGATAAACTATAATTGTATGTGTAGGTGTGTGTGTGTGTTTTAAATAGAAATTTCTAATTGAAAATTATACATATTTTCGAGAAAATTTTAGCTTCGCTACGTCTCTTTTTGAATATATAATATCATTTAAAAGTATAATAACAAAAATCGGGTGTGAAATGATTCAAATGTTTCTGTCGTACTTTTTTCAATTTACAGATTGAATATAAATATTCTGTAACAGTAAACTGGAAACATTAACTTAATTTTGTTATCATAAATCAAAACCAAAAAAGTTTAGATTTCTAATAAAACTGGATACTTTTTCCTAGGCAAATAATTAATTTAAATATAAAAATAGTCCACATAATCAATACAAATTATGTAGCAAGTAGCTCAAAACTGAAATTATCAATGAAAACTGCATTTTTTAGTGCTGTGATATTGCCAATAGAATATTTACACATTTCAGAAGTCAAAAAATATACTAAACAACAACTAAACACTATTTTTTGATTCCAAAACTCTTATTAAGAACCTATATTTTATCAATTTACATCCTAATTCGTAGCAGTGTAAAAAAAGTGCAATTTAAAGTTTTAACAAGCTCGAGTTCAAAAATATCGTTTGAAATATAAAATTTGATTCTACTCGAATACTATAGTGCCACACAACTTCATATTAATAACCATTATGTGGTCAACATTTAACCGCTCCATCCACAAAAATGTCTATATGCTTCTAAGAGCAGTACGGGCGGTAACAAAAATAAATAAAAAAAAATTGTTTTTATACCAAGGCGTAAAAATCCACTCCTTAAACCTAATAATTATAATAACGGTAAATAAAGGTGGCATATGCGTTCCTGAATGAATATTTTTTATTATTTAAGTGTATTTACATTTACTTAATTTTTCTTAATTAGAAAAACAAAAAAAAAAAAACAAAAAAATAAATCATTTTTTATTTTCTAAACTCTTTTTAAAATTTTCCGATGATTCAGCGCAAAAAATTTTAAATAAAGGTGAATAATGAGTTTTGAGTAAATAAACACAAATTAAATGTTTACTTTAGTGTTGAAATGAAAATTTAATGATTATTCATTTTGTTTGATGGCATTTTGTGGTACTAAATAGTGATCACAATATTACGATGATTATTTTAGAGTCAGCATAATTAGAAAATATTCACATGACTTAAAATTAAGAAGTGATGTGAAGAAAAATTTTAATTTAATTTAGTAAAACTAAAATTAAAGCGATTGAATTGAAAATATTTATGAGTAAAATACGATTTGATTTGTATTCTACATTGAATCTGATAAATAATTAAATTGATTATAAATATTTTATTTTTTAAAAATTTATTGACAATTTACTAGCTGCAAAAATTTATATGAAAATCAGCGGCAAAAAAAACGCAGTAGAAACACTATTGGTATGGTCATATTTATAAGCCGTGATGTACAGCACAATGTGCCACTATGAAGCCCAATTAAATTATGTAGAAAAAACGCCCATTTCATTTATTTTTCATTCACATTCAGCCATCCCATGGTCAACCACATATGCCAGAGTGTCATCTGCAAACAGTGAAACTTTACAAAGCTTCAATGCTGTGTTAGTATCATTAATAAACACAAGGAACAATAACATGTCCAGTATAGAGCAATGTGAAATACCCAAATATAATGATTTAGGTTTTAAGACAGTATTATTTATCTGTGTACACAGTATTCTACATGTTTAAAAGTTTTTTAACTATTTTTGAACCATTGTAGAATGAAATATTAATATATTTATTTATCAAGGGCCCCACTGTGCAATTGCCTAACTTGCATCTATATATTTATATACTTTTTATATATTATTATTTATTTAACTACTGAAATAGCCTCATCCAAGTACTATACATCCTCTATTGCGAAAAATATGGAACCTATTATATTGTTTTGTATATAAAATCTGTTTCAGTACGGCCATAATTGTTTCACAATTTTTATTTTCTTTATTTTGCCCGTAAATCTCAGTAGATAAGAAATAAAATCAGAATTTTATGAATTGAAATCGTCAATAGGTACCAGATTTTTAATTAAATTTATAATAACATAAATTTATTTTATAGTCATAATACATTTAACGGTGAAATTTTGGTAGATTTTTATAACTCACAGATGTACTAATGACATTTTATTAGAAGTTATAAAATAAATAAAAATAAAAATCAGGAGTTGTATAGGTAGTCTAACACTATAAATACCTACTTATGAGTTCTAGTAGTGTTATGATGAACGAAACAATTCCTAAAAATAATTTGTTTATTATAAACGCTTACTATCTATAAATAAATAATATTTATAGACACAATAATGATGATATAAATTTATATATCTATGTATGTATCAATGTTCAAATATTGAATATTCATAAATCGAACTTGTTCTTTTTATTAATATTAAAATGCTATGGAAATTTTAATAATTTATAACTAAATTTATAATTACATAAATTTATTTTATAGTTAAAACCAAATTTTAACTTGCTTAAAGATGGACTAAATTGTATGCAATAGATTGCATACTTCTACAATTCTTTTTCTACTTACTTTCTTTACACAAAAATTTTGCACATTATAATTTTTAATTTTTTTTATTATTTTTCTTTTTTGATCATCATTTTTCCACATTCAAAATCAATACAGCATATTATCATCCTGCAGAGAGTATAAAGCTTTATCTTATTATTGCAGGACTTCCAAGTTTCATTTTCGTATTGTTTATTGAACAGAAACATTTTTCCTATCATTTTAATCTTAGACTTTTTTCATGTATTGAAAATATTAATTTTACAACAACACCTCATATATTATATGTTGTGTTCACATCAAATCAAAATGTAAATTTTCATGAAATTTATATCATTTGTTCTGGAAAAATCATTTTTTTTCTTTATTGTTATGATGACCGTCATTAAAAAATAAACCTACAAATTCAGATTTACTTTATAATAATAATATCCTTGAGAATATCCTTGTTCATAACTGAAACAACATGTACAATATATCCTATAACAATAATATATTACAAATATATATTGTGCATAAGAATAGCTATATACCGTTATAATTAAAATATATTCACAAAAACAAACTGTAAATGTGTAAAAAAAAAAAAAAACAAAAAGATGAAATTAAAGAATAAAAAAAAATATATTATTAAAAGATTCCCAAAGCCACCACAAAATTAAATGAGAAAGAGTAAAAAAAATGGATAAAAACTCATATACATATACATACAAAATACGTATTTTGTCCTCTTCCGTTATTCGTTTTTTTTTTTTTTTATTATTATTCTTTTGTTTTACAATTACTAGAATATGCACTCAAATTAATTGCTTGCTGTTTGCAGGAAATATAAATAAAGAATATAACGGTATTTCATATTTTTTTTTATTTAATCTCTCCATTTTTTAATTCCTAAAACAAAAAAAAAAATTTATTTTTTAGTAATTTAAAAATATATTTTTTTTTTACTCTTTCACTATTATTTATAACTATCATAATAATGTGTGTGTGTGTGTATGTAATTTAATAGAATAAAAATATTTCTCTAGAAATGAATTTAAAAGAAATTCACTGCTATTAAAATTGTTTTTGTTGCTGTTGTTTTTTTTTTTTTTTTTTAGATTTGTTCACAAATGAAAAGGACTACAGTCTGATCTACATCTGAATCGGATGTAGCATAAAGACTTTTTAGAATTATTATTCACTTTAGTAGGATTAACTGTAGATGATAGGTAGATGTGGACTTTCTACTTGATGTGTCGGTCATAGTGTAGAAATAGAAAAGTATATTTGTATAAAAATTGAAGGATATTAAAAAAAAAAATATATTAATTTTTAAGGATTTTATATAGTAATTGCTTTTGTATTTTCTTTTTTTTTTTTTGCAAAAATGAAAATTTTGTTATTTTATTTGTTTTGAATTTAATTTAAAATGTTTGTTATTTAAATTCTTTTTACTCGTATTTGTTCTGATACAATTAAAATTGATTGAATCAATCCAATTTCCTAATTCGGTTTGGCCATGTTCAATGTCTGTGGCTGGTCTACATGTTGATGCTCTTATTTGATTTATTTAATATGTCTTTAAGCTTAGTTTTGATTGAGTTATATCAAAAACGGAATCAACAAAAGAAGAGACATTTGGACCCTTTAAAAGTAAATTAATATCAATATAGGTTGGCTAGTTTGTCGGAGAGACTGCTCTAAAAAAATGTTGTCCAATGACGTTCAAGCCTTTTATTACTCTAAAAAGCAAATACACATGTTATTTTCCGTTTTATTACTTGTGAAACATTTCACATAAATAAATAAAAATTAATAATTATTGAGCTTATATGCAAAATGTTGCACATATCGACTATAACATGTAAGGCTGTCGTAACTCGACTTACTATGATTTTGATAGAAAATTTAAAATATTTGCAAAAAATATTCACTTTTTAGAGTTATAATTGTCTTGCCTGTTTGCCAATTTGTCTTATCTGTTACAGTCGATATTAGGTGGTAGTGCACCTGTTGTTACATCGCGATCTGAATGCTGTTCCATACAATACAGTAAATTTTGTTTGCATAACTTCTACTGTGCTTCCGCCCACTAACATTTTGTATTAGGTTGTATGGATTATAATAATATCCATTCGTTTACTTAAATATGATGGACAATGTTTGCAATTTATCCTTGGGTGGGAACTTGCGAAGGGAACGGTATGCTCAAAGATTTTCTGGCAAATTTTCTAGACAAAAAAGCTTTGTATTTTTTTGTTGTTGTTTCAATTTGAATTATTTTGGGTCCAGAATATAAATGCATTAAAAGCATATTGGTTTGACGCTCGTAAGAGTTCAAACTATTTTATTCAGTATATGAATGTCCCCCTTTTTAAGTTAATATGAAATTATCTCCGAAAGCTTTCTACTCGAATGATTTGTCAAATTTTTTCTATCGCGATGCAAAGTCGATCAACATAAGGTTAGCCAAGAAATTTAATAAGTTATATTATCTGAATACTAATCTAAAAATAAAATAAAATATAAAAAATTAGGCCTCAAGTTAAAGTCCCAGCCACGACATAGATGTTGTAACACATTTTTTTTTCAATATTGTTCTTCACAATTTATTTGTAATACATTTTTGTTATACAACTTAAATGTATTACAAATAAATTGCTTAATTGAAGCTTACCACCATAAAATTATCTGATATATATCAAATTAAAAAAAAACATTGCCTATCTGATTGTGTATACCAAATTTCTGCATTAAAAGTAGTTATTGGGTGCACCGTGCACCCTATTGTTTTGCTATTGTAAAAACAAAGTATTTAACAAAGTTTTTCGGCACGTACTGTATACGGTTGTGTCCTTGTAATGCTACAAATAAATTGCTGAAATAGTAGATAATATAGGTATGGTGCAAATGAGCTAGACTATGCAAAATAAAAATATATTAATCACTAATGAATTATTTTGTGAAAAATCTAATTATTTTAAGAAGCTGTAGTATAGTCTTGGAACTGAAATGGATTCAAGCTATACAAATATCTTATTAGCTCAATGGCATTTTTAGTTTTATTTTAGTTATATTTTATTCTTTACAATAAAAATAAATTTCATAATTAACGAAAAAAATATAGGAACACTCCTTATTTTATTTAGCAAATAGATATTGTTTTATAGTTTGGAGTGAACATAATTTTTTCAACTCATAAATTACTCTCAGTAGATACCTATAATAGTTTTGTATATTTACATAGTGATCAACCCAATTAAGTATTAATTGCTTAATTATTTAAGATAAACACTCTTCAATATCAAAACAGTAAGGACTACATTTTTCCAAAATACAGAACAGTTTTTTGCCTTTCAAAAACAAACAGGATATTTTGAAAATTTTAATAACTTTGCACTGAGAAGGGTGGTATTAAAATTTACTTAATGCTGACCTTTCCTCGTCCGGTTATAAAACATGATATTTGTTTTAGCACTACTAAAAAGTTGATGCTGGTACAACCATTTTCTATTTATGTCTAGAGCATAATTGAGTACAGAAATAAAAGCTACAAAGCTATCTGTAACATATGCAAAACTAATATCATTAGCAAAAGATATAGGTTGCCTTTAAAACGAAGTTTGAACAATGAGTTTATTTATAACAGAACTATTTATTTATAACACTGCCCAGAACATTTTATTTATAACACTGCCCTGTGGTAACCAAATCTAGATTACTGATTGTATTTCCAACTTAAATGAATTGCATTCTATTATTAAGGTAAGACGAAAACCATTTCAACATACAACTCCTGATACCTGAATTTTCTAATCGTATGATGTACCCAATATGATGAACATAGTCCTAACAATTTTATATTTAAAGTTCAAAATTTAATAAAAATAAAAACATTGATTTCCAATGTAAAATTTTTAAATTTTCACTTTCTGTAAAAAACGAAATTTCACGGTTTTGTTCAAATTCTATTAAAAAATAACAAAAATTTATGAGAAAATTGAAAACATAAAAACAGGATTATCTAAAGAGAAATTATATTTTCTATTAAAAATTCCCTGCAGATATTTTAGTGATAATTTAAATTTTTTTTTTTAAAATACAAGAATTTTCTCTATATCTCCCCTTTCTATTTTAATGCAATATATTATATATGTTAATATTAATTTATTATTATATACTACTACTACTTATATATACGTATACAATATCATGTATACAGCATGAAGGTATTTTTACTAATTTTTTTTTTCCGATTTTATTTTTACAATAATTTGTAAATATACCTAAAAAGTTATTATTGAGCAGTTTACAGTGTTTCAAACTGTTATTTTAAAAATGTTTTCAAATAGCGGAAAATTTTGTTATCAAAAAAATTATTGCTATGCAAATAGTAAAACATTGTAAAAGCAAGAATGTAACTTTCATGATGGAAATCAATTTTCACTTCGCTAACGATTGAAAATTAGATATAGAGTTTAATTTAAAGATATTTTTTAAAAATCATAGCGGCCATTTTGTTTTCCAGAATACCTTCTAAATTGATAATTTGGTGAATTGTCATGAAAAGATACACAGTTGAACAGTATATAAATTTTTTTTAAATTTATTTGAAAAATAAAAAAAATATTTTTAGCGATGAAGCTCAATGAAGCTCTTTTCTGTTTGTAGTGGTAGTAGTAGTGCCTTACTTGTAATATTTTAATTGTACAATACTGTTTAACTTAAAACTAAGATATATACACAATAAAGTAGGTCTGTACAGCTATAGGAACATTTTAATTTTATTTTATTGAGTACATATTGCTCAATGAAGCTCAACGAAGCTCAAAGAAGCTCATTTCTGGTTATGGCTGGTTTTTTTCACAAATTACCTTCTGTTTTGCAAATTAGATATAGAGTGTGATTATCAAATATAGTTAGGTACTACCTATATATTTTTTAAACATCATAACGACCATTTTGTTTATCAGATTTACTTCTAAATTGATAATTTGGTGAATTATCATGGAAAGATACACAGTTGAACAGTACTTATATACATTTGTTTAAAATTCATAAGAAAAATAAAAAAATCTGTAAAATGAAAAAAATATTTTTAGCGATGAAGCTCAATGAAGCTCATTTCTGTTTGTAGAGGTAGTAGTAGTACTTTACTTGTAATATTTTAACTGTACATTACTGTTTAACTTAATACCAAAATATATACAAACTAAAGTAGGTCTGTACAGCTATAGAAACATTTTAATTTTATTTTATTGAGTACATATTGCTCAATAAAGCTCAATGAAGCACAACGAAGCTCATTTCTGGTTAAATGACTTCATAAATAAGAATAATTGTGTCACATTTAGAGTAAAGAAAATTCATATCAAATATGTTTACATCCACAAAAGTTAACATCTCGATATGGGTTATGATTTTGAGATGGTTAATTGGACAGAAATTTTGAAAAAAATGAAAATGGCTGTGATAGAAACATCATTACAGAGTTTTTTTTGCACAAATTACCTTTTATTTTTTAAATAAGATATAGAATGTGATGATCAAATATAGGTAGGTACTACTACCTATATATTTTTTAAACTACATAGCGGACATTTTGTTTTTCAGATTACCTCCTAAATTGATATTTGTGGGCAGTATTATTTGGTAAATTATCATGGAAAGTATATAAATATTTTTAAAATTTATTAGAAAAATAAAAAAATCTGTAAAATGAAAAAACTATCTTTAGCGATGAAGCTCAATGAAGCTCCTTTCTGGTGGTAGGGGTAGTAGTAGTACTTTATTTGTAATATTTTAATTGTACATTACTGTTTAACTTAATACTAAGAGATAATATACACAATAAAGTAGGTCTGTACAGCTACAGAAACATTTTACTTTTATTTTATTGAGCACATATTGCTTAATGAAGCTCAACGAAGCTCAACGAAGCTCATTTCTGGTTAAATGACTTCATAAATAAGAAAAACTGTGTTATATTTGAAACAAAGAAAATTCATATGAAACATGTTTACATTCACAAAAGTTAACACCTGTATAGCTTATGGTTTTGAAGTGGTTAAATGGATAGAAATATAATTACAGAATTTTTTTGCACAAATTACCTTTTGCAATTAAAAATATCCCGATCTTATTTGTCATTTTTTTATATTGAAAATTGTTACATTTTAATTGCATGATGGAAGGTGCAGATTTGATAGAGAAGAAGTTAGTTGGTAATAAAACATCTGACATAGTCTATGAATATTGAAAATTTTGTTATGAGAAGTAAAAAAAAATAAACCAATGTATTTTGGCGGTGAACAAATATTTTTTTCAATTCATTTATTTATTTATTATGCTAACACTAACTTAAACAGTAAAACCTACGAACTAAACTAGCCTAATTTTTTTTTAACTTAATTTAATCAGAGGATTTTCTGATATGAACAATTCCGAGTGGAACTTTATAGTTAATCGTGAACAAATATATTTTCTGAAAGATTGGGATTATTTCCGGTATATTTGTTTGTTTTAATTTTACATCTTCAATCATATTTATCTCTATAACTCGATTTTATTGACAAACTGTTTATTCTGTTTATATTCTGATTACAAATTTTGATTATTCTTTACAATCTTCACAAATACCTATTACTTAACTACATATAAGACCTCTCAATAGCTCATTATCTCAATTCCCCACACAAAACTATTAGGTAATTTACAATGCGTTCTGCATAATTATGTATATCTAACAGAATTAAATGTTATATATCCAGTTATATTTTAAATATATATTTTTTTCATTCAAATTCAACATTTTTTGATCAAATTCAACATTTCTTCAAACAAATTGTTTTACAAAATGTTGAATTTGAATGAAAAATTGTTTAATTTGCTTGAAAAAATGTTGAATTTGAATGGAAAACTGTATATATACACCGATTCAGTTGATACTGAATAACACGAAGCCAAATCTGTTTTGCTTTCAAAACAAATGAAACAAAATTCATTAGATTTGCTTTCACCATAGAAAATGCCAAAATGAAGCTGGCATCTAAATTCAAGCTCTACGGAAAAAACGACCACAACCAAAATTAAATTTAAAAAACGATTGCAAAATATCTACCATTCTATTTTTCTTTTATAGATTTATGGCATAATTCAAAACAAAATATTTTTCATTTTTTTCTATCTCTTCCAGTTAATCTTATTCATTTTTCATTGCATATATCTATTGGAAATAATTTTTACTTAACTTTTTTTTTAAAAATAAATCCGTAAAAAACAACAAAAATAAAAAAAAATATTAGATATATAGAACCATGAAAAACATTTCACGCTGTACCAATGAAAATTCTTTGAAATTTTCTTCTTGCAATTTTTTATGATCGTAAAATTTTTAATCTATTTTTTATATTTACTCTTTTTTTTTTTTTCTTAATTTTTTTGTTAAACTTTTAGAAAGACAATGTTTTACAGACTCTTAAACGTTTTGCAGTATAGGTAATAAAATGAATGTAAAAATTTTAATTCTGATAGTGTGATCAGGTGTATCTGCATTTAAGGTTTATTTTTTTTTTATTATTATTAATTTTTATCTACTCTAGAATGTTGTTTTTAGATAAATTATTTTTTGTAATTTATTATACAAAATCGTAAGTAATAAATTGTAAAAATTTTGGTGATTGTTGCATAATATTGAAATTATTAATTTAGTTAATAAATTTTTAGAACATTTTTTAATGGATTGATAATCGACTTACCTCATTGTTTAATGTATTAATTTATTTATAACGAACAGTATTTCGTATGAACATTATGAATTTTCAGTTTAGAGAGTTGAGCCAAAAATATAAAAAAAATTATTTTCAATCTGTTATCCAAAAAATATCAAAATCATATCGAAATTATATCAAAGTTCGTAAAATATAGTAAAAATAATTTTCTCTAATTTCAACCATATACATAATTATATAATGCATATATAAATATTTTAATTTAAAAAATTATATTTAATAATATTAGGTTTGTTAACTTATACCTAAAGTGATTTTATTTTCCTACTTTATTTTTTATGTTAAAAAAAAAAACAAAAAATAATCAATAATGCAAAAATAAAGATGGTTGTAAAAATGTTTATTAAGTGTTGAGAAATTTTTGTAACATCCAATATCCAGCGCATCGACAGCGCATCCAGCTTTGTTGCCAACCCTTTATTGTTGCTGTTTAGCCGCTGTCATAGCGCAAATATCGACATATTATAATCAATCGTTTTTTTCCTAACCATAAATTTATTACAAACACATACTAGTCATTATTCATTAATATTGACCTTAAAAAAGACCACTTTCGATTGGTTGGACATGTTGATGACAGGTTACTACCCATGTCTGTACCAAAATTTGATATCTCACAAAATAAATATACTTTTTTTCATTCAAATTCAAAATTTTTTAAGTCAACATTTTTCCAACAAATTGTTTGACAAAATTTTGAATTTGAATGGAAAAAAGTATACCGGGTGTTCCATAGCATGCGTATCAACTTTTTACGAGAAGAAGGAGCCGTTATTTTAAAATTAAAATTAAAATGTTATTAACTAAATCGAGGGTGCTCTATCGATTGGTAATATTTTCAACTTCTGGGAAGGACCGGAAAAGGGTTTTAAGCCCAAAAATCGCCAAAAATTGGCCGAAATCGAGATTTTTAAATGGGAAGGATTATTTTTTTTGCTAATTCGGATTCTATGACAAAAAATAAGAAACTTATGTTAAATGATTTTTTTTTTGGTTTTCTCAGTATTTCTCGTTAAAATTAATAAAATTAAATCAAAAATCCTTCATATTTTCCTTTGGTAAAATAAAGTTAATAATAATCATTTGTATAAATAAATTTGATGTCATGTTACCTATCATATTTTTTATCTCTATTTTGGGTTCCTATAAAGTCTAAATTAACAAAAAAAAAAAAAATTTACTTCACAAAAGTATGCTATTTTTTGACGTAGAATTTGCATTAAAAAGTACCCCTTCCCGACGACGACGACGACGATTTTTGGGCTTACAAAATCCTTTTCCAATCTTTACCCGAAGTTGAAAATATCACCAATCGATAGAGCATACTCGATTAAATTAATAATTTTTTTTTTTAATTTTACAATAACGGCTTCCCTTTTTAAAAAGCTGATACGCATGCTCTGGAACACCCGGTATATACTACTATTCACCCGTCCATCGTAGTTCGAGGAAGTTTGATAAAAAATCGTGTTCAATTCAATTGTTCAATTTTTGCTTCGTTATACAATTTTAATTGTTTATTGATTTATCTTAGACAACAACCACACACGAAATGATAATTTAATAAAAAAAAAAAAATTATATTTGGTGCTGGCGATGGGTGAGTTGCAGAAATTTGATAAATTAAAATTTTTATATGTTCAAATGACTTATATACAATATGGGGTGAAATTTTGAATTTAAATTTCCAATTTAAAATTAAAAATTTTAATTTCGCTACGTCTCTTTTCAAATATTATAGATATTATTTAAAAAAAATAATAATTATGAAAATCGGTTTGAAATTCTATTGTACTTTTTGCAATTTACACATTCAATGTATATTCAATACATGTCTTTTCGTCGATGATGCGATGGGCCTTCAAGGGTATGGGTGAATACGTCAAAGGAAAAGTTAGATAGACATCGTTGGATGTAGTCTACATTGAATATTAAATTAAGGCCAAGAAAAAAATTGTTTATTAGTCCTGTAGGAATAAAATCCTATACCACCAGCCTGCGTATAAAAAAGAAATATATATATATATATATATATATATATATATATTCAAGATAACAACAGATGCATGACAAAATAAAGTATATTAGGTCCTATTCTTTGTATTTTCTATTTATGCGTAAAAAATTTCAAATGTAAGTGGCACGGTTATTCGTACAGTTCCCGAAAGTGTAATAGTAGCTAATTATATTTTTCAAAATGCTAGTAATAAATAAAAATATGCCAAAATATTTCTACAAAATATTTTTGTATGTTATTCATATCGCCTGATTCGGAAATTGACATTACCGCAATAATAGTGTTGGACAAGAGCATAGGCAGTATATCGATAGAACACTTCAACGCCAACGAAAAAAAAAATTATTTTATAATTATTATAAAATTTGATTTAAAAAATGATAAGCTATTGTATTGCGGTGCCATTTGTTTTTTAAGTCATTAACAACAATAGTTTATTATATTCATATTTTTATCTGCTCTTTACAATCAACATATTTTTTCAATTTTTTTTTTGCTTCATTAGAAAATTCAAAACTGTTTTTTTTTTTTCTTTTTAAATATTTAATTTTAATTTTTATAGAATCAAAAACTTTGAAAATATTTAATTTAACCATTTTTGACACTACTTATATACCAATTATCATAATATAATTTTCACAATTCATTTGAATTTAAAATAAATTCATTTAATAAAAAATTAATTCAAAAATTGAATTCATAATTTATGTAAAAAACTTTAATGGAGTGGAATATAGTTTAATAAAATTTTAAATTTTTATCAAAAATAATTAAATAAATTTTTATTTCACTTGAAAAAGTTTATAATTAAAATAATTACATTTATAACAATTGTATTTGTTGAAATTTAACAATTCAACATAATTTATATAATTTCAAAAAAAAAAAGTTTTCTTCAAATGTATTGCTATGAAATAAATCATTTGAAAACAAAACCAAAATTACGTTATTAATTCAAAAACCATTGCAATATAATTGTAAAAAAAAATCAAACAGCAAAAAAGAAAAAGAACAACACAAGAGGAAAATTCAACAAAACTACGGATATAGAAATATATGTACATGAAAAATGAGCAAAGTCATTGTAAAAGAAGTATATTATGTGTACACACATACAATTTTTATATTGCAAAAAGTAAAAAGTTACATTTTTTATGTTTTTTTTCTATCTAGTTTTTTGTTTTTTTCTTACAATGTAAGTGAATATAAAATTCATGAATAGTAAATTTACAAACTTAAAATTTCATTTTAATTTTATTTCAAATTTATTAAATTTACTTTGCATACAGAAATTTACAACCTAAAAATAAAATTCAAGAATGTTGCTTTTTTATTAACATGCCATTGGAATTTGATTTACATATGAGTTTTCCAGTTTTTCAGTCAGCTTACAATTTTATTTTGAATGAATTTGAGTCATGGCAATAATTGGAAAATATAATAATGTGGAATATGGGATGGCAAGTTAATTTTTGAGTCAATTCAGTTAGTTAATTTTATTGTAGAGTTTGGCCTGAAACAACCAACCGAAATAAAATTTAATTAATCAAAAAAAAATTGTGATTATTAAACACTATATTGTACGAGAAACAACAGCATAATTAGTTTTTATAAAAACTTGTTTTCCAGCGTTAGAGTAAAATTTTGGTATAACAGTTAAAATAGTCGAATATTTTGCTTTTCCTTTTACGCGCATTTCGTCTACTACTTGCAGACTTCTTCAGTGTTTTGTACTCGACTATTTTAACTGTTATAATAGCATAATGTTTAATGAATTATTTTTGATGTATAATACTAATACACATGGGCTCCAAAAATAAAATAAAGGGTTCCAATAACTTTATGGTTATTGGTTCTATTCTATTCAATTCTTTTTCATTTTATTTTATTTTATTTTATATTATTTTATTTTATTTTATTTTACATTATTATACTATATTATTTTATTTTATTTTATTTGATATTATATTATATTATATTATATTATTTTATTTTATATTATTTTATTTTATATTATTTTATTTTATTTTATTTTATTTTATATTATATTATTTTATTTTATTTTATTTTATATTATACTATATTATTTTATTTTATTTTATTTTATTTTATTTTATATTATTTTATTTTATTTTATTTTATATTATACTATATTATTTTATTTTATTTTTTTTATTTTATTATATTATATATTATATTATATTATATTATTTTATTTTATTTTATTTTATTTTATTTTATTTTATTTTATTTTATTTTATATTATTTTATTTTATTTTATTTTATTTTATTTTATATTATACTATATTATTTTATTTTATATTATTTTATTTTATTTTATTTTATTTTATTTTATTTTATTTTATATTATTTTATTTTATTTTATTTTATTTTATATTATACTATATTATTTTATTTTATATTATTTTATTTTATTTTATTTTATTTTATTTTATATTATATTATATTATTTTATTTTATTTTATTTTATTTTATATTATACTATATTATTTTCTTTTATATTATTTTATTATATTTTATTTTAGTTTATTTTATTTTATTTTATATTACACTATATTATTTTATTTTAGATTATTTTATTTTATATTATTTTATTTTATTTTATTTTATTTTATATTATATTATTTTATTTTATTTTATTTTATATTATACTATATTATTTTATTTTATTTTATTTTATTTTATTTTATTTAATTTCATTTTATATTATATTATATTATTTTATTTTATTTTATTTTATATTATTCTATATTATTTTATTTTATATTATTTTATTTTATATTATTTTATTTTATTTTATTTTATTTTATATTATATTATATTATTTTATTTTATTTTATTTTATTTTATATTATATTATATTATTTTATTTTATTTTATTTTATATTATACTATATTATGTTATTTTAAATTATTTTATTTTATATTATTTTATTTTATTTTATTTCATTTTATTTTATATTATACTATATTATTTTATTTTATTTTATTTTATATTATTTTATTTTATTTTATTTTATATTATTTTATTTTATTTTATTTTATGTTATATTATACTATATTATTTTATTTTATATTATTTTATTTTATTTTATTTTATATTATATTATATTATTTTATTTTATTTTATTTTATATTATACTATATTATTTTATTTTATATTATTTTATTATATCTCCGAAATCTGGTCTAGTAATTTAAAATAAATCGATTGATCACTAATTCCAGATCCCGCAGATCCGTATAACACTCTCGGTATAATATGTATGTTAGAAATTATAATGAAAATTTATTTAGAACTTGAAGTGCAATATATGGTTAAATTGGACGGACAATAATCACATGCATTGGTAAAATAGCAAAGCTAGTAAATAACCAGAGAGTAAAAACATTTGAACTCAAGAATATCAATAAAATATCTGATATTGAATGTTTTTGTGTGTCTAATCAAACTATGAAATTTTGACGGTTCGAAATAATAATAATTTATTTACATATTTTAAAAACAATTTGTGTCAGATTAAAATCCGACAATGACAGCCAGACAATTCGAAATAAATAATTATACTAGACTTACATTTCGAAACAATTTGTGTATACCTAATCAGACTATGACAGCCAGACAATTCGAAACAAACAATAAAAATATGCTTACAAAAGAAAATTTTAATTTTCATTTCAAATACGAATTACACCATTATTACGTTATATCAAAATATATTTTTTGCTTACAAAAAAAATTGTAAAACCTGCAACAGGATTTTTGCTTATATTATTTTATCCTTTTTCTTTTTGTTTTTGTAAATCACAATAATTTAATACATTGTATTTTTACATTACTTTATAATACAAAATAAATACATAAATATCTATAATAAATATTTATAAATACATTTTATATTGCATGCTCCGATTTTTACAGATCGTTGAGTTTGACAAATATTATACTTTAACAAAATATAACTAAAAAATCAAAAAAAAAAGGACTTAAACTATAACTGTAAATTTGTATAATATCTACAGACTGCACATCAATTTTTATTTTTTATTTGTTCTTATGTTTTTTTTTTTTTATTTTTAAAGTTAATGTCATTACTATAAAATATTAGATATTATTATGTTATCCTTTTTATTATAACAAATATAACACACACACACACACATACATTCAATATTATAATCAGTAAGCAAAAATAAATTGTATATAGAAAACTTTTTAACTCTATACACAAATCTGAAGACAAAAGAACTAAAAATTGTTGGGTATGTCTGGCCAAAAAAAAAAAAAAAAAAAAAAAAAAAAAAATTTTGCTTTTCCAATGGAAAGAGAGTAATGATAAATATTAGGTAATCAAATGGAAAATAAGTTAACAATTTATGAAAATATTTCATATAAATTTTATTACCTTAAGGAAAAGTTTTGATAAAAAGTTTCAAGTCATATCATTAAAAAATTACTGGGCATAAATCTTTCTATTTAAAGATACACACAGAAAGATACTACTAAATATGCTGGCATATGGGTAAATTTTTAAAGGATGAGACGATAAAAAAAAACAACAAAAAAAAAAAATGTTTTTAATGTTTGTCCTTGCAAAGTACCTAATATTTATTTTAGAATTTATTATTTTGTGTATAAGAAAATAGTCCTTGCATTTAATGGATTCTTTGAAAAAAAAAAAAAAAAATAATAATAATATGATGTCATTAAGGATTAATTTTTCATTCGTAATGCTAAAGGGTGATTTGATTGAATGAATTTGAATTGGAAATGTTGGCAGTAAAAAATCTGTTGTTTTTTTTAGTTTAATTCTCTTCGTTATGAGGTTGTTGTAAATAAGTATGTTTTCATTAATATCCAGTTTTAAGTAAAATTATTTCTATTAAAGATTTGGAATGATTCAAGAACAGTTTTATGTTTTGCAGTAAGTCAATAATATAGTTTTATACTCTATTGTAATAATTTGTTTTAATTACAAAGTCTATTAAAATGCTAATTCACATTGATCTCCGTTGCAGGAATGAATTTTAAAATTTTTAGCGATGCTTCACAAAAAAATACCAAAATTTTCAAATTTTCAATTTTAAAAAAAAATTTTTTTTATTAATTTTTTTTATTTTTTTTTTACACGCTACCCAAATACTAGGAAAGGATTCCTTTATACAAAATTATTGTAGGTGTGGGTAAGGAAAAAAAGAATTTGGAGGGAAAAAGGATGATAGACGAGAATTGGGAGGTAAGTTGAAGACGAACCTGAAGAGGTTGTTTTTGAAAAGTTGAAATTGTATAATGGAGCATTTTTATCGGAGGGGAACACATGAGATGGAAGCATGTTCCACATTTTAGCAGTTCTTAGAATAAAAGAATTTCGAACACCATTTTTAGACCGCCTAGGTATTTCCACAGTGTAGAAATGTGCACTTGAAGCTTCCCTAGTGCTACGCCAGCCGTAACACTAGGGAAGCTCCAACAGTCCGGCGTCCCAAAAGGGAGAGAGCTCCAACATTTCGACGTGTGCTAAGAGGAGTAAAGGTTAACTGGACGGTAGGGTCGCCAAATAGACGTAAGGCGCGATTTTGGATTTTGTCCAGGAATCCTAGTGAAGTTAGGGAGGCGCCAGCCCATATGTGGGAATTGTACTCCATCTTAGGTCGGATATATGCTTTATAGATATTGGCCAGATCTCTTGGAGAAAAGTAGGCTTTACATCGAGAAAGAAAACCCAAACATTTGGCAGCCTCCTTAGCTATATCAAAAATATGTTCATTCCACTGCATTTTTTGATTTAGCTGCATGCCTAATATATTTAGATTTTCTGACCTTTGTAAGTTTTCTCCTTGAAATCGCAGAGTGGGGACGGGCGGATTTCTTTTACAAGAGTTCAAATAGCTTTGAGTTTTGGACGTGTTGAACTCAACTCTGTTTACGATACCCCAATCGGCTATTTTTGCTAAGTCATGGTTAAGTGAGCTAGTCATTATGTTTCTCTTCGAGCTGATTGAGGTAGAGGTGACGTTTGATTTCCTTAAAAATTCGTAGGATACTACCAATGTGCTGTCATCTGCAAAACTATGGATTGGATTGAGGGTTGAAGAGAGTAGGTCGTTGATGAAAATCAGGAAAAGGATAGCCGATAAGGCAGAGCTTTGTGGAACGCCAGCATTTATTACATAGTTGTCGGACATAAAACTGTCGAAAACGACACGTACACTTCGGTTCGAGAGAAAGTCCTCAACCGATTTGCAAAAGAGGCTGCCCAAACCAATAGTCTGACATTTGCTCAGAAGAGCAGAATGCCATACTCGATCAAAGGCTTTTGAGATATAGAGAGCTACAACCTCAGATTCGCCGGCTGTAGCCGGCAATGAATGCTAATATCAAGCTTAACGCAGAGAGAAGTTAAAAGATCTTTTGGTTTAATGGTTTTATTTTGTTATTATCTTTTATAATATTCATTAAACAAAGTAAAACAATTGAAAAAACATTGAAACCGGCCCAAAAATGAAGATTTTAGAATATTTTTTTCATTTTGTTAATTTTTAAATTTTTTAGTGATGCTTTTAAAAGATGAATCTTTCGCAGAACTGAAATTTCCAAATGTTAAAATTTTTTTCTACCATTTTTCAAAATATTTTGACATAAACATTGGAAATTGTCAACCACAAAATATCCATTCTACGCCGAAAAAGTTGAAATTGGATCAAATTTATTTTCAATTTTATCCGTACAACGGCGTTTGCATGCTTTCATTTGTTTTCAAATAATTAAACTTGCTTTTGACAGTTCACAGATCATACGCGGTACAGATGGCGTCTAGTTTGCATCATTTTTAGTTGAAAAAATAATCAAAATTTCTTTTGATTGAAAAAATGATCAAAAATATTATTTTGAGCCATTTTACCTACTCCTTAGTAATACTACAGTTACCAGTAATATAGCACAATGGTACATACACGTACAGAATAAAAACAAACAGTAATAATGTCAAATTCAACCATGTTCTTATCGAATTAGCAAAAACGTCAAATTTCAAAAGTTACGCTAGATTAGTCAAATAATCAGAATCTAATACGCTAATAATGTCCGAAAGCCGAGTTCTAAACCTATATATTGTTATAAAATAATGTTAATTTTCAAATAAATTATTAACAAAACTTATCCAAGTTCTAAACCAATATATTTGTTATAAAATCAAAAAAAAATTTTTGACACTATTGGTGAACCTAAAACCAAATAATATTTAATACAAGCTAACCAAATAAAATAATTATATTGCAAGTTCATTTCATAAAGGTACCTCACACTCATACATACCATAATTCTTTTCCCAGTGGTCACTGGTTAGTGATGATTTGAAAGATCAACTATAGCATATATCCATAACAATTTTTGAATAGCCTCACTCGAATTGAAATTAAAAATAGCAGCTGTTGTTATGCTTCTCAGAAACTTTATGCCATTAAGTGGGCCAATATTGTAAATAGTCTCTCTCATTCCGTCCGATACAAATTTTCAATTTATTTTCAAACGGAAAAAATTTCCAATTCGACTAGCATATTCAATAACAATTAATAAGTCCCAAAGCCAAACTTTTGACAAAATATGTCTTCATCTTCCTAAACCGGTGTTTAGTCATCATGGACAATTATATGTTGCGTTGTCTAGAGTAAGATCTTTTGATATTATTACTGTCGTCTCAATAAAAAAAAATAAATAAATATGCTAGACCGGCGAATGTAACGCCGGGAATAGCTAGTAGATGATTTAAAACACCTAGACAAACAATTTAAGAGCTAGGGAGGTAGATATGGTATGACAATCAGAATGATAACTATTTTTTCCAAAAACCTAAAATTAAAGTTATCTGAAATAAATAAGCACAATACTACTACACTTTCAAAAAGACACCATACAGTACAGGCACAGAAGCATTATAAAAAAAGCGAGGGCCCACGGTAGGTTGTAGTGTTAACTAGAATAATCACAATTCCTAAAAAATATTGTATTCCACCAATTTTAAAAACGCAGAAATAAAAAAGACCAATAATAGTTGATGAATGCCATCTCATATTTGGAAAATTTATTCATAAAATGTCCGTTACAATTCAATCCAATTTCAAAAAATATAAATTTAAAATTTAGAAATACGGAAGAATAAAATTTTACTATATTAAATCCAGCTAGCTGGTGGTGTCAATGAAGAGATGAACAAATTATTATACCATTATTTTTAAGTATATAATATGGAAAGTATATAAGAAAGGATTCGAATGAAAATTCAACCATACAATAACATACATATAATATATATACATACAATTTATATTGTTATACGATTATCTTGAAAAATTACCTCATCATTTACAGAAAAATTCATTTTCTGCATACTTTATAAACATTAAAAAACTGAACGAGTGAAAATATTTTTTTTTATATTGACAGATCGATTTTCTTTAATTTTTTTTTTAGTTTATTATTTTGACAGAATCAAATTTTCATGCTGGTATACCACATATACGTACATATATTTTCTTTTATTTATTCTTTCATAAAAATAAAATTTTCTTCTGGTATTCGTTTTTTTTTGTTTTTGTTTTTTGATTCAATTTCATAAACAGATGCACTCAATACAACAGGATGTAATATTTTGTTCTAAAAATATCTTAAGATATTTTGACATTTATAGGATAGGAAAATGTATATATACATAAATAAACAATGTAATCTTTTGAAATTGGAATGGAATTGAAAATGGAATTGATTTGAGCAAAATTCTTTATTATTGTACACCTACCTAACCAAGCTAACCTGCCTAATGTCATTAATATGAATAAATTTGTATGTAGGTAAAGGTATATACATAGAAATATTTTCAAATTAAGGATATTGATTCAATAGAAAATAGAAAAAATAATATGACGTGTAACGTATGTTCAATTGAATAGACAATGTTGAATTAAATATTACAATATTAGAAAAATTTTTTAATAAATAAATTTTTTAACAGTCACCGATATTTTGTTATTCTTTGATTTTAAATTTTAAATAGAAATTTTATTTTATTAAAATTGATTCAGAATAAATATTGTCAGTTATTGTATGAGGTTTGATGTATTTCTTTTATTTCGATTTGAAAAACATTTTTTTAATAAAAATATAAGAGGAGCATTTATGCTAAAAATCTGACCCACTTCTGTAAAGAAAAAGAGCTAAATAAAACTTCATATTTTTGATATCATTATAAATTTAATCTGTAAATTGAAAAAAATACGGTAAAAATATATAAACAATTTTGAAAACATTTTTAATTATTATTCTTTTAAATAGTAGATATTTATAAAGAGACGTGGCGAATTCAAATATTTTTTAAAATTTTTATTAACTTTCAATTAAAAATTTCAATTTAAGATTTTACTCCATGCTCGAGTCAAATAAATTATTACATATGCGGTTGTTGTCTAAGATAAATGAATAAAAAAATAAAATATGTTAGGTATCAAATATTTTATATAATACACAAGATGAACAATGTGGAGAGTTATTAATATTTTAGCTAGTAAGCCTAAAAATATGCAAAACGGTTGTGAACACTTATCCTTTTTAAGTTTTTAGTCAAAATTTAGCTAATGATGTTTAATATGAATTGTATGTAAACTATGAGCACATGTGTATCAATAAGTATAATAATATGAATAGTTATATTATTGCAAATGCTGTATGAAGCTATGAATATGTATGGATAACAATTTTGGATTTCAATAATTTTATTTTTTAACGATTTTTAATCAAAATAATTATATTATGAAACTTCGTTTCGCTTATAATTTATTCTAGAAAAAATATAGGGTTATTTGAACTGAATGACAATAGAATAAAATTTATTTGAAAATTTTCTTTACTGAAAATTTAATTTTTATGGTATGAACTTATTCCTCAATTTTGGTACGGGATAAATACAATACAAGCACATTAAAATCATTATATTTTTCATCACACATTGTTTATTTATCGAGACTGAACAATTAACATCCTAACTTTTTCAACGGATTGGTATTAACAATAATATCTATAAGACATGGCATAGACATAGACAATAACATTGTCTGCTTATCAATTTTTTAATTTTTTGTATGGCAGTAAATTTTAATGTGGAAAACTGCATCTATTGTGAAGTAAAACTTGCCATCATACTATCAAAAAATATTGAAATATTTTATATTGAAATTAGTATTAATCATAAAGTATTAGGTATTATATTTTGACTTAATTATAAAGTATATATTCAAGAATGAATCGATTGAGAAAACAACTACAATTATACAAAAACAAATATTTTTTTTTATATAAAATCGTACCTGAAAGAACTGTTCTGTGCAATTGCAGAGAGCATTCCCTAGTATAAATGTAATAATGATGAAAGACAATATTCATAATGAAATTTAATACGGTTTTTGTTATCAAACTTCATCGAGGGGTGGTCAAATACTAGTTTGAAATATTTTTATTTTACTTGGTAATGCTTTTCGCATTTGTGTTTCAATTCAATTACTCATTCTGGTATTCATGGTTTGACAGGTATTTTTATCGGTTAATTAATGGCAATAGTCTAAAATTGGTTAACAGAGTTGACTTTTCTTCCTTTAGAATGAAATATTTCAGAATTAGGTCATTCCATGCAAAAGTGATGTACCCCAAATTTAAATAAAATTTTTATATTTTTAATTTTACAATTTTTTAAAACACTAAACATAAATTGAATCCATAGCTCAATAACCATATACAAATTGTTTAAGAATATGATAAAATCGATAAAAAGTATAAAACATCAGAAAGATATCAAAACTATGCTTTGGACTGTCCAGATAGTGGCGGAACTAGGATCAAGTGGTTAATGAATCAATTTATAAGCCAAGCAAGATACTGCCCAGGTGTGCGCTAAACTAAGGTCAAGTAGTTAATGGATCATATAACCTAAGTCATACTTTAAAAATATATTTTATATAAATATCTATATTTTGAATAAATTTATTTACAGCTTGCTTGTGGCATATGCAATGATCCATCATATTGTTTTGTAGGAGATATAATATAATGTTATTTTCCAACATTCTTAGTGGAATAGTCACGCAGCTCGATTAATTATTTACACTTTATCTGACTTAAAGTATTTTGACAAATAAATATGGTACTATATAAATCCAATAATTATTCAAGGACCTTCAAAATTTGTAGTAATGTTCAGTAAAGAAAGTTATTAACAACATTTTAAATTTTAAGTAAAAACAAAATTAATATATTTGTATGTTTTTTTTTCAAACAACAACAAATAGTTATTGTATGAAAATTAACCCCAATAATGATGTTACAAAACTGGTCGTTATAATTATTATTTATTGTTAACAATATTATGTGATTGTATTTTAATGTACCAATATTTATTTACATTATAACTCTTATCTATAGTTGATAGAACTATTCTGAGTCTCAAACAACAGACAAAATTTTTTATTTTAGAATTGTATTAGAAGCTTATAATAGCCTATATAAACCTATATTAGACTATACAGATCTGTGTTAGACAATATATACCTGTATTAGACTGTATCAACCTGTATTACACTACATAGACCTGTATTAAACTATATAGATCTGTATTAGACTATATATGTCTGCATTAGAATATATGGACCTGTATTATGCTATATAGATCTGTATTAGACTCTATAAACCTGTATTAGAATATACAAACCTGCATTATACTATATAGGCCTGCATTAGACTGTATAAACCTGTATTAGACTATAATTGACCTGCATTATACTATATTGACCTGTATTAGACTATATAGACCTGTATTAGACTGTATAAACTTATACTAGGCTATATTGACCTGTATTAGACTATATAGACCTGTATTAGACTGTATAAACTTATACTAGGCTATATTGACCTGTATTAGACTATATTGACCTGCATTAGAGGCGTGTATTAGACTGTATAAACCTGCATTGGATTATATAGATCTGTATAAGTCTATAAGGACCTGTATTAGACTGCATAAACTTGTATTGAGCTAAATTGACCTGTATTAGACTATATTGACCTGCATTAGACTATATAGGCCTGTATTAGACTGTATAAACCTGTATTAGACTATATAGACCTGTATTACACTGTACAAACCTGCATTATACTATATAGACCTGTATGAGAATATATAGACCTGTGTTAGACTATATATAAACCTGTATTAGACTATATGGACCTGTATTAGACTATATAAACCTGCATTAGACTATATATATACCTGTATTAGACTATATAGACCTGTATTAGACTATATTGACCTGCTTTAGACTATAAAAGCCTGCATTAGACTATTTATACAGATTAATTGACTTATCCAATATCTTAACTTAGATTTAAGAATATATTGTGTACGCTAACTGTTGCAATTTGAGTAGTTTGACAGAGTCAGTGAATAATAGTTCATGATCCCATTCTTATATCATATATGTATATCTCATGTCCTTTAATTTTATACAAATTAATATATTGCAAATATAGCAGATAATCATCAAAATGGTAGAATTAAGTGATAACTGGTTTTCCAGAAGCAATTGAAATAGGCATTTCCACCTACTACAATATTAATTAAAAAAAAGCAAATCGCTTGGTATTAACTCCAAAATTTTAAACTCTAATTTCAACTAAAATTTTATTTTAAACTGATTGAATCATAATTCATACAATTTAAATCTTCCTTGGATTACCTTTTAAATCACTTCAACTAAATAAAAAAAAATACCACAATTATTTTTATCGTAATAACAATAACTATATACATAATAATAATAATATATTAAAATTATTACCCTAATCCTATTTTATTAGATCAGATTAAGATAAAAGAATTAAATTACAATGTAAAAATTTTAACTTTAATTACCATCTCTAAAACCTATATCCTTCTTATTTATATTCTTGTAAAAATAATTTAATTTATTTTTTTTTTTTTTAAATGACATCAACAAAAAAAAAAAATGTGTAATCCTTGAGTTTTCACATGTAAATTTACAAATTTTTTTTTTTTTATTACATTTCATTACAACTGTAGTAGCTATAGCTAGAATATAAAAAAATTGAGGTTATAGTGTTGATTCATAAAAAACATATTGGTATGCAGATTTTATACTAAGATTAAAAGTTAATTTCAGCACATTTTTTTTTATTTTTTTTTATTAAATATCATGAAAAAAACAAAAAAAAAATATAGAAACTATATACATATACGCCTACAAAATATCCTGAAAGCTGTTAACAGCTCTTACGTGAATATTTCAGATAACGATTTTATTACATGGAATTGTTACGACTTATACTGTTATATTATTGTGTTCTCTATGTATTATTATTATTTTATTGTTGTTTTTGTTTTTATTTATTTTTTTTGTCACATTTTATTTTCTTTTGTAATTCTAGGTATTTATAATGAGAATAAGGTAGGTGGAACCAATATGTTGGTTTGTGTTATTATTATTATTATTAGTAACAAGTAGGAGTTAACCAGATTAACAGTTTTAAAATATTTGAAGTAATTTGTATAAGTTTTGATCATAATAGACAAAAAATAAATGGCATTTAAAGAAAATTTGTTTGTTTTGTGTAGATAGGGTGTATGCATTTTGTACATTTACTGTCATGTTATGATAAATGTAAAATCATTAACAATAGTGTCCTATACATATATGGTATATAATAAAAGTTTATTTAAAAGTAAAATTATACAATTATTATTTTTATTTGCTTTGATAGTGTAATTAATTATATATAGATAGATTTTGTTTAAACTACTGTCCACACTTAGTAGATATGGTAAGTGGTTCATTATAAATAATAAATAGATATTGTTAATGAATATTTTCACTAAAATAAATTTTTATTTTTATTTTTGTAATAAGGTAAATTAAGTTGATCTAGACAGTATTAGGATTGATGATGTATTAGGATGATTAGGATTAGGATTAGGATTAGGATGACAGTATTAGGATGATTAGGATGGGGATAAATTTTATGCAGGTATAGTTTTTGCATTAGAGTTGGGCTCATTCATTAGCTTAAATAGGCAAATTATCATCATTGTATTCCTTAACCACCGATAAGGCATTAGGTCATCAATTAGAAGTCTCCATCCAGCTCATTATTATGTAAAAATGAAAATTAAGTTTATCTAGACAATATTCGTATTTGGAGTAAATTTTTTTGAAGGTATATTTTTTTCATCAGAGTTGGGCTCATTCATTAGCTTAAATAGGCAAATTATCATCATTGTATTCCTTAATCACCAAGAAGGCATTAGGTCATCAATTAGAAATCTCAATCCAGCTTATTATGTTCCATTTTTTTTTTTTTTAATTATGTTTTAATACTATTAGAAAATTATAAATAAATTACTGAATTATAATACTATCTATACGAATGAGTGTTATGGTCACGGAAACGAATATAGGTTTTACACTAAAAGTCATAATTTCAAATTCTGTGATATACGACTTAATGTTATGATCCTGAAAACGACTATATGGGGTCTGCATTAGAAGTCATAATCCCGAAATTTATGAGATGTATAACGAAGTAGTTTTAGTCACGAAAATTAAACTCAAAACATTAAAAATGCTTAGACATTTAGACCGGATGGATGATCCAGCCAAGAAAATATGATCAATTCGTCGTTGGAGAGATGAAAAATATTGGCAGACATATTCAACAATTTCTTATTTTCAGCTAGAGAGAAGTTCAATATGACCGGCAGAAAGCAATATGTTGTAGCCTACATAAATGATCCATCTAAGAAAATATGGGCAAATCGCCGTTGGAGTGATGAAATATTGGTAGACATATTCAGCAATTTCGTATGTTCAACTGGACGAAAGCCTCATGTGACCGACAAAAATAAAATATGTTGTAAATGTTAGGTCCAAGGCTTACATGGATGAGGTTAAATTGATGATCCGGCCAAGAAAATATGATCAAATCGTCATTGGAGAGATGAAATATTGGCAGACGTATTCAACTGAAGATAAGTACCACGGGACCAGAAAAAAAAAATGTTATTAATGTTAGGTCCAAGGGGCTTACATGGATGAGCTTAAATGAATGATCCGGCCAAGAAAATATGATCAAATCGTCATTGGAGAGATGAAATATTGGCAGACGTATTCAACTGAAGATAAGTACCACGGGACCAGAAATTTTATTAATGTTAGGTCCAAGGCTTACACGGATGATCCAACAAAGAAAAAAATATGATATATTCGTTGTTGGAGAGATCAAATACTGGGAGACATATATTCAGCAATTTTCTTTTTTCAACTAAAGAGAACCCCCATTTGACCGACGAAAATAAAATATGTTATCAAGGTTAGTTCCAGGGCATCCAGGTAGTAAGTAGTATGTAATAGGAACACTTAGACGCTTTTGTGATAAATAAATAAAACAAAAAAAAAATATCACGTTTAAAATAACTTTTAAGAATTAGTTTATAGCTTATATTTATAGTTTATAGCAACGATTTCTTAATAAAAAACAAATAATAAGTAAACAAAATACTGAACCAAGCAAAATCCTGAAAAAAAAAATTTAACAGAAAAAACTGTTGAAGCAAAAATTGTTGAAAAAAACATGTTTTTTTAAATCCGCTATTTTAGATTTACATATCTATGTATAAATCTATCTGTGGATCTATAAATTTAAGAACGCTTTGTTTTTCCATAATTATTTTTCATTCTGGCAGAAGAAGTAAATGGATGGTTTTAATAAAATAATATTAAAATAACCCAATTTGACGTCGATCGCTGCCACTTCCAAAGCACCGCCGCTGATTATTAACACTACAGACAAATTCCAACAATGCAAGTCTTAAAATAATTAAGAAAGCAATTTTTTTTTGTTATCTCGCTATTTTTATGGCTTTATAAATTTAAAAAATTATTTTTTTTTTCTTTTGTAAATAAAAACATAACTATAATAAGCCCATTTGTGGATGTGGTGTTTTGGCATCAATAACATCAATCGTCTACATCAGTCTAAGCGAATAAAGAGACGAAAAAAGTGTTTAAAAATTTTTATTATTCAAAAAAAAATTTCATGATAACCAGGATATTCCCAATTTATAAAAGTAAGTGATTTTCAGGTCAGCAGGCGTAGATGTTGTAACATACATATTGCATACCAATAAATGGTGTAACCATAATTATTAGTAAGCTGTTCCAAATACTCAAAATAATTTGCTGTTGTTTGTGGCGGATGAAAGATAAAATATTTTCAAACCCCGAAAATTAGCGGCATCAAAATCCTTTGTGAGCCATTTCTTACCACGAACTTTGATTCGATAATTGTTCATAGCGTTGTCAAGCTGATCAACACCATCCATTCGTTAATTATACTAATGAATTAGAAGTGACTGGTCAACTTCGATAATCTTACGATTTTTTCGGCCGTATCACTTTATATAGAATATTGGGTTATGTCTCCAAAATTAGTTGTATAATCAGTGAATATGGTGGATAATTCAGGCAGTTGTCCAAACAGCTCCAGCGAACAACTACTTAAATAGTTTATTTAAAAATATTGATTTGTGGTATCAATGAAATGAAATGTTTTTTATTTACATCTTTAATCTATCGAATACAAAAGCATGTGTATCATTTTGTTTCTCCGTCATATCTTTCGTATCAGTTAACTTAGCATTATCAGTCGAAATATTCAGCTGTCGAATAGTACCAGTTGCAAAATAACCAAGAGAATTCAATCAACAAATAAGTTTATGACTGATGAAAAAAATATCGAATGTAACATTGTGTTATTCTGGATCGCAAGACAAGGCATTTTCTCCAAGGACATAATTACTATCTCTCATTGCAGATACACCAGAACATGGTATAAACTGGTCGCAGAATCCATTGGATGATATCAGGCATCAAAACTTAAAGCCAAATGTGTAACTTTGATAAACATTTTTCATGGTTTGCCATTGATAAACATTTTTCAGGAAAATTTCCCGTGATATTTAATCATTTGTTCATCTATTGAAAGATTGTATGAATTTACGATTCATCAGCTTAATTCAATGAAGACTTTTCGCAAGTTTATCATTTTTATCTAAATTTGTATTTTATCAAGGTGCAAATACTACTTTTATAGGTCTAATTCTATTTGAATGCAAATTTCGCTGCATTTCAAACAAACAAAAACAAAATGTATATATACATGTATAAAATGTAGTACCGCTAACACCGAATGGATATTTAAAGACCCATTGCAAATCTTTGGCGTGACAACAATTAAAGATCTAAAAAATGTTTTGTCCACTTGCATGACCTCAATGAACATCCCAAATAAACATTTTCATGATGATTGTAAGATAGGATTTATGGGCCAGTTTTAATGGATTAAATCAACTCATACTAGTATTTCGTACAACACAACTTGACGGTAAGCAACACTTAAAAATTTATCCAAATTCTATTTTGTCTATTTCACCACTTCAAATTAATTTCACAATGCTTCACCATTTTATTGCTATAGTATAATAATACTATAATAATTAGTTAATATGGATCTAATTAATAAAACAAAACAACAACAAAATAATTAATATTCAAATCAGAGTTGTTTTTAAATTAAGTTACATCATAAACGTAAATTTAATGACAAAAAGCATCAGCAAGGACTCCAAATGAGCTTCAATAAAAATAAAAAAAAGGATAATAAAGTAATTATCATTTATTTTAATCAAAAATTAATGAGTATTCTATGTTTTCTGTTTTTCTTGTTTTTTTGTTTTTTTTTTTTATTTCTACCATAAAAAAATATTGACTTTATAGAGAAAATATTCCTGACATATTGAAGATTATTTTTTATTTTTGTTTTTATTTTTTTGTTTTATTTTCTTTATATTATTTTCAATGTCAAAAATGTCACGTTTTATGACATTTCTAAACAGTAATCTAATTTTAATTATTTAATTTTATTTTTTAGATTATAAAAATGTTAATGTGATTTCAACAATTTTTATTTTTTTTTTTTTTTAATAAAATTCTTGTGGAAATTCACCTTATAAGATTTATAATTTAATTGCGTTTTATTTTAATTATAAATAAAATAATAAAAAAAAAAAAATGTATTTACGTGAATTTATTTCTTAAATTATGTATTTGAATTGTGGCTAGTATATTTTGTGGTAAAAATTTCGTTTTTTTTGGTAAAGATTGCATGAAAATTTTCAATTATTTTGGCTTTTTTTGTGGGACAACATTTGTGAATGTAATAAAAAAAAAATGTGAAGGTTTTGTGAACTTCTGCTGCCACAGCGTTGTTATATCGTATTTCTTTTTCAATTATTCCATAAAAATTTTTATTATTAAATTATTCTTGTAATGGAATAGCGTGCTATTTATATATTTTCGAAAATTTGTTTTTTTATTTTGCAAAATACATTATACACCTCTGATACGTCATCAATTCAATGTAAACGACAATTCAATGTATGTGTTGTTAGTAATAACAAAGGAAAGAAATTAAGAATAATATTTAAAAAAAAAAAATATTAATTTTTATTGTGATGGTTAATGTCAGACAGGAGACCTAAACAAAGTGTCGTGTCTTAAAATCTCATTTTTCGAAATCTCACTTTTTAAAAAATTGTTGAATTCATGAATAATTATATATTCACTATTTTTATGCGTAGCGTAATGAAAATGGAATATATCTCTTTTTCTCAGCAGTTTTATAAAATTTCAAAAAGAAAACGAAAAATTTTGAAAAACAATATTTTGAAAAAACGATATTTTGAAAAAACGATATTTTGAAAAAACGATATTTTGAAAAAACGATATTAAAAAAAAGATATTGTGAAAAAAATATGTTTTGAAAAAATTGTATTTTTAAAAACGATATTTGGGAAAAAACCATATTTAGGAAAAACGATATTGTCCAAAAACGATATTTTCAAAAAAGGATTTTTAAAATATGGATTTTGAAAAAACGATATTTTAAAAAAACGATATTTTTAAAAAATTATATTTTTAAAAATGATGTTTGGGAAAAACGATATTTGAAGAAAACGATATTTGGAAAAAACTATATTTAGAAAACGGTATTAAAAAAACGATATTTTAAGAAAACGATATTTAGAAAAAAAAAATATGTTTTAAGAAAATTATATTTTTAAAAAAGATATTTAGGAAAAACGATATTTTCAACAAAACGATATTTTGCAAAAACGATATTTTGAAAAAACTATATTTTGAAAAATTATATTTTTAAAAACGGTATTTGAAAAAACCGATATTTAGGAAAAACAATATTAAAAAAAGATATTTTTAAAAAACAATAATTTCAAAAAACGATACTTTAAGAAAATGATATTTTGAAAAAAACGATATTTTAAAAAAACGATATTTTAAGAAAACGATATTTAGAAAAAACTATATTTTGAAAAATTATATTTTTAAAAACGATATTTGAAAAAAATGATATTTATAGAAAACGATAGTTAGCAAAAAAAATATGTTTTAAGAAAATTATATTTTCAGCAACAATATTTGGAAAGCACGACATTTAAGAAAAACGATATTTTCAACAAAACGATATTTTGAAAAATTATATTTTTAAAAACGATATTTGGAAAAAACGACAATTAAGAAAAACAAAAAAAAGATATTTTCAAAAAACGATACTTTCAAAAAACGATATTTTAAGAAAATGATATTTTGGAAAAAAACGATATTTTGAAAAAACGATATTAAAAAAAAGATATTGTGAAAAAAATATGTATTGAAAAAATATATTTTTAAAAGCGATATTTGGAAAAAACCATATTTTCCAAAAACGATTTTAAAATTATGAATTTTGGAAAAACGATATTTTATATTTCAAAATATTAATATTTTGAAAAAAAGGATATTTTCAAAAACAAATCTTGAAAAGGCAAGATTTTTATCCATCAACATTTTGAAAAGCGAAATTTGGCACCCGGGTTAAGCAATTTTCTATATCATTGTCTTCATCATCTCATTTCAAAACTAAACTTTCTTATTCTAGTTACTTTGTTTTATTTATTTATCCAACGGTCTCAAAAGAGGTATTATATAGGTCGTATAAAAATATTTAATACAATTCATTTAATAATAATTTATTTTAGAAAAAAATTTCACGATTAAAAATGGATTGAAAAGAAAAATATAAATAACATTATTATTATTTTAAAGTACAAACTTTAATCACTACATTAATTGGTACCAATAATTAAAGCCAGCAATCAGAATTTTTTAAAAATAGAAAATTAAAGAAATATGATAGATTCCATTATTCCTGATGAATATGGAATGTAATGATAATGGAATGATGTAACAAAAACTAGTATGCGGTAGATGGCGTTGGATCGGGCATATTATAAAAGAACCGGACAATAACATCGCGAAACAATTTTTCGAATACAATCCTCAGGGTACACGTCACGTCAAAAAACATTAAGAACTACAATTTTAGCCGAAGCAACTACTTTAGTTAGCTGCAGATATGAGCCAATTGTAAGATTTTATTTCCGCTCTTTGCTCCCACGAATTGGGTTGCAGGACAATGATGATGATGATAGCACATCGAACTAAAACAAAAATATAAATATGTATTTTTGCAAATTTTGGTATGTACTCTAAAATCAATTTTAATTTTTGGAAAATATCTCATAAAAACCACCATTGTTAATGGAATTTTATTACCATCGCTAAACATTCAAGAATGAAGATACCCATAGAAATGAAAAAAGCCTTCTTGGAATTTTTTTCTTTACATTATTTTATTTCTGCGGTTTATCTTTAAATCTTGGAAATTTATTTGTCATAGTAAAAAAAAAAAAAATGTTCTTTCTTGATTTAGAAATACCAACATGCCAATCATTCTTCTTTTCTCTAATTTTTTACTCATAACAGAAATTTATATAAAAACATAAAACCAAAAGAGAACAAATATAATTTAGTATAGCTAGGTACATAATTATTTACCTTGATGTACCTGTATAACCGCATTCATACATAGGTAATTAAATTCACGTTATTAAAAAATGAAAAAATTGAGAAAAAATCCTTTGATCCAGGAGAGGGACATTTTTATGTAAATAAAAAAAAAAAACAATTTATATTATAAAAAAATGCATTCATTTTTTTTTTTTTTTTTTTTTTTGATAACTTTGAATTTATTTCAAATTCTTTATGGTTACAGAAATATTCTTTTGAATTATCTCGTTTGTAAAGGTAAATTATTAAGAAGAAGAAAAACAAAAACAGAATAAAATTTTCTTAGAACGTTTTTTTTTTTTTGTTTTTATTCTTCTTTCAATTTAAAAAAAAAACAAAAAAAAAGTGTGGTATGAAAATTGTTCATGTACGTATATGGGTTAAAATTTTTCATTGAGTTTTGTAATCAAGTTTTTTTGTTCTTTGAATTATTATGGTGGCATACCAATAATATTATAAAAAAATGTTGAAGTATCTTGCCTCCAAAATTCTATTCCCATTAAATAATCCAATAAATTACCTGATGATGAATAGAAATTAACTTGGTCTTAACTTAATTTAAGTTTACTTTAGAACACGTCAACATAGGGTAACTCCGACAGTTATTTGCATAAAAGTAAAACAAATATCTATATATTTATATGGAAGTATGGATATATATATATATATATATATTTATATATAAGTATGGATATATATATATATATATATATATTGTATTCTCGTCCTTTTCTCTCGTTATGTATTATTTCTATTATGTTTGTAAAGGGAATATTTTTGTTAAAAAGTTTTGGTATCCATACCAAATTGTTCTTAAAATAAAATTTTTCATCCTTTGAGACTACTTTATATTTTTTGTGATAACAAAACAAAACAGAAAAATATTATTATGTAGGTATATAGAAAGTGAGACCGAAGAAATATGTTTATTTTTTTTTTTGCTCTCCAAAATATAGATATTCATAAAATACATTGCAATGTAAAAGTTTGTGTAATATGCTTTGGAAAACAAAACTGAACTCGTTGTGGTTACAAAAAATATGAAGCGTTTTGTCTGTTTCATTATAAAATCCGTTAAAAAGTCTTTATCTACTGCTCTATTTTCCAGGAAACAACGAAGTGATGGCTCATGTGCCGGCTTTAACCTTTCCTCTGTACATTGGGGTAAAATTGATCCCAATCGTTTTTAAGATAAAAAAAAAATTATTTCACCTCAATTAAGTCAATCAACCAGACTACGAAAGCCTGAATTAGTATTTTCTAAACACAAAATAAAAAAACGGGATCAAATTCGATTGTATATCAAGCAGTTATCCCCGTTTGAAGAAAACTATACGCATATCTGTGCACTGGAGTCAACATGATCCCCACATTATTGTTTCATGTATTTTCCATGAAAATTCATAATATACATCAGGAAGAAATTTTTATTACAAAAGTTATCTTTATTTTAATTATTTCAAAAAATTCTATATACTATGTATATGATTTTAGCAAAAAAGTAATAGTATTGCTATGGTTAATTTGTTGACATTCCAATATAAAAAAATTATTATAATATTAGTTGATGAACAGATTAGTATTAACGCCCGGCACATGTTCCTTTCGCCAGTATATACCATCTAAGCCATGCAAGTATGTAGTGAAATTTTTTTGAATTTGCGATGCGACAAACTCCTACCCATTAAAAGCTGAGATATATGTAGGAAAGCAACCAACTGAACCACGTTTAAATGATTATGCATTGAATTTAGTTCATCGTTTATCAGGACAATACGTGAACAAAGGGCGAAGTATAACAATGGATAACTTATGCACAAGTTGTATATTGGTTGAACAGCTATTAAGAAAAAAAAAACAACAATATATTCGTTCAAATAAACCTAACCTGCCAAAAGAACTCACCAGCAAAGCAGAAATCAAGAAAAGAGATGTTTTGTTTTGACGAGAATCTTACGTTGGTAAGCTACATTCCAAATCCAAATAAGAACGTCTTGTTACTAACAATTTTGCATAATGATTAAGGTGTTGACTCTGGTTCAAATAAACCAAACATCATACTGGATTACAATTTAACTAAAGGCGGAGTTGATAAACTAGACAAATTATAAAAACATACACCTGCAAAAGGAAGACTAAACGATGGCCAATGGTTTTATATTTTAATATGATTGACATAGCTGGTGTTGCAAATTTGTATAAAATTGCAAACCCTCAACTATTCAACAAGCCGAGATCTCAATGTAAATTAATCTTAAAGGAGTTGGCTATGCAACTGATGCAAAAAAATATAACTCGTCTATCCAGCCCTAGAGCTATGAAAAAAAATGTTAAAATCACTATGGAAAAGATAGGGTGTAAAGTAGTGAATCTAAGACGCGTTGCAACAGACGAAGAAATAGCTTTGAATACAGTCAGTAAACGTCAACGGTGTCATATTTGTCCTCGATCTGCTGATGTTTAAACACGAACATTATATTGCATTTGTAAAGAAGCACCTTGTGCAGCATATTCAAAAATTATCTGCATAAGCTGCATCAACGAAGAAATGATAGATTCGTTCCAATAAGAAATCGAGGTTCCAACATCGGACCATGTTTAAGCTGAGAACATTCTTCTTAAATTTGGTTGTTATTAAATTGAATTTTGTACTTAAGTTTTGTTTAGTTTTATCTTAATTATATTTCTTTTGCTTCATTTTGTAAATAAAATCGAGATTAAAAAAAAAAATAATTTAAATTTTTTTATATAAAATATATGAAAATACATATGGAGTCAGATGGAACAAACAACAAACTGCAATAAAAAAAACTATCCACAGAGGAAAGGTTAACGCATTCAACCCTCATATCCGTTTGTTAATATTGGTATTAGCCTTTTACACTTGTTAATTATAATTCGAATGAAGAAATCCAAATTGACAAAATCGACAATGTCGACTTTATTACTCAAAAGTTAATAACAAGAAGCAAAAAGGAAATGTATATTGAATGACAAGTACATTATGTCAAAACTAATTAAGTTAACTAATTATTTAGTCCATAACAAGGTAAGATCTTCATATGCAAAATATTTATATTACAATCCAACATTCTTTCTTAATCTAATAATATTAAAAATATTAATTTTAAGCTGCATTTTTCAGGTTGCATTTATATCTAAAATCTACGAACTGGTGTTTAAATAATCCTTTGGTAAGCCATGTTTGGCGACCATCAATTCTGTAGGACAATAACAGCATACTACATTATTCTTGTCAATTCATTTTCGAACACCAATATGTTTTGATCGCTCAGTGAGTTTTTGTGTGTCGATATACTTTGATTGTCTTCAAAAATTGTTGTACACTTGCTACTTGAAATCGCACAGTAATTTTTGAAGCCGTCTTCGGCAAGTGAAATATATTCAGCTTCTGTGGTTGAAAGCGAGATACATTCTTGTCTTTTGTATGACCAGCTAATTGATCCACCGAGAGTAGAAATATATACCTTGGCCAATCTAAATCTGCATAGCCAATTAAATTTTCAGTTTCATTTTTACACACCCCAACTTAAGTTTTAAACCTGATGTACAATTTAAATAATAAATTAGAAAAACATGGTTCCAAATGTTTAACTGTTGGTTTTGCCATTTTTTAGAGATAAAAAATTATCACTGGTGCTGCAATATGCAGTTGAGTGTTTGTACAAATGTAAAATGAGCCGCCAATAACTGCACGATATTTTTCAACATTAATGTAAATATAATGTCAGACGGGTCTTTATAATAATTCGAACTTAGGGAAATTTCTGAACATGAAGATTGCTTCAAATTGAAATTGGATACAATATTTTTTATGTATTTTTTTTGATTGAGCAAAAAATTGGTTGATATTAAATATTCTGGAGATTATCTTGAATCAAAATTCTATTACGAAGTGTTGGAGTATAAAATATTTTTTTTTACTGCTTCACTCACTTTGGGGTTATAGGGTTTCCGGAAAGCTCTTCAATCTGACTTTGTTCTGTATTAGATGTTTAATTTCAGTCCATGTTCTATTGTTGTTCTCTATTACCTTATTGACTGATCTGTGAAATTTTCATGTGCCATGCGTTCTATTGTTATTCACTATTTCTTTATTAATTGACCTGTGCCATGCTTTTTACAGTTTACCTCTTCTTTTACCCTGCAAATTTCAAGGTTTTCTGAGAGTGTGGCCATTCTACCTTACATGCTTTAATTGTGTACCTATTAATTCTTGTTTGGCCATTTCCCAGAGTTTATTTTGTTTTTGATTGTTGTTCTAGACCAAAATATTTTGCATAATATTTTGCGCAAACAGTTTAATTGTCATGTCTCACTACTATAAGATAGGGTGGACTCCAATCCAATGCTTGCGTTGCTACCTTTTTCGTAGGTTTTCTGAGAGTGTGTGGCCTTTCTACATCTATTTGCTCTACGTTATTTGTGTACCTATTGAATTTTTTTTTGGCCATTTCTCAGAGTTTATTTTGTTTCTGATTGTTGCTCTGAGCCAAAATACTTTGCATATTATTATGCGCAAGCATTTTAATTGTGGTTTATCAGTATTATCTCGCTACCATAAGATAGAGTAGATTTCAATCAGGTGTCATAATATATTCTAAGTTGCGTGCCCCCGGGGATATGAGGTTTGTCTCCACACAGCCCACAGTCGTCCGAAACTCATTCTGACTAATTTTAATCGATTTTCTATGTCGACCTTAGTGCCTCTAGTTGTAGTAATTATACTACAGAGTTTGGTGACATTTTCTATTACTTTGTGGATGATTGTAATGAAGGTAGCACTATTTCTTGCGTTAATTTTTAGATAGGTAAAATATTTTAGTAAAAACTTAAAAAATTATTAAATAAAAACATAATTCAAACAATTTTGTTCGGTTAAGGCGCCTAACAAAATTTTGATTGTTAGCTAAGCAATAATACTTCTACGCGTTAACATGTTGAGAAAGATGACTTTTCTGGCATACAACCAGTTTTTTTATTCCGTCTTTTATGATAGGGGTCATGACATACCATTGAAAATGTTCCGGAACACTTTGCTTTGGATCATCTGGATAATCGAAGTTAATAAACATAAGCCTACTCAAATGAATATTGTATACCCAAACATGTTTTAACATTTTACTGTACATCAAAAGTTTGTTATAAATTTTGAAAACGTTGATGTCTATATAATTAGCCAAGGCAATTGATTGTATTTCAGTTTTAATTGTTGTTTATTTTTCTTCATGTGTTAATTCGTCATCGGAGCTTTGCATTAAGAGGTCCGGTTTGTTAATATTGTTACTGAAATGGTTTAATCTATTTTTTATTTGTAAAATTAACTTGTGTTCATAATCCACAGTCATTCAGTCTAATACTTCACCTTTTACACCATCTGTGGATTTATGTTATTATCTGCGTCATGTATGTTATTGTCAATCGCTTATATAGCTGCATCATCTACCAACATTAACAATATTACATTTTCTAGCTCTAGGACATCGCTGGTACAAATTAGTATGGGATCTAGAATACTATCTTCCGGAGCTGGAATGTACAACATTATCCTAGTAAAATATGAAGCTTTGTATCCAAACCATAATCGATCCCATATCATATTTGAATAAAGCGCAATCAAAGTCATTTTATAAGCCATATAAATTAAACTAAAACTCTTTCTGAATTTGAAAGTAATAACACCTAGAAATTGGGTAACAGTGCACAGATTTTACTGGGTTATATTATGTAAAGTGTCCTGCTTTCAACCCAATCGATTTTGGATGAAATTAAAATGCTTTATAACTTTCTCGATTTGGCCCAATATCCATTGGAATCAAATAAAACACAAAAGATAATTAATATGCATACATCCCTAGATAAAAACGACCATTAAAGTCTACATGTCAATGTGTAGATATACTGATATTAAATAAATAAATCAAAGTATATACTAGAAATGCAAAAAAAACTAATTTTAGTTTTTAACGTTTCAAATTGCGGTAATCGAGTGGAATTGATACATGTTTAGAATATACCGGGGGTGTTTCATAGCATATCAGTTTATTAAGCGGGGAAGGGATTACTTTAAAACTTAAAAATATAATAATAATTGACTAAATCGTCGAGGGTGCTCTATCGATTGGTGATACTTTCAACTTTCGGAAATAACCGGAAATAGGTCTTTTAAACCGGAAATTCGCCGAAATAAAGATTTTCAAATGGAAAGAGGTAGGTAGGTAGGTTTATATGCAAATTTAGGATTCTAAGTCAAAAAATAAGTAGCCCCAGGTACGTACGAATTAAATATGTAAATAATAAAAATTAAATAAACAAAATTTAAAAAAGGTTAGCGATTTTTAGCGATGCAAGCATCACAAAAAAATACGAACATTTTAAAATTTTAAATTTTTTCAAAATGGTTTTATTTTGTTACTACATTTTAGAATCTACAATTATAATTGACAAGCATTTAAGAACCTGCGCTGTAGACACCTTGTCATTTTATCTCTCTTCTCCATAATGAACTCTTAATATATAATAAGTAAGTTGTATATAAAACAATAATGTGCACACAGTTGAACATTTTTTAATCATATGGTATTTATGTTTTTTAACGAAAACATACTAATTTCAAAACTTTTCATTAAAACATGAGTGTTTTCTGTTTTGTACTGAGAAGTCTATATCAGTCCATGCAAATCCCTGTTCTTTTAAAAACTTTGAATTTGGCTTTAACATGAATTATAAATACTCAACAGGGGCTCCTAGTATTCATTAAATGAAGTAAAACAGTTGAAAAAACAATGAAATCGACCCAAAATTTTAAAGTAGTTCTTCCATAGGTTAGATACCAAAAATTAGTCCATTTGTTTTACCCAAAACTATTTAATGCCATTCCAAACTATACATTATAATTATTATTAATAAGAAGTGTACAAATATTTTCACAACTAACTGTAAATATACATATTGTTATGTACAATATTAAAATAATATTGAAAATAACAACATGAACATGAACATAAGGTTCTGACATGAAAATATAAGCTAAAAACCAAAAAAAATAATCAAAATAATCAAAACATAAAAAAAAACAGAAAACAAACCAACTTGGTTTTTTTTTTTATATTATTATTATTATTATTTTTTTCTGTTTTTAGAATTTTGTTTTACACAGGTAACAAATTCCAAAAATTTCAAAAAATTAAGTGAAAGTTTAGAATCAAAAAAAAAAAAAATATATTCAACAAAACTTAAAAATATTCACGTAAGAAAGAGATAGAAAGAGTTTTCATGTTTTCTTTTAATTTTTTTTAATTTTGTTATTGTTTTTCTTTTTTTTTTTTGTGTACTTGTATTTTGTTGAAAACTTTTACTTTTATTTCGTTACAAAAACATGAAAATTCTAATTGAATTTCATTCTAATTCATACAGATTGTAGTGAGGTCCCTTTATAAGTGAATTTACAAAAACAAAAAAAAAAATTGGTATAGTAAATGTGGAATGTGAGTTGTTTCAATGTATATGGAAAAATATATAAATATTATTTTTTTGTTTTGATTGTTTTTTTTTTGTTGTTTTGAAAAATTATTATAAATGTACAAGTTTTTCAGTTCTTTCAGTTTGTTCGTCTTTCTGAGAAACATTTATTTTGTTTGGTAGGTACTTAGAAAACTGGTTCTTTAATCTGTTCTATAAAATATTGTTTTGTTTTGATTCCATTGACATTTTCAATTTTAATTAAAAGGCAATGATTTTCTTTTTAAACGTAATTTTCTTCTATTATGACGTTTTTTTCTAATACCTTTGAATCAATAATAAGTAACGGAATCTTACAAACTAAAAAAAAATTATACTTTTAGCATTCTTCTTCTTCTACCGATTACCTCCCGTTGCAAATTGAGTCTCACTCTACCATAGTTTGTTATGCTTAATAATGATATGCTATAGTAGCGCTAGTACAGGAATAAATTCAGCTGGTCCCTTCTATACATTTTTCTACACAGTTTTCAGTATTATTTTCATTATTCCATGCATAACAATTGTTATAAGAACAAAATTAGTGGTATAAGATTCTTATATGACTTCCGATAAGCACTAAAGGTGTTAAAATGATGTTTTTGTGGAAATAATGTGATTAATATATTCCTATAACGAACGTTCTTATATAAAATCCATAAAATTATTATTTTAAAATAAAAAATATTATCTATCTCGCTCTCACATAACATAAATTATTTCAAAAGAATTTCATTTCAAAATAAAAACATACACACTAATACATGTATACTAATCCTATAACAATATTACAGCAATTGTTTCGGTGCCTTATATGATTCTCCATTTTAGTGCTATAACGTATTTATAACGTTTCGCAACAATTTCGGAACACTCAATTTAACACTAACCCTATATGAGTGTTTATAATAGTGTTATAAGAGTTCGCAAGAGTCTTATAGCAATAAAATTGTTAGGTGGGATTGTCTAATAAGCTTCTAGTACAACTATTTCGTATTATATTTCAATTTTAACTCGTGCTTTTCTGTCTGCTCATTAATGAGAAGTGACAAATGATCATAGTGGAATTTCAAGATCATTTTTATTCTAGTTTTTTGTGTTATTTACCCGTTCCGGGCATTAACTACCACGATCGTAATTTTGACTTTTATCAGCTGCAATAGGAAGTAAGGATTTTGTGGTTTTATTAAACTAATGACGTACATTTTATAACCATCTTATTATGGACACCCCCGCTTTTCTTTAATTTTGCCTTCCAGAATAATTTTAATTAATTCATCGGATTTATTTTTTGCTCTGGATGTCGAACTATATTATGCTCAATGTATTACATTTTTTTTTGAATATGCACAGTTATTTATTATCCGGAACAAAATTTCTATATTAAATATTTTCTAAATCGTTGTTCAATTCATTTGTAGCATCTCTAATTGTCGTAGCAAGTCTAATTTTTCAAATAGGCTTCAGACAATGTCCAGAATTCAATTCAATATAAATTATGTTGAGAAGATGTAGAAATATAAAATATTATTGTTCGTAGCTGTTTCAAGTTATAAAGACAAGAAATATTATTTACAAGGAATCGGAATTTGAATACGGTAGCGTCTTTATAACCCCAAATTCAAATGCGCAATTACAAAACCCCCAATAAAGAAAGACAAAAAAATACAATAAAAATATTTCAATAAATGAGTAGTAACAGTGCTACAAGATAGAGTCCAAATTCAGGTGGGACTTTATATTTTACTAGGCGACATGTAGGTACCGTCCATGAACAACGGCTCAGTAGAATAATTACATAAAAATAGAATAACTGTATGAGCTATTTATGAGCTCTGTGAAAGTGTGGTGGTACAAAGAAAAAGGTCCTAAGCACGATAGATAGTTACAGGCAACAAAAAAACACTCTGAAGTACATACTAACACAAATTTTGTAAAACGGATATTAGCTACCATGATCGTAATTTTAACTTTGTCATCTACAACTGGAAACAAAGATTTTGTACTTTTATTAAACTACTGATTTGGATGAGTTTTACAAAATTTGTGTTAGTGTAGGTAGAATTTTTTTTTGTTATCTATACCTCTCTATCATGTTTAAAATTTTGTTATTTGGATCACTAAATTTTCAAAAATCTCTTGAATGACAATCAGTGATATCGGAACTGTATCAAAAACATTATTTAGCACGATACAATGTAGATATAAGTAAAATAATATGTAAATATTTTTACACTGTATTTTTAGTTTTGTTTACAACTGAACATAACTTACTGAAATAAACTTCATATAAGATAAAAAAGTATAAGATTTCGGAAATAAACGTCAAATCAAATGTCAAAATATTATGTTCATAATATGTGCATATTTACTATTTGTGAAAGAATTGAGTTAAATATTTTATTCATCATTAGAAAATGAATAAATATGGATAAATTTGAAAAAAAAAAAAAACATTTTTTTATTTTTTTTTAAATATTTAATTTTTTATTTTGAAAATTTAATTTTTTCTTCCATATTTTTTATTAACACTTTGCTTGCTTATCTTTTATACTACTTGGAAAAAATGTCATCAACACTACAACAACTTTGTGTATCAACATATTTTCGTCTACACTTATTTTGGGTAAAATTAGTTGTGAACAGATTGTCAAATAAATTTCCGATCATACGACAATGTAGAAACATGTTTTTTTTTTACATTTCAGATCATTTGACAATGTAGAAAATTTTTTTTTTTTTACATTTCAGATCATGCGGCAATGTGTTAACAACGTTGTTGACACATTTTAGATGATTCACGGATTATTCTATTTTTCTGTAATTATACTACAGAAACCCTAGCCTACATATCTTCTAGTAAAATTATTTTTGTCCCACCTGATTTTGATCTCAACCTTTGCAAACTGTTTGATTACATTTTTTTCCAAATCAAAACCGTTTTTTTTTAAATTTGTACTATACAAGTATTTACAAGTAAATACTCAAACATTTTATCTCTTTTTAATACCCGAATATATTTTGTTGTAAATTATACCGTTCTGAATTTCATTAATAAATTAAGCGATTTACTGTTATTAATGTTAACAATCAAATTTTCCATTTTCATATTTTTCTTTTTTATTTATATCTACAGTTTTTTTTTTTGAGACGATGAAAATAAGAACAAAAAATATAATAAACGTAAATTTTAATTTACCTTTAAGTTATAATAAAAAAAAAAACAAAAACAAAAAAAAAAACATTTTTTTTTTAAAAAAATTTTAATGAAAAAGAGAGGTTCATATTTAACCAATACTACTACATTCAAAGTTTTTTTATTTGAATATATATATATGTATATATAATGTATACAGACTGTATAATTGAATTATGGATGAATTGTAAGAACAAACATAAAAAAAAAAAAAAATAATAACAACAAAACAAAAAACAGTAAAGTATACTCAGTAATAATTTTATTCATTCAAAATAATATCAAATAATTTCACCTTAAATAAATTTAATTTTAGAACATAAATTTAATAAAAATGTAATAAATAATTTGAAAAATAAAATTTGAATAATAGTGATGAAAAATTATTTTGGTTGTTTTCATAAAAAAAAAAACAAAAAAAAAAAAAAAACAGAAAAAAAAATGGAAAAAACGGTTTTTCTTTTTTTATGTATGAATTTTTAAATAAACAAATTTTTTTATTGGGTTAAAACTTGATAAAAATGGCGTTACTGGAGATTTATACATATTGCTGGAGATTTTATACCAACACACATACACACACAAATATACATTGATTCATTTTATTTGTTTTTGTGAATAAATGATAAATTTTCATATTGAATTTAAAGAGTTCAAAAATATTTTCCAGTCATTTTATTTTTATAATGTTAGACAGATTTTTTGTGATTTGAACGATATGGCGAATATGGTGAAGATTCAAGTCAAAACTGTAATTCATCATTATCGTTATTCAAAAATTTATTATTTATCGTTTTTTTGTTTTACGTATGTGTGTTTTCATAAAAAATATTCTGTCAAAACTGTTTAAGAAAATAACTGTTGTATTGAATGTAGGTATAGGGGGAAGATTTATGTTGGAATCAGTGTAGATACAGATTATAAATATATACCTATACATAATGAAAAATTAAAGTTTTATTAGTTTTTGTTAAATATATAAATGAACTCTAGTGCTGAATGAGCTAAATCAGCTCCTATATTAGTGCTTGCGACTAATTTATGACTTTGTCGCAAGCACTGATAAAAGAAGTTTACGAAATATCGATATTTAAAAAAAAAAGAAATATATATATATATATAAATATATATTATATTATATATATATATATATATATACATTATATATATATATATATATATATATATATATATAAATGATTAGTGAAAGGAAACCCGACTTCTATTCCATACTTCAAATATATGCCTAAAGACAAATCTGATTAACAAAAACAACAAAATATTTAATTTTAAATTGACAAAATTAAGCTGTAATGACTTTGGAACCATATTAGTACAACAAAAATTGTGCGACTTCGTTCAATAATTTTTAAGCAATTAATGGCAAGTTTGAATAGGAAGTTTGATAATTAATGGTACCCGAAATTATAATATTAATAATGTTATAATTTCATTAATAATTTCAATTTATTCTTGATCGCACTATAATTTGTTTTCATTGATTTATTTTAGACAACAACCATATATTTGTTATATTTTATTTAAAAAAAAAAAAATCAAATTTAAATTTAATTCTGGCTCTGTACATGAGTAACTCATCGCTAATTTGATAAATTAAAATTTTTGTATTTTAAAATGTAGATATATATGTATACTTGTACATGAGGTGAAATTTTAAATTGAAATTTCTAATTCAAAATTAATAAAGTTTGAAAAAATATTTGAATTCGTTACGTCTCCTTTTAAATATTTATTTATAACAATTTAAAAGATTAGTAATGAAAATCGGTTCTCAAATTGTCCAGGTATTTGTACTATAATTATTTCTGTTTACATGTCCGAATTTTTTCCATTTACAGATTAAATATTATGATTTATAGCAAAAGGATCGTAGTCCTTCAAGATTTACTAAAATATGTTAGTAGATTTAATACTCAATATTTTTGATAATTTTTTTGTTTATTTTTTTTGTTTTTTTTTGTAAAAAATTCAATTTTAATTTTTATTGCAGAAATCAGTTTGTACACCATATTTAGGCAGATTTAGATTACACTATCTAATCTATTACACTATCTACATAATGCACAGACACTTCAAAATCTTAAAATATTACCATAAAACTGATACCATGTTTATTTTATAAAACTGTTATTTAATTAGAATAGGCTGTCTTCTAATACACATGTCCTTTATTCAATATCTACCTCTTATAGACATTTTTTTGCAGCTCATTGAAAAATTTTCAAAATTATATAAAAAGTTATCGTCTAATGAAAACTCTTGTTTCCGTCTAGTGATCCCATTTTGAAATTTCTTATATTATGACTTATTACAGCATTACCACTAGCCAAACAGAGATGAAGCAAAAAAATTAAATATTTCATTCGAATTAAAAAAATTATATATGTGAAGTCAAGACTATGAGAAAACATAAAAATTAATAAATGAAATAAAAAAAAAAAATGGAAATAAAGAAAATTAAAAAAAAAAAAACGTGGATAAGGAAAGAGTATAAAAAAAAAATTAAATCCTCTCTTAAAATTATTTTGTTTGTTTCTTCATTTCTGTGCCTTAGTTTTATTTTTCCTGTACATAATTAAATCGGAAAATAACTATACAAAAATACAAACAGCAACTATATAATAAAAAAAAAAAATAAAAAAAAACAGAAAAAATCACGAAGAATCCTTTAATGCATATGTGTATGTGTATAAGAGGATTTTCCGATAATGTAAATTCATAATATGAGAATGTGTATATTAATATAGTATTAACACAGTCATATATGTATGTATAATATATAGATTTATAATATAACTTTATACACCATTAAATATCAAAAATTAATGAAAGCTCATTTTCTTTCGGATTCCAACTTCTCATTTGTTTTTTTTTTTTCATTTTTTTATATGAAATAAATCTGAAAAACAAACCAATTTTTTTTTACATTTGTTTTTTTTTTTGTTATTTTATTTTCCTTTTTTTGTTTTTTTAAAGAAAATTACATTTTTGTGTTCATGGTGTTATAGATTTGTTATTTCGAATATACAATAATGAATTTTTCTTTTTGAAATTTTATATCTATTACAATGTCTTATTTTTAATTTTTTGAACATGCATTTCTATGCCAATGTTTTTATAATGGTTCATTTATATAATGGATTATTTCTATTATGATTCATTTCTATGATGATTCATTTCTACGAAGGTTCATTTCTATAATGGCTCATTTCTATGATGGTACATTTCTATGATGGATAATTTCTATATTGGTTCATATCTATAATGGATAATTTCTATGATGGCTCATTTCTATGGTTATGCATTTCTATGATTGTTCATTTCTATGATGCATTATTTCTATGATGGTTCATTTCTATGGTTATCCATTTCTATGATGGTTCATTTCTATGATGATTCATTTCTATGATTGTTCATTTCTATAATGGTTCATATATATAATGGATAATTTCTATGATGGTTCATTTCTATAATGGATAATATTTATGATGGTTAATTTCTATGGTTATGCATTTCTATGATGGTTCATTTCTATAATGGTTCATTTCTATGATTGTTCATTATTATAATGGTTCATTTCTATGATGGATCATTTTTATGCATGTTCATTTCTATTATGGTTCATTTCTATGACTATTCATTTCTATTTCTATGGTTATGCATTTCTATGATTATTCATTTATATGATCGATCATTTCTATTATGGTTCATTTCTATGATGGTTCATTTCTATGGTTATCAATTTCTATGATTGTTCATTTCTATGATGGTTCATTTCTAATGATCACTGATGACACATTTTGTTCATGGCCTATATAAAGTCTCATTATTTAATAAAAATACAAAAATACGACTATCCTTAAACTTAATTATGTTTTTTATTTTAAATTTTAATCATTTTAATTCAAAATGTTATGTTATTAAATGTGTGTAAATGTTATTAATAAAATAGAACCTCTTTTATATTAAATTAAATTAAATTATATTATATTATATTATATATAATTGAATTAAATATGAAAAACTTATTTATTAAATTTATAAAAACAAATAAAAACAAAACTCTTTACAAACTTTAATAAAAATAGAAAATGAAAACTATACCTATATTATTATTATCAATCCTATAGTTATATCGATTCAACTTTTAATAAACTCTTATCACCACCATATTTGTATTAAATTATTTCTTTTTTTATTTCTTATTATTTTGTTGTTTCTTTTTTTGTTTGCTTGAAATCGAAACAGTCTTATTTTTCTACCTTGTAAAATTCCCATTCAGAGAATCAGAACAAAAATAAATTATATATATATATATATTATGTATACATAATGTATCATTATACATAATGTATGAATTTGTATACATTAAAAACTACTTCAGAACTTTGTAACAGGGTGTTTTGAAATTAAACGGGATTTTTAAGCAAATATTGTATCCGTGTAGGATCAAGTGGCTATATTTCAAGAATACAATGTGTTGCCAGCTTATAAAAAATATATATTTTTAATAGCGTATATTATCATTTAAGGATGAAAAGGATATTTGAAAGGATTTTTGTTTATGTATTTTTTTTTTATTTAAGCCGAATATTAGGTTTCAAACGATATATTTATACACGAATATACAGCTTGGACTAATTGGAAAATGTAGAAAAAAAATGTCCCTTTGTCTTATCTTCTAAGCTATACAATGTAGACATTGTGTGATATTTTTCTATTTTTTCATATTAGATATTCGTACGGTCGGGAAAGAAAATAAAACGAAAATAAAACTTTAAGAGAACACAATTATATACAGAGTAATTAAAATGTTGATTAATTTTAATATTTTTTTCAAGTCAAAGATTCAAAATAAAAAATATAAAAAAATTGAAACACACACGGATCTCCATAAATTCATTGGAATTTATCACATAATGACATTGTCACATAATTTATCACGATCTCCAATGAACTTATGCACGTGCACTATTTCCTTATATTTTTATTTGTATTGAAAATTTATATTTATAAATTTTCAACAAATAATATATTTTTTGATTTTGCTAATTTTCTCTATTTTTATTTATCAATCATAAATATAATATTTCTATATGTACATAATGGATATCTTTTAATACATTAAAAAACACACAATTAAAGAGTGGGTTGTAATATGGCGACCCACTATATAAAAAAAATATTTTAAAAACTTGTATGGGATGTAACTTCTTATCTATTATATGTTTTTGGTTACAACTAACGAAAAGATCTTTTCAACAATGTATAAATATTTGAATGAGTTTTAGGTAAAATCTTGCAATATTTGATTTTTAAAGAAATACACAAAAAAAATTTTTATTTTTAATTATTAAACTTTGACCTACATATGGCATGTGTCTATAATGACTACATCTATCATCATCAACTGTACGTTAAAATATTGCTCAAACCGTAATACAAAAACATTAAAACAACAAGTATGCTTTTAATAATGTCCTTTTAATATTTAAAGAATAAAATACACTGTTAAATATATAGTCATTTCATGCTACGCACATACAACATTTACTTCTGAAGAGCTCAAACGTATTTAGATATATTTAACTTTATTTTAAACTGAACGTTAAAATATTTTTCAACAACAGACACAACAAAAACAATAAAATAACAATTATGCTTTAAAATGTACTTTTTGTGCTTAAAGGATAAAATACGGCATTAAAAATGACATTTTGTTGGACAATCTGATAATTTAAAAATCCGCTGTATGATTTTTTTCATTGTCAACAAACAAAATCGAGTCAGATTGAGCATACCACTGCTTATAAGGGTTTGCAACAGTTACAAAGTACTAAAATTAGTATAATTATTTTACAATATATTTATAATAAAAACTACTAGAGTGATTAGGAGTTAGTGAGGGGGATGTTTTCAAACCAATAACGATATTTTGGGTTTTGAAGGCTATCAAATGCGCATACTCCGAAAGCTATATCTGCCATGGTTTACCTTTTTGCTAATTGATTTAATTTTATGTAATAATATAAATTAAATAAAAATGTTTTTTTTTTTTCCTTTTTGGAATAGTAACGGAATAGTAATGTAAATACTTTAATGAACTAAATGAAAAAATAAAAATTTTGTTCCATATCCACATTTTTTTTTTTAAATTTATCAAATTTTGTGCCATATCCAAATTTATCCAATTTTTTCTACATATGCAAGCAAAATTAGTTAAAAATTTTTTTTCCATGTTTACATAGCATAAAATAATTACAACAAAAATCATTATTATAATTACTGTCAGATTTATGCTTAGAGCAAGTAGATCAGACGTCTGGTACTAGACGAAAGCTTTATTTTTAGGCTAATAAGCCATTATCCACGGTCAATATAAAAATTGGCGTTTGGCACAAAAAAAAACACTCTTTTTTCGAAACACTCTGTACATTCACTTTTAGTAAACATATATACATATAGTAATATGAAATGTCCTTTAAAACTCGGTTAAGTTAAAACAAGTATAAAAACACATACATAATTTTTCCATAGAATTAAAAATAAAAACATAATACTTGCTAATAGATGGGGTAGGTATATTATATTTTATACGTCATATATACATTAAGGGTATGTAGGTACATACTTATTAATACATATATAAAATTTTAGTATATTGTATATAATTTTATAATTACATATTGACAACATTAAAAAAAGAAAAAAAAAAAAAAGGATATCATCTTATACAAAAATAAAAAACAAACACAAAACAAAAAAAAAATGTTTTTCAGTAAAATTAGTGTAGATGGATTTTTCCCAGTATTTGAGTGTAGGAAGAATATTGTTCGAGGTAATGTCATAGAATATACTTACATATTTTTAGGATTATACATTTTTTTTTTTTTTTTTTTACTTTCGTAAAATATAAGTTAATATCAGAAAATCTTTGAAGCTCTTGTTAGAATTAATTTTATATATTTAAAAATATAAAAACAAAAACAACTTATTTACTTATAAGGATTTGTATGTATCAATGTGTATGTATGTGCGTATGAGTGGTATATGTATAATCTAGTATGAAGTAAATATTTAAACAAAATGAATTAGTTATGCTCATTTTATTCTCAATTTTATGTTGATATATATATATATATCTATAAGTATATATATAATATTTTTGTATTTGTTTTTGTTGTCATTAATCTAAGTTCAGGTAGGTAACAAAAATAAAATCAAGGTAAAATAATATTTGACAAAACAAAAATATATATATGTGGAAAATTGTTCTCCCAAGGAAATTTAATGTTAACATAAGACAAAAAATAAATAAATAAATATGGAAATAACCTTTACCTTCATTATTATTTTCATTAAGGTTTTGTATTGTCTTTAAAGCGATCGATAGAAGAACATTGCATTAAAATTTTTTTAGCTAAATTCTTGTATTGAGATAGGCATGTAAATGAATGATTTTGTTTTATTATTAGGTGGAAGTGACCAATCCAGTTGTTTCTATTTTAATTTTTACTGTACTTTTTATTGATGATCCCGGATGAGAAATGAAATGGGCACATCTTCTAAATAATACATTGGGTATAATTATACATAGTATTGGTTAATTAATGGCTAATACCATCACCACATCACAAGACATCCACATCAAGAGAAAATAATGAACAAATTATAAGGTAATGAAGTAAAAGTACATAATAGTAATAACGAAGTATAATTATCCCATTATAAAGCATCAAATGAACTAATCTATAATAATAAATAAAGTAGTAAAGCATTATAAATGAATAATTTTTATTATTTCAAAGATTCATAACTGAAGGTGAATATGGGTTTTGGTAATGAAATAGCCATACATATAAGACCGCACATCAAATAAAAGTTATACAAAAATAAAAATAAACTTAGTCCAACAATCCACATATGAAAATTGCAGGCACTATAGAGTATCTATATTAATAAAACTCAAAAAAAGAATTTTGTCTGCCAAAAAACGGCACATTCATAACTGAAGGTAAATATATAAGAGTTTTGGTGATAACTAGCCATACATATAACACCGCACATCAAGTAGAAGTTAGACAAAATTAAAAACAACTTACTCCAACAATCCGCACATGAAAATTTTAGGCAGTATAGAGTGTATATTGTAAATATAACTTAAAAAATCATTTTTTTTGCCAAAAAACGGCACAATCATAACTGAAGGTGAATATATAAGGTTTTTGGTGATGAAATAGCCATACATATAACACCGCACATCAAATAGAAGTTAGACAAAATTAAAAACAACTTAGTCCAACAATCCGCGCATGAAAATTGCAGGGCTATAGAGTATCTATATAAATAATACTTAAAAACGTATGTTTTTGGAAAAAAGGGGAACATTTATAACAGAAGGGGAATATATAAGGGTTTTCATAATGAAATAGCCATACATATAACACCGCACATCAAGTAGAAGTTAGACAAAATTAAGGAAAACTTAGTCCAACAATCCGCACATGAAAATTGTAGGCCTATAGAGTGTCTATATAAATAAAACTTAAAAAAGCAAATTTTTGCCAAAAAACGGAACAGTCATAACAGAAGGTGAATATATAGGGTTTTTAGTGGTGAAATAGCCATACATATAAGACCAAGCATCAAATAGAAGTTAGACAAAATTAGAAAAAAACTTAATCCAACAACCCGCACATGAAAATTTGCAGACAACAAGTGGTTTATCTATTTTTGAAATTTAATTTAATTTTAGACTTTTACGATGGGCCCCCCAACCAAATTCAGAATTCAAATAATTATACTAAGATGATGCAAGTATATATCCAACTAGTTCTATCAATTGACATACTCATAATATGTCAAAATTAAAAAATAAACTGTAATTGAAACAGCCTTAATACATCGCGCCTCTAATTTATAACAACGAAAGGTCTTATTACTGGCAATTGTATTTACAATAAAAACAAAAAACGTTTGCCTAACAGAAAAATGTCTATTCTTCGGAGCTATTAAAAATATTATAAATATTTATTTTTGTTATCAATTAAAGCATTTTCATTGAAATTTACATCAACAAGCGCATACCGTTATATATACCAAAAAATATGTAGAATGTAGAAATTTGGCAAAGAAAATAGCCTTGGATCGGATATAATTTGAATAAATCAACGGGATTACGCTACATCCCCAAAATGAAAATCCTCAAATGTTCATAAAGCACCCAAATCGAAATCCCCCAACACCGAATCCCCAAAAAAAATTGCAGAAAAATATTTTAATATTATATCGGAAAAATTACAAATTCATAATGTAAATCGAAGGAATGTGAAAAAATTGTATTACCTATATTGAAATTTTTTGTCTTACCTTTAGGAAAATTGTGCTTTCAGTGACATAGTGTGGGGGTTGGGACGGCAATTTATCAAAATAAAATTAATTTTTTCAATATATGTACGTTAAAAATAATGTGTTTTTTTATATATTTTTTAATAAAACCTTGGCGTCTACGTTAACCTGCCGTCGGCAAGAATTGGGTTGTAATAAATTAGTAGCGACGGCTTGGCAAAGACAGCCAACAACTTAAAAAATAAAATTTCTTCTTTCTTATGTAGTTTTCACTGTCTACATTTTTTGCCTGCCATCGGAAGAATCAGAGTTGAATAAATGAGTAGCGAGGGTTTATTTGGGACGGTACCCGACTTTAAAAACAAAAGTTATATTTTCTTCATATTTTTTTTTTTGGTTATTTCCCAATGAAACATTACAATCTGTCTCTGAAGGAGACATTCAGTAGTTTGTATGACAATTTTTATGCAGGTAAATTGCACTGACAAGCAGATGAGATAATCCAGTGGTGAATCATCAATGATCCCAACATTATACTCCATTGTATTTTTTGGCCCCATTTGATTGTTCCTATTGGCAGTTTTAAATTTGTGCTTTTTCGTAGTTGGGAAAAAGATATAATCTCCTTTTCCAGAGAATCCAAAATTTCATGTGTGGGGATTTTTTTTGAGTATTTTGATTTGGGGATTTCGTTTGTGGGGATTTAGACTTCAACATTTTAACAACAAAATCATAAGATAATGAAATAGAATTTACCTCAATACGCCATGTTTTATCTAAATACGAAGAAAAATATTATGAATCAAAGTCTCACCTGAAACAAATACCCAGTAAAGCAATTGTTAAAAACTGATAATAATTTTCGCAGATCTGAAAGGGTCTATCCAGTAGATTGAAATTAATTAATAAATAAATAAATAGTAGACTATATCGAAAATACTATTAATAACCTGTTGTGCCTGATACTTAAATGACAATGATTATAATGATGAAGCAAAAACCGAATTAAGGACGTGATCGTGATTGGAGAAAATTATCACAAATATCAGACTAGATTGAAGGAGTTTTTTTATCCTATATCTGAGAGAGCTACATGACAATTATGATAATAATGACCAATTAAAATGGAAACAATAACTGCACAGGTAATCATATTACATAAATATACCACAAAAAATTTATTACAAAAGAAAAATAATAATATTACAACCGATTTAATCTTATTATTTCTATATAATCAAACTATACATACACCGACCTACCTCTAACTATATATTAAATTTGAATGAGATTTCTTTTCAAGTATACAACAATAATAATAATAAAAATAATAAAAAAAAGTAAAAAGAAGATAAAAATTAAAGAAAAATAAATAAAATATGAAAATTTCTTAGAAAGTTAAGTTAAATATCTTCAGATTTTCTAACAACATAACCAGATTTTTTTTCTTGTTTTTGTTCTCTTTTCTTCTCATATTAAACATTAAATGTCGGTTTTCCATAATAATGGAAAATTAAACGGGAACATTTCGTTTTTTATTTGTTGTTTTATTTCTTGTTTTTCTTCTTCTTCTTTTGTATCATTAATGTTAGCATATACAGAAGTTTTACTATGTATATAATATGTTACGGGGAGTTCGGTAAATGTATACTCACCATCCGTGACTATGTTCGATCACCAAAAATTTTGATTTTAATCAATTAATACTACTTTAGAAAATATAATTCTGTTTTTAGACTACATTGGTATATGTATTTTGATTTTAATTAATAAGATAAACTAGTATTCGCCGGCCCTACGAAATTCGAGGAAGTTTGATAAAAAATTGTATTCAATATTTCATTATGAATCCATTATTTTAATTTATTTTTGACACTATATAATATTTTTTTATTGACTTATCTTAGACAACAACCGCATATGTAATAATTTATTTAAAAAAAAGATAATTCTGAAAATTGAATTACGGCAGTTGCGCAATTGCCAGTTGCTGCAAATTGTTAAATTAAAGTTTTTGTATGGTAAGAACAATGACTTATACATGGAGTGAAAATTTTAAATTGAAATTTCTATTCAGTGAAAATTAAAAAAAGTTAGTAAAAAATATTTAGTTTCGCTACGTTTCCTTTTAAACATTAGGTTGTTAGCTTTAGACGGAAGCTTCAAAGCTCTATTATTGAATTTGATTACCATCTTTGGGACTTAAACTTTAAACCGCTCTGAGTTGACTCGTGATCTAGTTGTTATTCTGGTTCATAGACTTAATTTCAAGCAAGCATTTGACAGCATAAGCAGAGACATAATTTTAGAGACATTAACAGCTCTTAGACATTTGGGAATACCTCAGAAATTGTCAAACCATAATGACAATGCATGAATCGAAAGCAAAAATTGTAATACAAAACTAAATAACCGTGAATTTAAAATAGAAACTTGAGTACAACAAGGAGATGCCTTATCCGCATTATTATTCAACGTAATACTACATTACATATGATGTAATATGATTCAATCAATATAACAATCCAAATATTATCACATGCGGATGACATAGTAATCATGGCAAAAATACAGATATATATGGCTGAAGTATTTGTACAACTAGAAACCGAGACAAAAAAGTAGGCTTAAAACGAAGACGAAACAAAATATCTAAAAATGTCAAGAAATGAAGAAATATGAAGTAATCAGAATATAACAATCGGAGAGTACCACTTTGAAGGAGTTACAAGCTTTACATACTTCGGAGCAACAATAAGAAGTGATAATAGTATGCAATGTTGCATTCATAATAGAATTCAGGTCGGAAAGAGATGGTCCTATGCAAACTGAAAGTTGCTTCAATCAAAACTAATGTCAGGAGGGGCCAAAATGACGATATATAAAACTCTCATACGACCCATAGTGACGTATGGGTGCGAGGTATGGACCGTGAAAGTAGCCGAGCAGAAGAGCCTGCACATATTTGAAAGAAATATTCTCCGAAAAATAGTCGGTCCAAAAAGATTACAGATTGGATTATATGTAATCAGAAGCAACAGCGAGCTCAATAGTATATGATCAATAATGAGGACATTGTATGGTTTGCAAAGGCCCAAAGACTAAGATAGGCTGGCCACGTAAGTCGAATGCACGAAAGTCGAAAACAAGCAGTAGTGCTCAATAGAAAGCCCGATAGTAGCCGTGTTAGAGGAAGACCAAGAAACAGATGGGCAGACAACGTGAAAAACGATACTCAAACCTTACAAATCCCAAATTGAAGACAAGTGGCACAAGATCGCCCTTTTTGGAGGAGCATAGTCATGAAGACCGAAGCTCACCAAGAGCTGTAGCGCTATAAGATGATTCTGGCTCAATTTCAAAATACATTTAAATTTTATTATTAATAAAGCTAATTCTATGATAGGATTTATAATGCGCTGGCCCAAAGAGTTTACAGATCCATACATTATAAAACATTTATATAGCACGTATGTTAGACCGATAGTTGAATATTCTTCGCTATTGGTTTTCATATCGTAATGTTGATATTTTACATATAGAAGCAGTTCAGCATAAATTTTCCCGCTTTGCACTATGTGCTTTTTACCATGGCCTGATCCTTTTCAACTTCCTCCATATGAAGATAAATTGCTTTTGATATACCTTAAATTTCTCCAACAACGTCGATTAGTGCCTGACATTAAGTTTATCCACCAAATTATTGCTTAGAATATCCTGGCAACTAAAATTAGGGATTTAATAAATTTTAGAGAGAATCCGGATAAATTTATGTTCCTTTGACCTTATTAGTGACATGATACTAGCTTTCGTCTATAAATAGACGTCTAATTTGCTTGTTCTAAGCAATATCTGACAGTAAATAAATAACTATTATTTGAAAGAATAATAATGAAAACCGGTAATGATAACTTTTTCGAATTTACAGATTAAATATAACGATTTTTTAATAAGTTTGGGATTCTAATTATTGATTAAGCTAGACCAACTCTCTTTCATTTATTAGAGACATATAAAGGAATAATATCATAGAAAACAAAATGATAATAGATCGAGGGGAGTTATTGGCGGTTTTAACATTGAATTGCAATTGCAGTTAACAAAATCTGTTTGAATTTAAAAAAAATTGATCTTGTCTCGTCTCGTTGAATATGCATTTCTCGTAGACACTGTAAGCGGCGCGATAGAACATTTCATTTGTTGGTAGTACTGGTTTATACTTGTAGTACTATTTGTTGGATTGGATCGTTTACAATTTTTGACGAGATAAAAACTGGCTATCGCGTCTCGTCAAAGGGCTAACAGAAATTACTCACGATACTGTTTTGACATTTTCCATCGCGGCAATTTGCTATCGCGTCTGTAGTGTCTAACAGAATAAAAACTATATCATCAATTGCAATTGCATCTTTATATGTTTGCGTAAATGTTATCATGACAATTTTTTTCATCAGTTCATCATTGGTTTAAATTTTGTTCGCTTTGATCGTAAAAAAAAATAAATATATTCGTATCAAATATATATTATTGCATATAGTTATGTAATAGATCTAATAGGTGGTTTCTGTCAAAGATATATTTCAGCCGGTTAATATTTCCGGTTACTGTGCACGCACGGAAATGAAAGACACCGTTATTAGATTTAAAATCAGTCTCAGATGAACCATTGAAGAGAATAAAATAAAATCTGTAGTTGTATAAGTAAAATCTTAAAACTGTTATAAAATACAAAGAATTATAAAATTAATAATAAAATAAATTAAACATTTAAAATTAATGCAAAATTAAAGTTTGTGGGAAATTAAATAATAAGAGTTTTAATCATTATAATAACTATAAAAGTAATAAAAAAATATTGCGAAGATGAAATATTAACTATATAATTATATCAAATATAATCTATTCAATTTACTCAAATTCATCGATAGTTGTTATAATAGTGTTAGAACTATATATAGATCAATTCAGGTTTGGGACTTTGATTCTAGCTTATCTCTATATAATTTATAGCTATATGATTATAACATATTAGTCAGCTGTGACAATGGGTATAACACATTAGTCACCTGTCCCATCCTATTTATCGAATTACCCGTAACATATTAATATACCATTATAATACTGATATATATAAAATAAATTATTATATTTTAACCTTAAGTTTATATCAAATAAAGAGAAATTTTATAGAGTACTTTGTGGTTGTTTTTTAATAGTTAAACTCATTAAAAAGTTTTCTTATAATATAGAAAACAGAATGAATAAAAGTAAAATAATTATATTATAGTACAATATTACACCTAGATATTATTATAAGTTTTCAGAAATGTATAGTATATATGTAATAATACTGTACATATACACAAAAATATTATTTTCTGTATATTTAAATTTTTATTGAACTCCTTTGGTGGGCTTTATTTTGACTCGATATGATTTTTATGATTATAAATTGAAATTCCCACAATTTGTTCAATTTTTAGGGTAAATAAGATATTTTTTTTTATTTTGGTTTTGTACTCAATAACTTCGTAAAAAATTTTCCAATCTTATATTTTTTATTGAATATCTATCTATAAGTTTGTTATAACTTATATAGAAAATTATTTTATTTTTATTAATAAAATTGATTTAATGAAAATGTTTCACCATAATTATGTTATATTATTGTATATATATATATATATACAAAATGTTAAGTAGGTCTGAGTATAATTAAAAAGTTCCTATTTTGGGTTTTCTGTAATTATTATTATTATTTTAATTACTTTGTATTTTAAGACTTAATTAATAGATACTTAAAGGTAAATATTAAAATTTCTATTTAGGTTAATTACGAGCCATAAGGTAAATTATTATAATTATAATTTTTAAATCAAAAGAAAAATGATTTTGAACATGAATATTTAAATTTAAAATATATTGAAGTAAATATAATTTTATTAATTATTTTTAAATAATATGAATCAGTTTTTGATTTAGGGTAAGTAATTTTGAAATATTCTTGAAGTGTATTCTATTTGTAAATCTATTGGGGGTTAAATCAAAATATGGCTATAAGTTACTTAATATTAAATCAGAAATAATTATTAAAAAAAACATATTGGTCATTTAAAACTACTGAGTTTTACTACTACAACTGATGAAACTTATATCAACATACACTGTACTTAAATAACATCTGTGTGAGTTATAAAAATCTAAAGAACAACTTTATAACATAAAACCAACTAAATAACTAAATAAAAAAATTTATTTATTTATTTATCACTTTTACTAATTTTAATAAATAAAATTAAAAAAAAAAAATGTTTTTGATTGATTTTTAAAATTCACAGATGTTTTTCAAAGCATCTTGATACAAGTTATAGACAAAATTGTTTACAAAATGCATAAAGTGACAATTTTTTGGAATAAAAATGGAGTTTTCATAAATAAAATTTTAAAAAAAAATTGTTTTTGATTGATTTTTAAAACTCACAGATGTTTTTCAAAGCATCTTGATACAAGTTATAGACAAAATTGTTTACAAAATGCATAAAGTGACAATTTTTTTGAATAAAAATGGAGTTTTCATAAATAAAATTTAAAAAAAAATTTTTTTTGCTTGGTTTTTAAAACTCACAGATGTTTTTCAAAATATTTTGATATAAGTTATAGACAAACTTATTTACGAAATGTATAAAGTGACAATTTTTTTGAATAAAAATGGAGTTTTCATAAATAAAATTAAAAAAAAAAAATGTTTTTGATTGATTTTTAAAATTTACAGATGTTTTTCAAAGCATTTTGATATAAGTTATAGACAAATTTGTTTACAAAATATATAAAGTGACAATTTTTTTGAATAAAAATGGAGTTTTAATAAATAAAATTAAAAAAAAAATTTTTTTTGCTTGGTTTTTAAAACTCACAGATGTTTTTCAAAATATTTTGATATAAGTTATAGACAAACTTATTTACGAAATGTATAAAGTGACAATTTTTTTTGAATAAAAATGGAGTCGTACTACATTATATATCATACATTACATATTACAATACATTATATATTACATTACATTATATATTATATAACTATACATACTTTACATTAAAAAAAAATTTGGAAAATAAAATGATGCATTATCCAAAAATAGATACAAGTTTTCTATAGCCATAAACGAGAGAGAGAGAGCAAAATATTTAATAAAAATAAATACAGAAAAACCCTTGATTTTTTTTTTTTTTTTTTTGTTTATTAGCCCTTAGTCAAATCACAAAAAATAAAAAATAAATTAAATATGCACTGTTTTTTTTTCACGATTCAAATGAACTCAATTCAACTCAGCAGCCAGCCGTCATAAGTGGTGCAAAACAATAAGATTGCGTTCTGTTGCCAAAAATAAAAAAAAATAATAAAAAATATAATAAATAAAAAACAAAAAAAAAACGAAAAAACTAAATTCTAAAAAACAAAAAGAAAACAGCATAATAGCGCCGATCTCATCATCATCATCATAAAAATGTAATGATATGCCGGCCAAAAATTTTGTTTTAAAGTATATGCAAAATAAAAATAAAAACCCCAAAAACAAACCATTTATATTTTGTCTGAACGTGATTCATTTCTACAGTATAATCTTAGGATTATCCCGAAAATAAGAAATGGAAAAAATACAAAAAAAAAAATTGGATTAATTTTTTGCAGACTGAAAATGTATTTTGAAAAAATAAACATTCGAACTTATTTAATTTTTTTTAATTATTTTTTTTTACTTTTAGTTTTTAGACATGGACTAGTGCACATAAGCCCTAATTTCGCATTTATTACTGGGAAAGCATGCCGTACGACATTTATTGAATTTTTGCCAATTTTTTCTTTAAAAAAAAGGGTTTACTTATTTTTTGTTTAATTTTGATTTCCTTCGCCCTCCAGTGCTGCATTTTAGTAAATTTAACAATTGAAATATTTAAACGTTATAGAAATTCAATTTAGATTCAAATTAAAATACATAGAATCAAAATTGCATTCAAAGAAAAATTATCTGGTTATTTTATGTAGTAGTAGCCTACATTGTTTTTTAAGTACCTTAAATTTTTTTAATACCTTTGTAACAGTTCTAGAATGATTTTGAATAGTAGGGGGTAGTTTAAAGGCTATTTTTAAATTTAAAAGAAATTAATTTTTTTAAATTTCTTGAATCATACCCATTTGCGGCTGCGGTGATATAGGGAACAGATTTCCTCCCGAAATTCATTATCTAATCTAATCTAAAGCTTTCTACTTAATTACCCTATTAACTTATAATTATCCTACAAATCTAGAATCACCTATATTTATATTTATTTATATAGGGCATATATTTATTCTATTTTATTTCAACTTTTACTTAGTATTCAATCAAAAAATAGAACAGTAAACTTTAACGTCTATACCTACAAATGACAAATATACAAAGTAATAATAGCATTTACATACTTAACAGTAAGTTTTAAAATGTTGTTAAAGGCAAAGAAAGTCAAGATGAAAAAAAGTAAATAAAATATCCGGCGTTGATTTGACATACAAATTTGATTAAATCGTACCTCATACAAATTTGCCTTTTTAAAGGATATTAACACACCTACTAAGGTATATGTACACACCTACTAAGGTATATATTATAACCATTTCTTTACGGTTATTACGGACATTATTTTTTCTAACCATTTCTGTACGATTTTGTAGATATTAAGATAAGATAAGTTCCTTCAGAACCGTACACAAGTTGTTAGAATAATTAATAATGTCCTTAATAACGGAAAAAATATTAGAAAGAGCGTACCATAGCGTTCGATATTGGGATCAATATATATTGACAATATAACCTGTCTGAACCTAAGGAGAGATTTTCAGTTATTTACTACTGATGCAGTTCTCAAATATGCAGAAATAAAGCTACATTTTCATCCATCCAACAGAGGTCTACATTTATCATTGGATTGTATTAAATTAAAAAAAAAAAATTAAAATTCTTACTGGTTATAGAAAATGAATCAATTAACACAACAAATACTTATTCATTCAAAAATTGTTAAACATTTTAATTATCTTGGTCTAATTACAGACAGTAAGTCTAACTGGAGCTACAACATAGGCCAAATAATAAAAAGTATACGTACTCCATACGTATTTTTACTTAGAAAATTACGTTAGCTCTTAACTGATTTTTTACTATTTATTTATCATTTATGAAATCCCATATTTGTTAGCTAAACCCGTAATGAAGCAGGACTCCACAAATTAACTAACATGCATAAATAGAATATAGAACAAATAATATTTGACAATGAGCCACAAATTCAAATGAAAACCATAGGTATTGAAATATATTTCTTTCATACCGACAATCGCATGAAATAGTTAATATACAGTCTATACGAGCGACTGAGCTCATTTGAGAAAAAGAAAAAAAAAATTTCATTTAATGATGGTGGTACTTTTTTTGCAGACTTTATTTATTTATTTATTTTTTAATTCAATTATTTTTAATATTTAACGAGTTTCACGCTAGATACTAAAATATATTTGTTTGAAGTTGAAAAAACAGACCAAAGCAATATTTGTATATGGATTTGGAGCGTTACATCAAACATCCAGATAAATCTAGGAAACTATATATATATATAATTCATAAATTAACTATGTATGTAATTTGATATCGCTGTGCCATTCAATATTTAAAACCAAATGCAATAATTTCAATAAAATGAAATACCGGGCCATCGAAATAAATGAATATGAAACGCAGGAATTTTGGCTGCTTTAATCATATTTTTTTTTTTTGTTTTATTTTAAAGCCCAATGTATATTCAGCACAATTTTTTTGTAACAATCAGTCAGACACTGAATTTTTCTGTTTTTTGTTGTTGTATTATTCGCGATAAAAAATAAAAACAATAACAAAAAAAAAACATGCAAAAAAAGAAAATGAAAGGAAATTGAATTTTCTTTTTTGGATTTAGTTTAAATCTCTACTTTTGTATTTGTATTTTGTTAAAAATACTAATATGATGATGATGATGTTGATGATAATGATGATGATGATGAAAAAAAAATACACATAAAATATAAATTGAAAAATAATATTTTTCTTGTTGCGTTTCTAATAAATTCAATTTAATGAAAACAATACCAGAAATAAAGTGAATTTTTTTTTTGCCTTGGTATTTTCTTTCTCTTTCTATAATACTTTTATTTTGGTAGCGCATATTTTGGTATCAAATTTTTCATTTCGAAATATTCTATTTTGTGTTCTATTTCAATCATTGTGTCATTTTTGTTTCAGTTTAACAATATCAGATTTATCAGATTACTTCAGTGTCAGTTACATGAAGCGATATGCCAGGTATAAAACCACGTCAGTTACGGAAGCTCAACGTCAGTTACGTGTTAATGTGACACTGAACAAAAAATGGTTAGAAAAAAAAAATTTTTTATAAAAAAAACTGATACTTAACTGAAATGAAAATTACAGGTGATGTAGGTAGGTCTGAAAATAGAACAGTATAATTACCGTATCAATTCTCAAAAATATAATGACGATTATGAATACCTTTTTAAGTAAATTATTAAACATTTTTAAAGCAATTTAAGATATAATAATTATATTAGGTTTTTTATCGGTCATATCCTATCATAATCGTATTAACAAATCGTTGGGATTTCTTTGTATTTAACAGACCATTTTTTCCGAAATTGAATTTTCATTCTACTATAGATACCATTTCCGGTTATGTTCTCTATCCGAATTTGCAGTCAAAATAAATGTTGTAGTGCCAAGCAGTCTATATTTTACTTCTTTTTCAGTCTTCAAGTTGTGCTAATTTATTCAAATGACAGTTTTTGTACTGATAAGGTGATAATACATAAAAGTTTTAAAAGCACATTGCGCATGATTGAGTATTCCTAACAATCTAACAGACTTTTTTATTTATCCTGTTGATCTATCCAAGCAGCCTATATTTTACTTCTTTTTAAGTCTTCAAGTTATGGTAATTTATCCAAACTACATTTTTTGTACTGATAAGCTGATAATACATAAAAGTTTTAAGATCATTGCGCATGATTGAGTATTCCTAACAATCTAACAGACTTTTTTGTTTATACTGTTGATTTATCCAAGCAGCCTATATTTTACTTCTTTATAAGTCTTAAAGTTGTGATAATTTACCCAAACTACATTTTTTGTACTGATGAGCTGATAATACATAAAAGTTTTAAAAGCATTGCGCATGATTGAGTATTCCTATCAGTCTAACAGACTTTTTTATTGCTAAATGTCGAAACACACATGAAGATTTACACGGCACAATAAATTTCTATATTTCTACTGATCTTTTTTTTAAATATATTATTTTGGTATTTAAAAATATTAAAATTATAATACTATTTATGCTTGATGTAAAAACAATTGCTCAAATTTTTTTAGAATGCAAATTTTGTTTGATTGTTTTTAAAGTTTTCCAGTTAAAATTTCAGCCAAACTTAAAAAATTGATTTCCTCAAATCGATTTTGGTTTTGGTACATAGAATGCGGCCGACGGAATTTAAATTGATTCAAAATTCTTAATCATCCCATTTAGTTGTGTAGTAACAGTTTTCTAAAAATTATTTCTAAATTTGTGTTTTTTTTTTATATTATTAGCCAAAACTTAGGTCAGAAAAACCTTTATACTTTCGAACCGCTGGCTTTTGGAAGAGAAAAGAAAAGGGATAGTTAAAGAGAAGAAAAGGAGAAAGAATTAAAGGTTCGGTGGGGAATTGCCAACTAAGTTATTGATGTTCACTTTGAATTTTTGTAAATTAAACAAATAAAAACTATCCCTTCTTGGGAATGCTTGTAATGGAATGCAATTCCACATTCTAGAAATTCTGACGATAAACTAATTTCCATAACCAGTCTTGAACCATCTTGGTATTTCCACGGTGTAGAGGTGGGTATTTGCAGTCTTTCGCGTGAAAGTGAGTGAAAGAGGCGGAAGTAGTGATTTTAGTGCCTCATCCCGCGAAATATCTATAAAATACGGTTAGTATTCCAACGATACGACAATGAGTAAGTGAAACAAGTGTTGATGAAACATTTACATCATCAGTAAGGCGAATAACACGTTGTTGTACTCTGCCAAGAAAGCTTAAAGCAATGTTTGAGGTGCCCGCAAGTTGTAGATACTCCATCTTAGGTCGTACGTAGGCTTTATAGATATTAAGCAAATCTTTAGTTACAAAATATGCCTTACATCGATTTAAAAAAACCAAACATTTTGCAGTGCTTTTCGTAATATCGAAAATAAGGTAATTTCAGAGCATATTTTGATTTACTCGCATTACGAGAATGCTTAAAATTTGTTGTAGCGGTTGTAGAGAGTGCTTAAAATTTGTAGTAGCTGAATGGCGTTAGTTTTTGCATAACTAAGCAGCTTTGAGCTTTGGAGGTGTTAAACTCAACTCTGTTTGCTCTACCCCAGTCGGAAATTTTTACTAAGTCATAGTTTACTATGCCGCCCACTATTGTTCTTTTGGCGTAGACTGAGGTAGCTGTAGCATTGGTAATACTTTCGATAGGTAATACTTTCGATACCTCACCATATAGTTAGTTGAAATTTGAAAAAAATTTGTAATTTTCTAGTAAAAATGCTTAAAAATAGTTCACTAGCTCATGAGAAAGAATAATTTAATTTGTTTAAATAAACAAGATGACTCTACAATGCCATTGAAACCTTTAAAAAAACAATAGGTCATTATAGTCCAATTAAAGTCATAATATAGCAAAGTAATTAGTTTGATTCCGAAGCCACAACAAGTTTTGAATATGTCCATAGATCAATTCTATAACATAAAGATAACACACAGATTCTTAGGATAATTTTTTTTTGCTCCGTAGATCTAATTTGAATAGTAATGGACTAAAAATTTGTGACAAAATGCTGTTCTACGTGTATTTCACAGCAATGATTATAAATTTTGTATTCTAAATTTTATCAGAGCAATCACTTAACAGACAATCACTTGAAAACAAAAGATGTGCTGTGGTGGTTGGCAATAACACTTCTGATTTCTTCCAGACGTCTACCGGATTTCAACAAGGAGATGCACTATCAAAAGACTTCTTCAATCTAGTACTGGAACGTATAGTGCGACGAGCGGCAGTAAACACGGCAAGCATTATATTTTCAAATCTGTTCAACTACTAGGGTATGCCGACGAAATTGACATCATCGCCAGATCCCAACGGGCGGTCGTCGAGGTCTTTATCCAGATTGAAGAAAATTGTCTCAAAGCAAATGCGAATAAGACAAAATATATGTTGTCGACAAATAAAAAGGCCTCTCAACATCATATTGGTCAAAACATTCGCCACATATAATTTTGTGGTAGCCAGGAGTTTACCTACCTTGGAACCAGTGTTAATCTCACAAACGACATCAATGTGAAGGTACGGATGGGGTTTGGAGGAGAAGGTATAATGCCGAACTCTATGAGCTGAACAATGAGGTGGACGTAGTCACGAAAATTAAAGTCAAGAGACTACAGTGGCTGGGACATCTAGAGCGGATGAATGAAGATGCTCCAGCCAAAAGAATCTTTGTATGCCGACCCGAAGGTACAAGACGTCGGTTCAGACTAAACCTTCGTTGGAGAGACGAAGTATCGGCGGACTTAAAACAATTTCGAATCTTCAACTGGATAGAATCGGCCCGTGACCAGGAAAAATGGATGACATTGATGAGTCAGGCCCACGACCTACGTGATCTGTTGGCCACCTAAATGAGTAACCAATCACTCACTTAGCTGATATTTAGTGATATTAGATGTTATGTGACATCACCATTACTTACTATTTTGAAGATCGTTCGCTTTTGTAGTTTACATAAACAATGTTGATGAAGGGCGTCCATGACTCTTGTGTGCCTTGTGAGTTAAAAGAAAGTTAGTATAGATGTTAAATATTTTCTACTACAGCTTAAGAATCGCAAACATTTTGTAGAATTCTTAATATTTGGAATATTTCAATGTTCATTGTCCGTTGTCAATGTTCAAGCCGTTGTCGAAAAATCATTTCCTTGGTTCCCTCTTGTATTAGCTAAGCTTCTTCGGTAAATAATTTCATTTTTTAGTCACTTCTATCGCTTATAACGGGTTGATAATTTTACCTTTTTTACCTTTTGTTTGCCGTTAGAAGTGTTACATTTTTTATATGAGCTCTATAGTAATATTTGCATTTATTTTCTCAGGAATATACATGTTGTTGGAAGCCCTGCAATTACTATATTACCTTTCAGGCATTTTTACTGAGTTCAATTTGTTCCCCAGTTGATTTAAATTTATACTCCAACATTTTTTATTTATTTTCACTGTGTTCTAAACGTTTTTTAAGATCTTTGTTTTCTTTAATTATATTTTTATAAATCCTTCTATACTGTTCTAAAAATAATTTTGGGGAATTTATAATCTCACCTACAATGGCTACTATAACCTTTTAGTTATACACCACCGTTTTCATATATTTTTGATCGTGATTTCAACAAATATTTTAATTCAGTAAAATCCAGACCTCTAAGACAAAAACAATAAAGTAACAGCGTAAAAATTTCTTTACTATATACTCGTACATATTTTTACTATACTCGTACAACTCTTGATTTTGATTATAATTTTTTGCAAATACAACGGATGCAAAACTACATAACAATATTGACTGTAACAGCATTAGATCGTCTTTTTTTTTAAACAAATTGTTTTCATTCGGAAAAACAAAAATAAATAAAAAACCAAAATTTCACTTCTAATCTAGCTCACTTACTCCAGCAGCTATGTTTCATTTTGTGAATCATAAAAATTACAATGAAATCGAGATGTGTACCACCATTGTTTTAATATTATTTCGCTTTTCATTTTTAATATTTATACAATATTGTGTATATATACATATACAACATATATATGAATGTATTAGTAAATCACTGACTATAAAAAAAAAAGCTGAACAAAATTAAAAACCAAATTTTTTTTTACACTTCCCTCAGATGCAAGGAAACTTAAATAAATCAACAAAAAGAAAAAAAAACAAATTGAAATCAGGTCATAACAAAAAACAAAAATAAAAAAAATACTGACTGTGTTTTTCCTCAAATTGGAAAGAATTTCAAATTTCTTCTTATTCTGTAGATTTTTACTTGTGAAATGTAAATTTGATTTTTTAGTGTATTTTTTTTATCTTTATAGACTCTGTACTCTCTTTATGATGATGATGATGATGTTTGAAAAGAGAAGAGTAACACACGAAAGTAATTTTATTTATTTTGATTTTGTAAATTTAAATCCTTACACGAATAAAATATTGAATATAAATCGCATTTTAGGGGATGTAAGTACACATTGTATATATATATATATATATATATACATAATATACATATATAAAACAAATTTAAATATGATGAATTTAATGACATTTATGTGAATAATATAAAAGTAATTTATATGTTCAATGCAAGAGTATCAAGATGATGAGATTTCTGGGATCAAAACATCAATTTTTGTTTTTCTCTGCTATTTTTTAATATAATTTTGTTTTGTTGTTGTTTTTTGTAATTTTTATTTTTTCAAATAAATTTTTAATAATTTTAACTTTTTTATACATTTTGGGGGTTTTATTTCTCGAGTAATTATTGATGCGTTAATTTACCGTTTCGTGTAATTTTGTAGTGGTTGCTGCGTATTTTTGTTAAGTGTAGTAGAGCAGAATGAATTTATACTGATGGTGTAGAAGTACAGTAAATTATTATTACTTCATTTTGGACAGTTGAACTTATTTAGGTTTAAGTTTTAATTATTTTTTTATTTTTTTTTTAATCTGGGGTTTTTTAACCGGTTAAGGCGATGTAAGTGAAAAATGATATATTGTTGCAATTACAATCGAATTCTACAAAGGCCGAGTCTTTTGTGATTTTTCAAAGTTGAAAAAATCGCATTAATTTATCCGACTAAATCAGGCAGAATGTATATGCTGTGATTTAATCTTACTTAACGTAAAAATGTACAAACGGTTATAATTAGATTTTGCTCTTATACCAAGTGGTCCGTATCAGCATGCGTATCAGCTTTTTAAGACGGAAAGTAGCCGTTATTTTAAAAATAAATAAAAATTTTATGAACTAAATCGAGGGTGATATCTATCGATTGGTGATAATATTTTCAACTTCCGGGAAGAACCGAAAATTTGGTTTTTAAGGCCAAAAGTCGCCGAAATTGGTCGAAATCGAGATTTTCAAATGGAAAGGAGTGCTTTTTTATGCAAATTCGGATTTTATGACAAAAAATAAAAAACTTAGTTTATTCTAAACTAATTTCAGCTTATTTTTGGGTTTTTTAACTATATGATTTATGATGGGTTACTATGGCTGTATGCCACTTGACTGTATTTCAATTATTGGAATTTTTATTTGTCTGCAGTATCATTTACATGTATTTTCATTTGTATATTATGTATTTCATTATTGGCTGTATGTCACTTGTATATAATTCAATTACCTGTACTTTCATTTGTCAGTATTATCATTTGCCTGTATTTCATTATTTGCTTTATGTATGTCATTAACCTATATCATTATTGTAGGTAAGTGTTTATATACTTTTTTCCATTCAAATTCAACATTTTGTTAAATAATTTGTTAGAAAAAATGTTGAATTTGATTGAAAAAAAGTATATATACAATATATGGATTGGCCAGGAAATCCCAAATATAAAATCACAAATACGAAGCCGCGGATTACCAAAATTCCAAAATCCGACTTTAATTTATTCAATGTTTTCGAATTTAATCATTTTGTTTTGTATCCGACAGCGGCTACGCATAAAAATGATTTAGGTAAATATCCTGGAAAAATTATGTTGAAATTTAATTTTAAATCCAACTGTAAAATCGCTCCTAACTCAAAATCTCGCATATATTATATTCATTACATATTATCTAATACTATTTATATAAATTGCTTTCAAAAAGCCTGCATGCATTGGTTTACACAGCACACAGTAATAATATTAGAGTAGAATACGCATTCTCTGAGTATTCATTTTATATATATATATATACAATTTCCTTTTTACGAGTATTCTGATTGTATGCGTTTGTATTATACATATCCCATTCGGGTATATATACTCATTTTATTTTATTGCATTTTGTGTGGATCAAAATAAATTTTTATTTTATGTTTGCATTTTGATGAAATAATTTTAATCGGTTATTAGCTCAGTTTGTTAAAGCGTCATGTTAATATCGCAAATTTCGTGTAAGTTCAATATACTCTGTTGAGTCAACTTTTTTTTCCTTTATTAAAAAAATATTTTTTTTTTATTATATAAAATTTATAATATTAATTTTTATAAACAAAAAAAATTAATTTTTAATTGTTATTCTCTTCTCAGTTATTTCAACAAAACTCGAAATCGTTTATATTTTATTGAATTTTGTGTGGATCAAAATATTATTTTATGTTTGCATTTTGATGAAATAATTTTAATCGGTTATTAGCTCATTTGGTCAAAGCGTCATGTTAATATCCCAAATTTTGTGTAAGTTCAATTCTCTGTTGAGTCAATTTTTTTTTCCTTTAATAAAAAATTATTTTTTTTTTGTTTATTAAAAAAATTATTTTTTTTTCTTTATTAAAACAATATTTTTTTTTTTTATTTTATTATAAAATTCTTAATATTAATTTTTATAAACAAGAAAAAATATTTTTTTGATAAAAAAAGTAATTTTTAATTATTATTCTCTTCTCAATTATTTCAACAAAACCGAAATAGTTTAGATTAAATCCAAACATACAAATTATGTATACCTGTATATATATTATATACCAATACCATACCAACCAATTCATTCAATATCATATATCTGCTAATCGAGGATTTGAAAACGATGCCTCTCTCATTTTAAGTATGTATGAAATAAAATTAGTTAGTCCGAATTTTACAACATAGTTTAACAACAATTTTTATCCCTGTGATCAGCTAAATTCGGGTAGAAGGCACGAAGGTGCCCCAGGTCTCTATATATATATATATATATAATATTTATGATATCCAGTCAAACAAAATGAAGTCAAAACAATCAAACAAAGTCAAGGGAAATACAGGCAAATGAAAATGCAGACAAATGATAATTAGAGACAAATTGAAAGAAATATTGAGAAATTGCATAACAATGCAGGTAAATTAAATACAAGCATTAAAAAAAACACCTATTAATGAATATTGTTCAACAAAAAATATATTTAAAACTTTAAGTTGAATAAAGATAAATATTACGGACATAAATTGGACATCTACGTTTTCCCAATTTGTTTCACAAAATAATAATTTAAAAATTGAATTTATTTTAATATATGGTCTTAAATTTTGACTTAAGCGGTTATAATATATTATCGCCCCAGATATAATAATAAAAATCATACCTATATTTATTTTTGTTAAATGTAATAATTAATAATGATCAGAAAAAGCCAAATTCAATTCTACAAAAGCTGATTTTCAGATTTAGATTCATTGAAAAACTAGCGATAATACAAACTAGAAATATAAGGGTATATTTTACCTCATCTAATGGCTGAAATAAGATTCAAGTCAAACCTCTGATCAAAATGTGATCTAAATCTATGTCAAATATCATCTATGACCTGATGATCATGCAAACAGGCATCTTTTAACAAAAAAAAAATAAAGCAAATATAAGAAAAAGTGAAATGGAGGCAAATGATAATAAAGTCAAATTTAAAGAAATGAGAGAAATTGCAAGAAATGCAGGTAAATAAAATACAGGCAACAACAACAGACCCATATAAGTCAATAATGTTACCAAAAATTAATGTAATTTTAAAAGGTTAAATATAGTTTTAATACTAAATTTTTTTTTTGTTTTTTTTTTTTTTATTTTTATTTACAACCACGTAAATTTGGTCGGAATATCAACTCAGCCAGTCACTAAAAATTTTTTTTTTTTTTTTATAATTATTGCGACTCAGTAAAACATTATTTTTTTTTTTATTGGCATATTGAGATCATGAAGTTAAATAATTATTTATATATATATATATATATATATATAGCTATAATAAATAAATCGAATTGGAAACCTTTTCATTTTAAATAATTAAATAAAATTTAAATATAAAAACAACAATAAAATAATAAACCAAATGCGATTTTCCACTGAGTAATAAGCTGCTGGATTTTAAAAGTCATTTGACCTGGAAAACAAATTTTTGTTTTACTTTAAATGCAATTTTGAATTTTTACTTTTTGGTTTTTAATTTTATTTTGTTTTTGTTTTTTTTTTTTAAATGAAATTCTTTCCTATCCTATTTTAAAAGAAAATCGACCCCAATTCAAACAATTATTCAGAATAAAAAAAAAAAACCAAATCAACAAAAATGTTTTTCAATCTTTACTTTTTCTTTTTGATTTTTATTTTATTTTATTTTTTTTTTAATTTTCTGAATGAAAATGGAAATGTACGAAAGTAAAGTGTAGAATATGAAGGTAAATGGAAGTGAATAAAATCAAATAACAAAACATAAAAATTTATAATAACAAAACAAAAAAAAAACTCATAAAATATGTTTTTTATTTTATACGTATATATATATATATACAAAAGTATATTATATACATATTATAATTTATTCTTTGATATTAAAATGGCAATTAAAAATGCTCATTAACATTCGAAAATGAATTTTTTATTTGAAAAATAGTATAAGTTGAAAACTATATTATTATCTCCACGGTATTATTATGATACAGTGTGTTTCCTATTGTATGGTATCTATTTTATTTTTTGACAGGATATTGTTGAAATTATTATTTTTTGTTAAATGAGTATAGGTATTTGAATTTAGATACTTTTTTGCTTCATTATTGTAAATAATTGTGTTAAAAATTAAAATTAATAACTAACAACAGCACTAGCTTCTAGAACTATCGACTATTTTTAATTTTTGTTTGAAATTTTGGTCAAAAATTTCTTTGTTAGGCTTAACAGGTTCGGGCAATTTATTTTTTAATTATGTCATTATTAAAAAGATTGATTACATCAAATCCCGAACTTTTTTATATATAAATAATAACTAACAACAGCACTAGTTTCAAGAACTATCGGCTATTTTTAATTTTTGTTTTAAATTTTGGTCAGAAATTTCTTTGTTAGGCTTAACAGGTTCGCACAAATCATTTTTTAATTATGTCATTATTAAGAAAATTTATCACATCAAATCCCGAACCTTTTTGTATATAACAAAAAAAAATAGTTTAAAAAAAAATATTTAACTCAAAGAAGAATCGACTTCACAAACCTTGTGATATGAACCTCTACGTCTTAACCAACTGAGCAAATAACCGATTAAATTTATTTCACCAAAATACAGACATAAAATAAAAATTTATTTTGACCCCTACATCACCCAATAGAATACATAAATAAATAACAATACAAGCTAAAAAAAAGCAAGTAATAAGCTTTGTCTTGAATTATGAACTTTTAATCAACATATTTCAAGCTAATATTCAATCAATAGATAAACCAATTAGACAAACCAATAGTAAATCATTCCCATAGACCAGGTTAGAACCAATAGGTAATCATTCAGTTATAGAATATTGTATATTAGAATACCAATGGAGTAATGTTCTTCAGTCGGGCTGAAACTTTTGTTGACCCTAAGATATCTTTGGGTTATCACAGTAAATAATTTGGTACTTTCGGCTAACCTATTAAGTTGTCTGAACTACGAACAGATTTTATATACAATCAATAGACATTTTCAACTATTCTGTACGATTTTCAGTATTTTCTGTACTAATTTGTACTCTGTAGTAATTTCATAAAAAACATCAAATCACCAACTGGAGAGATTCCGCTCGGGACCAAATTCAGATGAGGACAATTTTGCGTCAGGCCCAGGACCTTCAAGGTCCAAGGCACACAGCAAGTAAGTAATTTCATATACAATAAAAACTTACATATTTAAATATTTAAAAAAAATTACTGCAAAAAAACAGAACATAACTTCTAAGCACTGATCGCCGTATAGCCTTCCGCGGTTTTTTTTTAAGGAAATTAAATTTTCTTTAAGTATGTGAAAAAAAAAATTATTTTAGGACTTTCGATATTGAATTATAAATATAAAAGAAATAACAAATAGAAGTAAACAAATTATTTCTTTTCAATTTTGTGAATTGGTTTGCTTGTTTTCCGCTGCTCTCCTGTTAATATTTGTTTCATGAACCAATGACACAATCTCAAACTATCTATTTGCATTTTTAAAATATAAAAGACACTTGTTAATTTCACAAAATTATTTTCATCCATTTATGATCAATGATTATAACGGAAAGGTCGAAACACGTGTTGGAATAAAATAGTTTTGTGAAATTAACAAGAGTCTTTTATTTTTTAAAAATGTTTATAAAATTTCACCAAGAATGTACAAGTGAAAGCATAAAAACTCACAATTATGTGCTAACAAGTAAACACAGTTATTTTAACATATCTACATATTTAAATAAAGTTTTTTTGTTATGATCAGCAACATTTTTTATTACAAAAGACAACATTTTATTGTTTTGTTAATGGAAAACTATATAATTCCGCCATTATAATATTATAGAACTTTGAAATGAATTAAAATATCAAAATAAAAATTAATAAAAATTATTTAATTTATTATATTTAAATAATTCGAATAAACAATTTATTATTACTGATTAACTGCCAAACAATTTTTTTTTATTGTTATACACAAATCTATTGAATTAATAATAATATACTAATAATTAATATTTTTCCCAAACACCCTGTATTCATGTAAATAAATTGAATTTTGAATAAAATTTGATTTTGTTTTTATTTTTTTGTTTTTAAATTATTATTATTCTTATTATTATTCATTTTCATAGTTTATTAAAACAATTTTATTATTTATGATCATCTGATTTTATTCACTTTATTGTAATAACTGTATTTTTGCAGAAAAAAAAACTACACAATAAAAAGTCAGGAAAATATTGAGGAAAATTCAAAAATATTTAAAAAGCAAAAAAATATATTTTTTTTTGTTTAAATAAATTAATAATAAAATTCAAAATTAAATATTAAAAAAGATGAAAAACATTAAAAAAAAACAAAAAAATAAATTCTACAAAATAAGGGTGGTCGAACTCAAATGGTACAAAATATTATTATGGTAAGAGAACAGAGTATTATACTATTCTACATTTTATTATTAATAAAATTTTAAATTAATATTTTAGATTTTAAAATATTCTTTAAATTTAAATTAATCCATTATACTCGTTGGATTTGAATTAATTTATTATAATTATTGTAATGATTTAAAAAAATATTCATAAAGTAAATTATAATGTGAACAAGGAACTTAAATTAAATTTTTATGTATACATATTTTTTTTCAAACAGGACATACGCACTAACTGTGCTGGGATAAAAATATTTATTTATTTTTTGATCAGCGGACATGCAGATAAAGCTGCAGGCTAACTACACTGTCTGCTGTGAAATGCATGGTGATGGAGTGATTGATACATATTTCTGAGAACGATACAGAACCATGTTAAATGATTTTTTTTTTGTCCTGCTATTGTTGAGAATAATCTGCAGCATATGTGGTTTCAACAAGACGGTACCATCTGCCACACAGCTACCTTAACAATCGATTTATTAATTTAAAATATTTTTTTTTTTTGTTTAAATAAATTTGTAAATTTTATAAATAAAAATCAGCATTGAACGCTCAATTGTTGTTGAATTATCAGCTTGTGATTTAACATATCCCCAAAAGAAAGAAATCACAAGGTGTTAAATCACACAACCTGGAGGGATAATTAGCTGTACCATTCCTTGAATAATTGCTTGATAATTTCATCACAAAATTTTGTTTTCAATAAATCGATTTGTAAGATAGCTGTGTGACAGATAGTAACCTCTTATTGATCAAATACATCAAATTTATGTGAAAAATTAATGGAAAATTCGGTTGACAGAATGTAGTAGTACGTACAGGGAAGTCGTGGTGGTCATTTGCATAATGTTATTTTCTATACATAATGGAATAAAGTAACCTTTCAAACCAAAAAGAAATTTTGTGTCTAACTGAATAGTTTATGGTTTTTTTTTTTTTTTTTTGAATTTTTAAATTGTATCATCCCTATTGTAAAACCTTTAAGAATACGTCTTCTTGTGATTTCAGTAATAAAGTAATATTTAATTTTTACACTACAATGTCTACAAATATTTCGAGTATTTATTTAACAAATTACTGACTTATCTACTAATTAAATGTGGAAAACTACTGCTATTGTCAGTAAATAAGCCTTCTTAAATAGAATAGCTTCATTTTATTTAAATTGTTATCAGATTATACTCTCAATTATTTTTTGTCATTTATTTTATTCCAATGACAAAGGCTACTGGGCCAGGTCGAAAAACCGACAAATTTTGTTTTTTTTTTTTGCTTCATCGAAAATCAAACCTGGGACCTTTCGGTCTACTTACTGCACCACCCAGCGTGTAATAATTAAAACAATTATAATTCAATAGCGAAAGTTTTAAAATAATTTTTTTTCACATAATTAAAGAGAATTTAATTTCCTTTAAAACAATCATCGAAAGACAATACAGCCATCAGTGTTTCAGAAGTTATGTTCTGTTTTTTTGCAATAAATTTATTTTTCATTTGTTTTTAATACCCAAATTTTTATTTTATTCATAAAAAAAAAAAAAAACAAATTTCATTTAGTAAGTCGATTAGTAGGTAAGTACACATCATATTATGCGTATGATTTTTTTATAATTTATTTTACTTTTGTACTTGATTTGTTTTTATTTTTTCTAATGAACATACAAAATCGAAACTCAAATTTTTCTATGTGTTAGAAGAATGAACCAGAAATTTTTCCATTACTATGTATTTCAATTTGATCATAATCATATCAATATAATATCAATTGGCTCTGCCTACTACGAACGCCAGTTGTTTTCATTAGGAATTTTTAACAACATATTTTGTTAACTATAATTACAATTCAATGTGAACATATCCAAATACCGTTTTTATTCTCTATAATAGTTCTATTATTTTTGTTATGAAAAAGAGTTGGTTTTTAGAACTAAGTTCAAATATAATTTTGTGATCAAGTTTATTTAAATGATTAAACCGTGCGCGATCATGCGACGTTCGACTAGCTATTTTAATAAATTGACCAATCAAAAAACAAAAAATTGGATGAATAAAACAAAATATAATACAAAAAATGTTTACTATTCATTTTATTTCCACCATTGCCCCTGAAAGGGTTTCTAAACAAAAATAAAAATATTGAGCTTTTCAAAACACCCAAGAAACCATTCAACTTTGTTTTCCGTAATAAAATAAAGTAATATTATATCCATAATATAATAATTCCATTAAAATTATAATAGATAAATCCAAAAAGGACTCAAACATCACAAAAAAACAAATTAAATTAAACTCATCCACTAATATTATTAATTCGTTGCACAACCGACACTTCTACATATCTAAAATTGATGAAATTAAATTAATTTTCACTTAATTGCAAATACGGTAGTAAAAATTCAGATTTACCTCTCTATTATTTAAAATAATTTTAGAGTTAATTGATACCATCTTGTTATCTAACTTTATTCTTAAAACGAAGTTAATAAAAAATTTGTGGAAAATTCCATCGAAATACCAATGAAAAACTTTTGAATACTTACTTAATATTTTGATAGAAAAATACTTTCGAACAAAAAAAAAAATTTATGAGAAAATCTCAAAAAGCAAATAAATTGGATAAATTGAGTAAAATCAAACTTTTCATCTCATATTTCTATTGAAAAATTTTACTATAGTTAAGCTTAAATTTCATTTTATTACAAATTAAGAGAAATTTTTCTATTTTTCATTAGAATTATACTTTTAATAGTATTTTAGGTAGATGGGAGTGGTTATCAATTGGTTCAATTAATACCAAAACAAAATTATTTTCATACCATGGTAGATCTTCAAGAGTGATGTTGTTAAAATGTTGCGAACAAAAATTTGATTAAAAATTTCAATTTAACTCAATTATTATTATTAATTATTAAATAATAATTATAATTGAGTATTGAAATACTTGAAACTACAACGCAAAATTTATCCTTTTTGATTATTAATCCAAATACAGAAGTAAATTTTGTATTTAGCTATATAGAAAAATATTTTTATTTTTATCATCAACATTGATTCAAAATTTCATCTACATTCTAATAAATTATTGGTGTTGTAATGAATTTAATTGAAAATTTTAATTATTATTAATAATGATAATAGAATTAAAAAAGTTTCTATTGGTAGAATATTATAAAATAAATTTAATCATTATATTCATGATTATCCAAAATCATCCTGAATCCTTGTGGTAATATGAGAATTTTTGTTTTTTTGTTTTTTTTTTTGTGGTAATATGAGAAATTGTTACTTCATCAAATTTTTATTTATTATATTTTATTTTTGATAAATTAAAGTGATTATTTAATTAAAATTTATGGATTTATTTTGTAAATGTGCCTATATAATATAATTATAATATGAAAAATTAATCTGATAAATTTAGAAAAATATTTTTTTTTGTTTTTAAACCAGTATCTAGGTATCTCGGCATTAACTACGACATTATTTTGTTAACTTAGAACATTTTAATTATTTAATTTGATATTTAGAGTTTATTTTTATAGTTTTATTTAGTTGGTAAATACATGTTCTTCTATTGGTTTTTAAAATCAAGTATTGTTATGCCTATACTTAAATATGAATAAAAAAAATATGAAACAATTTTTTATAACAGTTTGAACAAATTGACAATTATATTTTTTCTATCAAATAAAATTTAGTATAAAACCAAATAGGGAAATTGATTTTAATCTACATAATAAAATTTATGATTAGGTACATAATATATTATTTATTCTTAAATTATACATCAATCAATTTAATATTATTAAAATATGCGTATAATAATCATTACTGCATTTAAATTAATCAAAATCAACTATAATTGAAAAATTATAAAAAAAATTTTTAATTAAAATTCAAAATTTTCATCATTATTATAATAATGGTTATTATATATGGTCTAAAATTATTCCAAAATTTGACGTCAATCATAAATAACAGAAAAAAAAGTAAATAGTACATATTAGGTAGTACATAAATAAAATGATACTCCATAGAGATTTACAAAAATATTGTACCAGCCTGACCGCACAGTACACCTGTATACAATATACTATATATATATAGTACATTCATTCAATTATTCTATATACCTCTACATAATATACAATTATTTAAATTATTTTAATTGAAATTGCGCCATATTCTGTCGGGATTTTATTTTATTTTGATTTTTAATTTTAATTTTCTATTGCGATTGCAGTAGAAAATTAGTTGGTTTTACTTTGTATTTAAATTTTATAAATTTATTTTAATATTATTCCTATAATTATACGGATAAAATGGTAATTGAAGTAACCAAAACTTAAATTATTTTCAAAATTATAATGGAATAAATTATTGAATTAAAATTAATATTGTTCGTTTTTCTATATTATTTTCTATTTGGCTATATATTCGTCATATTGAATCTGTTAAAAGTAAATATAGTTTTTAGCTATTAATTTGATAATAATAAGCATATAAAGTCGCTGTATCATGTTTTTTCAAATTAGTTAATTATAAATTGATTTTGTTTTACTTATATTAATTTTTTTTTTAATTAAACATACCTCAAAAAGAGCTAGGGTATAGAGTTTATAATTTTTAAATTAGTGTTGTTTTAGTAAAAAAAAATTAAAACAAAACAAACGAATTTGAATTTCTGTATAATTTATTCATATATAAAAATTATGTATATATTTATGTCAGTCTGTCTCAAACAAGCTTGATAACATTTTCAATGTTTATTATTCATTTCAAAAACCAATGTTGTTACAGAGCTTAAATGTCATACTCAGGTACTCCCCCACAGGCCACAAATGAATAAATACTTTCATTACCCTTTTTCAACGTGTCGATTGTTTCAGAAAGTCTGTACAGCTGTAGTTACGAGTAAAATCAAGTTAAATACAAAAATTTTAAATTTCAAATCAAATATTTAATATCCAAGGATATTATAATTTATAGAGAAGTTAAAGATAATAATCTTAAGAAGATAAAAATGATAATTTATAAGTAGTGTTATCTATATTTGTATTTAATTGTATGTCAGCTTGAATATTTGCTCATTCTTGGATTTGATTATCATTTATACCGTGACATCGAAAATGCAATGGAAAAAGTTTCGCTGCGGTTTAAATACTGTATCGAAACATTGTTTAGATACTTATATGTATATTTTAGATACTTATATGTATACTTATATTTTTACTGCAACGTAAAACCAAATACAAACTATAATTTTGACAATTTGGATCAACATTTTTGACTGCAAAATCGTTTCAACGATTAATTTATATTTTTTGTATTTAAAAAGGTTATGTGAATTAAAAATTGAATTTAAATATTTTTGGTAATATTATTTTAAATACTATAATTGATTTTTGAAGTTCATCTTTTGATGCTAAAAATGTAAAAAAAAATAAAGAATATATGAAAAATTTACTTTGTTTTTGTTTAATTTCTCACTGAATTATGCTGACCTACTGAATTTAATTGACATATAAAAATTGTTATCAAAATTTAATAAAAATTAATTTTTCATCAAAATTTTAACTAAAAATGTTTTTTGATTTCATATTTTTTTAATTTCGCTGTATTGGAAAACACCGACTGCAGTAGATTTAAAAAAAATTATACTCAAAATTCTTGCGATTTGCTCATCTGTTTCACTGCGGTATTACAACCGATATCAACCATTTTTGATCTCAAAACATTGTCAATTTTTTTTGAAAAACATTTTTGATCATATAACATTGTAAACCTGACGTTTTACTGTATTTATGAAGTCAAGGATATTTTATTTTTATTACATTTAGTGTGAATTTGTACAGAACCATTCAATCCTGTATTTTTCATTTATCGGTTCAAATCTAGCTCAAGATTTAAGATCCGTCCGTTGAATATACTACAACTAGATTATCTGCATACAAAAATGTCTTGTCACTTAACAATAAAATGTTATTAAAGCTGTATACTTGCATAAATAACAAGTAATTTTTAATCTTAATTACTTTTGTTTTGTTTCTGCTTCAGCAGTATTGGAAGAATACCGAGCCGATTAGCATGGCCCCTGCTCAAACAATGTCCCACAAAATCGTAAAACATTTCACATTTTTGTCAATGCGATTGTAACAACCAACTGAAACACTAACACACTAAAATTAACCGTGATATCAAATGAAAAATGTATCGAATGAAAATGTACCGACAACGTTGCTTAACACATTGTCATATGATCTGAAATGTCAAAAACAAAAAAAAATTTAATACGCATTTTTTCATGATCGGAAATGCAGTTGACAATGTATTCCCGACTTATTTTCACTACATCAGTTGCTAAATTTTATATCCGATAATATGTTTATACATAGCGATAGTACCACAAAAGTAGTTTTTATGACTTATCTAAATTAGTATAAAGAAAGCAAAATATTAACAAAAATCTAAGTAATAAATACATGAATATAAATTTAAAAATAAGTTTAAAAAAAATGGTTTTATCAAAATTATTCAATTTATTTTACAAAAATATACAATTCATAATTTTTTTACATTTAATTTGACGTTTATTTAGAATGATTTTAATTTTAAACAAAACATATTGTGTTGCCAACATGTAGTAAAAAAAAAGTTGCATATTGTATTTGTATGTACACATTGTAAAATATTTTGATACATTTACGATGTCCTGGTAACTAATGAAAAAGACATACAGATGGCTTGATTATTGGCTGTATATTTATGTGCAGTTGAAATAATAAAATAAAATTAAATTAAATTACTTTTGTTTTTAATAAATCGATATAAAAAATAAAAAGTATTACAATTTTAACATTATATAGAAAGTAGTTAAAGTATGTTGATACAATAAAATAAACCCTCATTCTCCAAACATTATTATTGTATCAGTACAACCTTCAGAACAAATATTTTCACCACCATTCATTTACAGACTTACACAGAGTTTTATTAATTAGAAATTACCTACCGGTCCGACCGCCTAATAATCTCATCATCCGCCTAATAATCAAACATCTTGTGCAAATTATTATTATAATTTTTCAACTAATTTGACTTGTAGCATCCTGCATATATAATAATTTAATATACCTTGATATATAATTTAAAAATTTTAATCTTCTTCAAAATAAAATTTAACATATTTTGACCTATTATTTTAAATTTTAAACAGAAAAAAAAGCACACCCACCAGTCTATCTAACCAAGTCTAACTGCCACCATTGTCATAATTATTCTCGAAGGATAATTAATAATATCTTTTCACCTTGAGTAAAATAAAAATATAGGTATACCTACTATATACAAAATATTTACCAACCTATCTTTTGAATTATTCAAATTAATTAGATTATCCTGTATAATTACATAATATTACGATCATGAAATAATTTTTTTTTTTAAATATTTGCGGCATCACGTAATCTTAAAAAATACAAAAAAATAATAAACAAAAATGTTGTTTAGAACACCTGATACCAAAAAATAAAAAAAACAAACAGCAAAACTAACAAAATTATCTAAATCTTCTCTCAGCTCTATAAATCATTGATCTAACCTAATTTTATTAATGGGTTATTGCTCTAATCACCTTCATTTATTAAAAAATATAATATTTAAACAAAAACAAAAAAAAAAATGATAATATTCCAAAAAAAAAGAAAATGAAAAAAATTTACAAAACATTCCATTAACCTTCAAAATATAAAAAAAAACTACAAAAAAAAAAATTAAAGAAAACCAAAAAAAATCATTACATTTCCACCATGTCTTTCCGAAATTTATTCAATTTTTTGCTTTTTTTTGTGCTGTTTAAAAATTTTATATTTTTTTCATGTACCATCGTGTACTGAAATACTTCTGGTTTGTTGTGAAACAAAATAAACGGTTAATATATACCTATATACTATAAATATACTAAAATGTGGTACCATTCATATCAACACCTTGTCTAAACTGTCATTTATTAAACTACAGGTGATTTTCATGGACTTCATCTTCATTATTATCTGTATTACAAGTAATTTAGTGAAAGTAAGAAGAAAAAAAAAGAAAATATAAAAAAAGAACAAAAATAAAAATTGATAAATTTTTTGTCTTCTCAATTCGGATTGTAACCTTTAAGTTAAAAATTGGTAGTAATTTGACCTCGAATCTAATTAAATGGTAAAAACAGACAATTTTATTTTTTGAAGTTTTCAAATTTTTTTAAAAGCTAATTCAATTAATTTACTCACTATTTTAACTCATTAATTTAACCCACTCACTTTATTTTATTTCAATTAATTTACTCTCTATTTTAACTCACTATAATTTAATCCACTCACTTTATTTTATTTCAATTAATTTACTCACTATTTTAACTCACTAATTTAATCCACTCACTTTATTTTATTTCAATTAATTTACTCACTATTTTAACTCATTAATTTAACCCACTCACTTTATTTTATTTCAATTAATTTACTCTCTATTTTAACTCACTATAATTTAATCCACTCACCTTATTTTATTTCAATTAATTTACTCACTATTTTAACTCACTAATTTAATCCACTCACTTTATTTTAATAATGTTCGGTTTTGTGACTTGGAAAAATTTATCATTTACAATTACAATTTCTGTTACATGTTACCTGTTATAATTTTTTTTTTTACTATTAATTCTACTGCTCAAAGTTAAGCGGTTTGCTTATAGAGTTAACAGTAGTTTTATCTGAGATTTTCTATTATACTAATAATCTATTCACGTGAACTAATGCTACCTCTGTTAATTAATTTTCCATTTACAATTATGGACTAATGTTCTTAACTCAGTCTGCTTCTGATATTTTTAAACTACAATATTTAATTTTTAGAAAAAGCTACTTCGTGTGTGTTCGGTTTTTATCATACATGGTAATGATTCGGTGTACTTGGAATATCAAATGGCTTCAGTATATACTTGCGCATATGCAGAACAATTCAAAAATAAATTTTCTAATTCCTATATAGAAAATAAATTTGAAGTGTATTCATACATCTGAATTCTTACATCTACCCACCAATTCCGATTACATCAATAATACTGTTTTTCAAACAAATGAAGTAAAACGCTACTTAGATAATGTTATTAGCAAACCTTTTCCAGACCCCGACAACATCCCGGAAAAAAAATTAAAACATTGTTCTGAGTCACTTGCAAGCCCTCTGTCAATTTTCTATAATCTGTCTTTTCAAGTTCGACTATTCGCTCAAATTTGGAAATCGGCAAAAACAGTTAAAAAATGATATAGCGAACTATCTTTCGATTGCTGAGTTAACCAGCATATATATATTATGACTGTCGTACTTTACTTGCTTCAAATCAACATGATTTAATGAAAAGTAGCTCAACGGTCACAAACTTGGTCGAATTTTGCTTCACATCTCTAAACTCAATATAGAAACCGGTCTTAAAACTGACGTAATTCATATACGGATTTAAGCAAGGCATTTGCTTTACGAGTATATAGTGTAATTTTGCTTAAGCTGCGCAAACTATGTTTCCCCCACATTTTTGTTAAATTGGATAAAGTCTCACCTTTCGATCAGATCCTATAATGTACTCTTTAGATCAACCATTTCAAATACGTACTTTTCTGGCGTTCCTCACGGTAGCCATTTGACCCCTCTAATTTTTATAATTTCTATAAACGATGTAATTGCGGTCATTAAGGGAAGTAAGTTCATCATTTATCCATATGATATGGAAATTTTTAAATAAATTGCAACAATCAATGACTGAGACCTAAATACCTTCATGAACTGGTGTATATAGTTAACAACATTTCACTGAATATTCACAAATGTAATGTACATAATTTATTTCCTTCGCTGCCGCATTCCATATATAGCTAAGTACACCTTTGATAACAAAGTCGTCAAACGTGTAACTCAATTCAAGGGCCTGAGAGTAATTTTTGATGATTAACTATCATTTGTTCATCACTTAAATGCTATTGTAAATAAAGTGAATTCAATGTGAGGATTCATTAAAAGATGGTCTCTCTACACCTACCTCGTAAGACATCATTCGGAATATGGTAGACCCGTCTGGTTTCCGTATTATGCCACTCATAAGAACAAAATCGTGGTAGTTCAAAAGAACATTATGCGGCTCGCTCCTCGCCACTTATATTAGTCGAATTTGTAGCGTCAAACGAATATTTGTCGTTAATATACAATACTTGTGTCGTTTGACGCTTACAAAATTACTTAAAATCGGCGTCGATGCAGAATAAGAAATTCAGCGCTGATGCATTAAAAATAAGTAGACTGATTTTATACAGTCATTGTTTTATTATAAAGAAAGAGAATAAGTATAGTTACAAGAAGAAATTAGAATCTATAAATCCACTAAATTTACCACCATACACCCATCGCCTTAAACTCTTGAATTTAAATACCTTAGAAACAAGAAGAACCGTGGGTGATATTCTGTATTTTATTTTACAAGTTTTCCATGGTCTGATAGATTCCAACATTCTTAAAGCAATAGTTAACTTACACCTTAACTCCATCAGTACCCGATTTCTTTCAAATAATATTTTAAACCCTACCTTCCATAGAACAAATTACGGGAAATCAGAACCATTAACCAGAAGGTTCGATAACACTAATAAATTCCAAAACTTTATTGATTTTTCCCAAACCGTTCCTCAGATCAATAATAAATAAATAAATAAGTATACCGCACACAACATTTTGTCTACCTAGTCTATAGTCACCATGGAATGACAAAGCTAGATGATGATGATGATGATACGGACAATACTATTAAATTATTAATATTGATTGCTAATATTCACACTGGTTAAATATCATTATTTTCTAATTATCACTCTTATCACTATCCTACCCTTGAAATTGTTTGAATAGAAATAATTTATTTTTCCCCAGCTGCGAATTATGATATTTTAATAAAATAAAATAAAATAAATAATAATAAAATAAAATAAAATTATTATTATTTAATAAAAGATCATGCAAGAGACGTCATCATCATCATCATCATTTTTGTTTCATATTTATATGAGGGTTAAAAATAAATAAATTAAATAAAATTTAAAATAAATAAATAAAAAAACCAAAATGATAAAAGCCACGAAACAAAATAAAACACATATACATATATAAATATTATATTATTTTAAATATATATCCACATTTCAAAATAGAAAAAAAAATATATTAAACACAGAAACTTACCAGAGAAAAAAAAATTAAAAAAAAAAAAAAACACCTACCAACCTATTCAAATCTAACCACCATTGTCATCCCTCATTTCAAATTAAATTTTCTTTGTTTTTATTTTTTTTTGTTTTTGTTTTTTTTTTTATCACTGCTCCATTATATTTGCTAAAGTGTTGATTTTATAATAAATTTAACATACCTCTGTTTAAATAGATGTCTATATAGATTTATGTATAATTTCACTTGGACATGCCATTTGATAATAACAGGGAAAAATCACTGTACAATAATTTTTTATATTATATTTTTGTACATAATATACATATACACATACATATTATTATATACATATACTCATATTGTGAATTTTAATATGAAAAAATCTAAGCAGAAAATTTTCCAATCATATTTTTTTTTTTTTTTTTAAATGGAATGCTGGCCATGCAGTATAGATTTATATACAGGGTGTGTCCTGCGGTATTTTTAATAAAGTTTAAAAATATTATACTTAATAAAATTAATCTGATATTGCGATAGTAAAATTATTAATTAATTTTGGTGGAGACTTCAATTGATGTTTTAGAAATGAGTTTAACAATATCAGTGGCTCTCGAACCATTGTGGGTTTGAGTTTTCATTGCAGAATATTTGTTTATTCATTTCAATTGATCACATCTATTTTATGTAAAAAAAAATAATTATCTATGAATACAAGGTGTTTGTTTTCATGCAAATTAATTTTTAAAATGTTAAGAGGTGGCATTGAGCTTAAAAAAAAAAGATTTTGAGCGTAAATTGAGAAAAAATAAAAATAAAATTTAAATTAGCACTTTTAACTGAAGAAACATCAGAACATATTTTTAGGTATAATTCTGATTAACCCATTTTCGACCAGAAAAAAAACATGTCTTGATTATTAATTAATTCATTGGTTTTAGGATAATTGATGCCCAAAAAACTCAAATCTGTTGTCAGATTGGGGCTAGCACGTTCCAGAGCCTGGGAAAGGGCTGTTCGAAAAATCCAACACTGGTCGCTATTTGCCATTTTTTTTGGTTCATGAAAATCAAAAATTAAGTTTATATTTTTATTCTTAGCCAAATTGTTGGTATACTTCATTAAATATTATATCTATTTAATTATAATATATATAATTAAGTTTTCCGGGAACAAATACCGTTATTATTTTGACCAAAAATATAATAAAGGACAAATATGGATGTTTATACTTTTTCATTCAAACGTCGACTGTCAAAACAGTTTTTTTACTTAACTAAATTTAATTTAAATTTATTGACCTTTCATTACGTCAGCTCATTTACGTATATTTTGAAACAGTTTTAAGGGATTCGGATTTGTTCAAAATATGACCCTTGAGATTATAATAAAAAAATAAAAGTTTGATCAGTAAAATGGAATTCCTGAAATGGAAGAGGGCAATCATCAGAACTAACTTGAAAGGAGTTGTTGCATGGCAAGGCTAGAGGAGATTGTTGGATTGACGTAACAATATCTAATACAGGTGTGGCCATTAGGTTTTTTTGAAAAAAAATGTGTTCTGGAGTAGTCTGATATTAAAGTTAGTGTATGGTATACAGTGTATGGTATACAGTGAGGAAAAGGTTTATTGTGTGAAACAAATTTGGGCAAAATTTTCCGAGATACGAATTTCAGTATTAAAAATCAAAATTTTATATTTAGGAATATATTAATCGAAAACGGTAAGTCTAATACCCACCAAATAAGTATTTTTATACTTAAGTATATCGATTTAAAAAAAAAAAGGTCTAAAAACAACATTCTATTGAATTGCATCTAGCTTGTATGTCTTTGAGCTGTAATGAATATTTGTTAAACGTTATTTTGTCAATACAAGTACAAGTACAACCCCTGATTATCATACCTTCAACACATTCCAATCCAACCTGCAACCCCTGATTATCATACCCCTGGTATCTTGTAGCACTGATTAAATTTTAAACCAATTTTAAATAATGATCTTTAAAAAAAAGGTCTGCAGATCACATTGTTCTAGCTTGTATATTTTCTGTAGGAGCTATACTGAATATTTGTTTAATATTATTTTTCTAATACAGCTTTCTTTAACCCCATTTTGTAGCCCAGATGAAATTTACAACACTTTTACTAAAACAATTTATTTCCTATATAATACTCTAAGGAAGCAGGCCTTATAGAATTTTCATATCGGAGTGGACTATCCTGTGTATTGGATGGATTTATCTGAATTTTAATTTGATTGCAACTGCCGATAAGTATGATCTAATTACACGATCTTAATAAAATCAAATAAAATTAAATTAAATCTTAATTACTAACGTTGTTCACGTTGTTGGGTCTAATTCAGGTTGTGATATGAATATTGTTAATTTATTTATAATACACTCATTCTGCCCTACAGGGTTGCAGGACATTTATGATGAAGATTAATATTCTAATGAATTAAAATCGAATACTACAACCGACTTTTCATGATAATGTAGTTATGTTCCCTATTTACTACTTATATTGACTAACACAAATGTTGTAGGGTCAAATTTAGATTTTAGTATGGATATAAACATGCTTTGCCATTATTCTTTAAAACTACTTGCAAATATGTTTGGTAAATACAAAATAATACTATATTATTTATTAATTTTATATGACTCATTAGGTACATATATATATATATATATATATATATATATATATATGTGTTATATTATATTATTAAATTAATTTTATATGATTCATCAATAGGTATTATTGTGTTGTACTAAATGGATAACGTTTAGTTTGTTTTGATTCATAACTCTTATATAAATTTAAAATAAACTCATATGTGAGTTATAAAAGTTAAACGAAATTTCCATTTTGTAAAATCTAATTGGTTAAGGTTATATTTTATTACCAATTATAATATTATGAATTCATTAAAGGGTCAGCCCTTACCTTACCAATTTGTATATGATAGCTTTTGGAAGTACATGAGGCTTTCACTGATAGTATTTTTGAATAAATTGTAATTTTATTTTTATATACCTGTAACCTGTACCTGTTTTGAAAATAATATCGTTTTACTGAAATATTAATTTTAACACCCTCTGTATGTTGTATGTTATGTTATACGTTCCAGAATATGATTTCAAGCAAAATAATGCTAGGAAGATTTTGTATTCTAAAGAAAATCGAAAATAAAATAAATATTACAAAAAAAAAAAAAAAATAACATATTTATGAGGTTTTGATTTTTATGGTATCGTTAATTCCCGAAATTAACTTCGAAAATTTTTGTTTGTTTTTGTTTGCTCTTTTTTCATTTTTTTTTTTTTTTCTTGTTTTGAACTTTTAATTCATTTGTACCTATTTAGCTAGAATCGTATTAAACTGTGTTATCCAGAAATAATGAATTACAAGAAAATATATTTACATTAGGGTAAGGTACACCTATATATGAATGTATAGTTCAAGAAGTGAGAATATCGAATTTGTAGTAGTAGTAATAAATAAATTTGTTTATTTTTGTTATTTTTTTTTGTTTTTTTTTTTTGTTGCTTTTCTTTTTGTATCTAGATACTATTTGAGATAGAATCATCTTAAGAATATTCACAATGAAATTGAATCGATTTATTTTGTATTATTGTACATTTATTATGTTTGTACGAATATATATTATATATATATATATATACATTTCTTGATGTTTATTTATTTAAATCTATAAATTTAGTTATATCTTAACTCAATATAATGTTATAAGGTGCAGATGATAGAATGAAAATACATTTTATTGTATATAATATCGTATTCGTGTATATACGAAGATAATTTTCAAAGAAAATTTTCCTTTAGTTTTTCTTTGTTATTGTTGTTGTTGGGATTGTTGAAGTTGTTATTGTTGATTAATTCAAAGAATTTCGAAATGTATTCAATTAAAGCGTATATTATTTTTATATTTAAAATTTAGAGAAAGGTGAAGATAATGATGTACAATGGGTTGATTTTGATTATTTTATTAACTTGTTATTGTTTGTGTAGTGATTTTCTTATTTTCCAGTGTTCCTAGTTTTTGTAAAATAATTTTAAATTATTAGATTAAGTTTTTTTTTTTGTAATTTAGATCTAAAATATATCAGAAATAATAATTTTTAATGCCTTTTGTTGTTGACTGGTTTTAAATACGTTTTGTAAAAACTGAATTTAATTTATTTACTTTCTTTGTAAGTTAATTTACTTTGCAATAGAGAAGATAGAATATGAGACTTTTTTACTGTCCTTAATTATAATAAGGACTTTTCTAAGCTTTATATTTCTAATGAACCCTTCTATCACACTGTACATTCGTTCCTAGAAAAATTTATGTTACGTGAAATCGTGTTGTATCATACTCAGAATTTTGTATCTAATGTAATCGTGTTGAAAGCCGTAACGTAACGTGTTATAAGAGGTTAATTCGCAAATTTCTGAACAAGTTAGAACCAAATCATGTTTTACGTATGGTAGAGGTAGCTACTGCACCCGTACTATATTAATATGGAAAATTATGATTTTGATATATCACAACATTCATATAATTATTAACAGTATCAAATTATAATATTACACAGTTGATTAAATTGTGTAGGTCATAAGGATTGCAATGTATTTTTTAAGCTTCCCAATTACATCAAAATTATGTGGCTGTATATAAATTACCATTTTGTACAATCTTACTGTCTTACTTAGGTGAGAAACAGACTATGCAGGTCTTGGGGCTAACCCATTAACGTTATCCAATTTTCGGTCACGGGCGGGGCTGTCTCCATTTGAAGATACGAAATTGTTTCAAATCTGCCGATACTTCGTTACATTTTGTACAAGCACCTGCTGATAAATTTGTTGCATGTAATGAAGCTCACTTCCAGAATCATATAGTATAACTAGTTTAAAATTAATTTAAGTCGTCGAGTTAGGTAAAGGTGAAATTAGAACACTTATATTGTCATATCCTTAATAATATTTCAGACATTTTTTAATTCTATACTAACCAATTTTTATTTTACCTTTAAATAAAACATTTTTATAATTTTTAATGTTCAATTAAATGTGTTGCATTATAGTTTCGCATGATTTTGGAATCTTCGATATAAAGAAATTTATTTTGTGTTGTTGATTTAATTTGGAATTTCATTACAGGTATGCTAACTACTTGTCATAGCTAACTACTAATATTTTAGGGTAGGTATTGAATTTTTGGTCTAACTTCATATTTATTACTAGTCAACATCTTTGCAACAAACTACTACAGTCACGTTATTTCTACTTGCCAGCCCATTTAAATTAACACACTTGAATCAACCGACTGATAAAGTTTAGTTTAAACTAATCAATTTCAGCATTAATTTTTTTATTAGCATTACATTGTAGTTGCAATGCTATTACTAATATTTTTAAAAATAATCCAATTTTGTGCCCTAACGCTTTCTGGAATATTTGTAAATTTTTTGGTTTCAATAACACCATTTTTTGCAGGGATTTTGAACAATTTAATATCTCAACATAATTTCTAGATTCAATTGTCTCAAGTAAATTTTAATTTCACTTTCATTTTTGTCTAGTGACCCTTAAAATTTATTTTCGTTATCCTCTAGATGCATTTTATTTTTATGTGCACAATCGTGGACATTCATTAGAACTAGAGATCAACATTAATGTATATATATACAAGATACAATCCTCGCAAATAAATCTAATTCCGTTATTTCTCTTTTGCTATTCTGCTTGTGTAATAGAGAAGTGTGTTTAGCTTGGGGAAGTATGTTTCGTGAAGCCAAAATTTTCTTCAGTTGGATATGCCTATTTCAATAATTAAGAAAGTAGTGATTTCTATTGCATTGCAGAATCTGACCTACTAACTGTATATACCAATCGATGCTATACCATTAATATTATTGTAAATAGACCTATTATTTTGGTTCTGAAAAAATTTAAAGTAGAATGTGGGTTTCTTGTCTGTATAAATTTACTAATTTTCTCTCTGGGGAGTTACCTGATCACTTAATTTTGTAAAATTTTAAGTATGAAAAGTTTTTAAATGTGATTTTCTTCCCATATGCATGTAATGCCAAATAATAGTAATATAGAATCTAAGCCGTTTCACCGTTTGATCTTTTAGTGCTTACTAAATTTTTGCAAAAAGTTTTCTTACATGCAAATAACGTCAAAAAACGTTAATAGAGAATTTAAACCAGTTTGTGAATTAGTTGTGTATTTTAGATAGATTTAGGCTACGAGCAAAAATGTAGTTTTTAATTTTGCAACTGTTTGACTGCACATTTTGTCTTCAATTAGTTTATATAAGAGTGAGCACACATAAAACCAGTTGCAGGTGTATACGCTCTAGAACACAAATGTGCAATCAAGCAATTGCAAAACTAAAATTTGCATATCTACATCTAGAATAAGCTACACCTAATATAATTCATTCTGAACTGTTATTTTGGTTGGATTTAATTTTCAATTTCTTGGTTTATATATCTAGATTTTTTGTGTTAGCTACGATCATTAATTAATCATCACATTATTTCCAAATTCACATTTATTCAAAATTTATGATTCACAATTTAATGATTCACAATTTATCATTCACAATTTAATCATTCACAATTTATGATTATGCGGGACATCAAAAATACAGTATTAGAGTTTTAACTGCAATGTAGTATGTTCCATAGCGTACTATATTCAATATAATTAATTCTAAAATGTTTACATTCTATTTAATTCTGCTTAGTTAAAGTAGTATGTATGCAAGCATTTTAAAACTATATGGATTGTATATATTACCTTATGGAACAAACTAGATTGTATTTAAAACTAACTTAAATATTCAATTAAATGATTTTTTGCCTCACATAATGACTAGTAAAACTGCGATACGATCTTAATTTTTTCTTATTATCATTATTATCAAAATTCTGCTTGAGGATATGAAACTGAAATCTCAGGATACCGCATTTTAATTTTAATTATGTACTTTTTAGAAAATAATGCCCAGTTTAAATCGCTGTGAGGTCGGGCTCATAATACATTATATACTTTGTAGAAAACATTGCCCAATTCAAATCAATGTGATGCAACAACAAGAATGACAATTATTATAATATGTACTATGTAAGCGATTTTAATAAATATTATACTACACCCTGAATAGGGTATGCAATATTTTAATATATAATCTGATATCTCATTCTGTTCTTATACTAATAATTCAGCCAATCGTGGCTGTAAACTGATCAGTCACCACTAAATGGAATCATGATACTGATACTGATACATACTGATAAATTTACTGAAAAAAATTTGTTATTGTGAATATACTGATAATTTTTCATTTCAAAAATCAGCTGATTTATAAATTTAACAAAATTCACAATCGATCAGAAAAACTGATAGTTCTGACAACCACCATTAGGATATATGAAAGTTACTGAAACATGGTCATAAATACTGATAAATAATATTTATAAGACTGACAACCACGATTGACATAAATAATAATATTCTTATACTAATAAAAATATACTATATAGGAACTGTAAAAAGTATCACTACAGGGTATATGGAAGATGAGGAAGAATAATTTAACTCCACATATCTACATTATTTTCTTTTTACTGTTATATTGGCTTAACCAGGTCTATGAATGCATCATTCTAAATATAAGCTGAATTGTTAACCACTGCCGTATAGTGTTAATTTTTTAATTTCATCCGAAGTCCTTATTACTATTAGGTATACTGTAAAATATCCACACATCCACATTATATCGACATTGAATTATTTCAACACTTCTTATATCTTAATTTTGATTTTTTTTTTTTTTACATATTTTTCTTTAATTTTTCTCTAACTTTGAAAAATTTTATAAATTTTTAATTTTTATATTGGATTAAAGAAAAAAGAAAAATTTTACATTTTTGTAACGGTATTTTGACAATTCGTTAAAAAAATCTGAGTAAATCGGTATTTTGACAATTCGTTAAAAAAAAACAAAATGTTAAGATTTAAAAAAAAACATAAAAAAAGCAAAATTTATTAGGATGCTTTTTTATAGAAATTTCTGGAATTTAGATTGTTTGTTAAAGAATTTATAAATTTTTGTGAAAAATGAGAAAAGAATATTTTGAAATGGAATTTTAAATTAAATTCCAGGTCCATCTGAAATTTTTAAATTTATGTTTTAAGATTTTCTTGGATGAGAAAGAATTTAAATTCATTTTATTTTTTTATTTATTTTTTATTTTTATCAAATTTAATGGGTATGCATTTTTAGTTTCTTATATACAAAATTTAGGTCGTAATAATCGTAAAAATAATAATTCAAAACCTTGGTTTAATTTCCAGTAGTTGTGAAATACTGTTGATATTGTATTATTTTTTTTTTTTAAATATTATAAATAATAAATATTTTATATTAGAACAGTGTTGAAAACCGAAAGAAAATTGTTCTTATTTGAAAAATTAAAAATTTTAAATTCTATTTGTATAAAATGAAATTTTAATCCTTTAAGACATAACAAAATATTTCATTTGAATTGGTTTGATACAATTTAAAATTTACTAAGTAATAGGGTGCACTTAATCATTTTTGTTTTTGTTACACGACTAAAAAATACTATGTTTCGATGCTTTTCGGGTTTTAAATCGAAATATGAAGGGTTAGAAAATCCCCAACTTCAAAATTCCTATTTACAAAGTCCACACACATTGTTACAGTATAGATTCGATACCCTAATTCCAAAATCCCGAAATACAACATCCTCAATATTAAAAGGGTTTTCCAAATATTAATTATTAGGAAGTACAGAAGTATTTTATCAAATTTTACAATCACACAAGGTGGGTTTGGTTTCCAAACTGAAATATCAATATTATTAGTATATCTACCAACTCATCTTATCATCACTATTAATAGTGATGATAAGATGAGTTGGAAATGGTTAAGATAAATTTAATATTTTTTTGTACCTACGATAATAAAAATAAAATATTAAAATAGGTGAATATTTAAAATATTTTATAAAGTTGTACAATTTCATAAAGTCTAAATTAAAAGAAATAGATCTTGTTTGTTTGTTGGGTTTTTTATCAAATTTAAATATACTGTCTCAAACTTTACAGGATGCCATAATTATAAAAGAAGATTTACTCCATTTTTTTTTATACATTGCCAAAGTACTAATCAGATACCGATTTATTTATTTATTTATTCATTTATTTACTCAAATGAGCTCGATTGCTCGTACAGAGTGTTTTTAGTTTTTTACAATTTTACTTATAATTATAACTAATTAAGTTTTAATTAGGAATTTTTTGTTTTTTATAGAATTTTGATTTTTTTTTTATATAATATAAAGTATTATTACCATTATTTAATTGATGAAAATAATCACTAATTTTACTTTTGAATTTAGATATTTGAGCAGTTTCTTTGATCGCAACTGGTAATTCATTATATGTTTTGTATGCTGTTTTGTATGTCATGTTTGTTAGATCTTTTTGTTGAAAATGTTACCCTTTTTAGAGTTGCATTTCTAGTTGAGTATGTCTGAACTTCATTATTCATCATCGACTTAATATTTGTATTAATATTTTTGGTAAGTATATGAGATGTATTTGTGGATGAGATGTGGCCTGTTTGCATTTTATAACATGATTCAATTGTAATATTTTGTGCTTTCTATCAATTTCCTGTGTTGAAGTTTGACTTTTATATCCAAACAAGTTCTTTATCGCTTTATTCTGCAGTTTCTGTAATGTGTTTAAATTTCTATTCACAAGTCTTTCCCCATATTTGAATTCCGTACATAATTGCGCTATGAAATAAGCTGTAATAAATTGATCTCTTATTTTTTAGTGATACCTAATACTAGTTTGAATAGTCCTGCTAATTTGCTTCCTTTTTTAATTAGTTCTTTCTATAATATTTTATTAAGTTTTTATCTAATAATATTCCCAAATATTTGTAACTGTTCACCCGTATTCAACTTGCATCAGTTATAGTAAATATTTAAGGCATCACCTGTCTTTCTTTTAAATAACATATATTTTGTTTTATTGTCAGCTTATGTCGCTCCATCCATTGGTGACATTCACTCATGTCCATGTTGATTAATTCTTCCAATTCTTTGTTTTTTTGTTCTTCATAGATTATGGCCAGGTCACCAGCGAACATAAATGGCTTACCATTCAGTTTTGTGCATAATAAGCCATTTATGTAACAAAAAAATAACATTGGTATATACCTTGTATACCAATCGGTACGTTTGGTTATGGAGGAAAAGAAGATTTAAGAAAAAAGGTGGGTATTAGGGAAGGAGAACAATTACGAATGAAGGTGTTAATGTTCGTCTTGAATTTATGTAGATTATAAATATAGAATTGATCATGTTTGGGGAACATAATAACATAACATTTATAAACGAATTTTCATAACCTGTCTTCTGTCAGCTAGGCATTCCTACGGTTTAGGGATGAGCACATACCAAAAGGAAAGTGCTGAAGTGGATGTAATATTGATTTATTTTTCAATCAGTATATACCAGAGTCTACGAGATATCTATAAAAAAGTGGAAAGGGCTACGACTATACGACGATATGACCAAACAGAAGCAAAATGGGTAGTGACAGTTGGGTCGTACTGATTAGATGTTTTTGAACTTCATTCAAATGTTTATGGCGCATTGATAGAAGCGCCAGTCCTTTTATGACGATCGTAAATAATTTGGGTCGTACGAAATCTTGATTGATTTTCAAGAGGCTAGAGGAGGAGAGGTAAGCTCACAGCACTTAAGAAAACCCAAATATTTGGATCTGGTTTTTGCAACATCGAATTAAAATTAATTCTCAGATCGTTTTTTGATTTAAATGCATTAAAGATTATAATTCTTCACTTTTTTGTAGATATTGTTATTTTTTTGATAATCAGATTTGTATTTAGTAACATATTTAATTTATTTTTATATTAATAAATTATTTTTGTATTTGCGAAGTCGCAAGCACTGATGAAGGTTTATAGTAAGTTGCTTCCCAAATATCGATATTTCTTTCAATTTCATCCATGTTTATGAGCAGTTTTAGATGTGTATCAACCTTGTTTCTTATTTTATATAATATAGATTTTATTTTTATAGCATTTATGGGTAATTTATTACCTTTAAGCCAATTGTTATATCTTCACAAAACTGAATTTATTGCTCTTTATAATTCATCGCAGTTTCTGATGGCACTGTAAATGAGTAGAATCAATGACCAAAGATCTTATATTCACCTACTAAATTCGCAACCTTTATATTATGAATATATTAAGTATGACATAATAAAATTCAGCTACAATAAATTTGTTGTAAATATTTGGAAATCAAATTATTTAATTTGTTTAATTAACGATCAAATCAAATTATTTAATTTATTCAATTAACGGGAAATATGAAGTATATAACAGTACGATTTTCTAATAATACAATAACAAAAATTATAATCAAATTTGTAACGAAATTGACTTAAAAATTTGCTCTTAACCTATTATAAGAGTGTTAAATGCAAATATTATATTTAATTAACGAGCTAAAACCAATCTATAGTGTTTTTGTTAAATCTCTTAAATAAATAAAAATATTTTGGTTTGCAGAAAACAATATTTACTTATATCAGCTGTTATAACAACCAGAAAATGTATTCCAAATCCCATATTACATTATAATTATTATAGTATGAACTGAAAATTCTCGTTGGTACCATAAAATCGCGTGCTACATTCTACTTTGACCTATTATATTGCTAATCTTTTATATTTAATTGAATAATTTCCTAATATTATCAACTGAAACAACAACAAAATATTTATTTATAAATATCTAAAAAGTACAATTTTTTAAAGAAAATTCTACTATTATTACTATTCTAACATTAATTTAGTGTCATTTTGATTGAACATACAATTCTAATTTCAATATAATTTTACATAATATATTATATCATATATATAATATTTATTATTAATTTTCGAAAAATATAATATTTTCGAATTTACAAATCGATATCATTTCAAATTACAGGTATTAAGGATACAAAAATGAAAATTATTGTGATTACTAAAAGTATAACACTTAATGTATAGCACTCAATGATTATAATATTATTAATATAAAAGAATGCTTTAAAATGAACAGAACAGTGTTGGCTTTTTAATATAAAACTGAACAACTTCAGGAACTGGCATTTAATCAAAAAAAAATATTAATTTAGTTTACTAGAGTATACATCAATAAATGTATGCAAAATAAAAACAACATTTGCGCAACAAATATGTTTTGCTTAATATATAACTGTAAAATATCGAAATTGGCTTTAGGGAATGGTTCTTAGCTTTACTAAAAACTATTATTTTAATTGCAACATTCAAAATAGTCAAATTTTGTTTTATACTAAAATTAAAATGTTTTGGATTCAACAATATTATAACAACAATTTGTTTGGAGAGTATACAATAATTAAAATGTTCAGATTAGCTACACTATTCCAGTTTTTTATTTAATTGCAATTATTATAAGTTAGTTGATAATAGAGTGAATAATTATCATATATAATTATTCAATCTCTTGTATTATTATTTATCTCTTGTACTTAAATTTATTCTCGATATAAGATATAAATTTAACAAAATAATATTGACAAAAAATAAATAGTAATTCAATAGCCATTTAAAAGATATACTAATGAAAACCTGCTGAAACAGCTATGTCAAAACCTAACCAAACAACTATTCTGTGGCAACAAATCATAGCCTAAATAATTTAATTGCTGTTAGATTTCGGAACTCACTAATAATGTTCAATTTTTGATTGTAAATATAGATATTCGGAAGTAACATACTTTTTCTTCATCAGTGCTTTTGTTACTATTTCGATATCTTATCATAACCGAAAATATTTGAAATTAATATTAAGAGTAAAATCAATTTCAAAGTTTAAATAATAGCTTAAAAATATTGTAACGGGACTGTACCAATTATCAGTTTTTAAGCATTTCAAATCCAAGAACTTTATTTCGTAAAAAGCCATTATGTAAAATAAATCGATAAAACACATTTGAAAATTTGACAATGATATTCCAAATTTGTAAAAACCGCTTATCAATTGATAAGTTTTTATGCCTGTAGAAATGCATTTAAAATATTTTAAATTAAATAATCGATTATGACAATCAGGTCATATTGACTTAAGCGATTATGTACCCTATGAAAAATATGGCTTATAGTTGTCAAAATCAAAACAAATTTTGGCTCGCTTTACTTTCAAAAATTGTGAATATTGTGATTATTTTATCTCGATTTTTTCTTATTTTGACATTTTTGACGGTTATAATTTGTTGACACAATATTAAACTCTGTTCAGATCAACAATTAACATAGAGAATGCCTATGGTAGTCTCTAAAGTGCCGAAAAAAAACAAATTTAAAAAAATCACGTTCGCTTCTGAATTAAATTGAATCCTGAACTCCTGAAACAAGAGACTGTCAAATAATGCAGTACATATAAGACCGGATTATGTCCGAGATATATTAATAACCAAAATATTAATAACCGAGAACAAAAAACCTAAAAATGAATAAAAACGACTAACCCAATGGGACCTACCAAAAATAGAATCTATAAACAATCGGTATAAACTACAATACAAAACCAGAAAACCTAATATATTCACAGAAATTCGTGCAAAACACCAACGAAATTGTAAAAAAAAAACATTGTTTAAGCAAAAAAAAAATACATTCAAATTGTACTCACACATTATTATTATTATTTTTATTTTTATTATTTCCGTTTTCGCTTTTTTTTTTTTTTTTATTCCAATAATAGACTTGTAACGTGTGCTGTACAATATTTTACACGAACAAATTTTCAGGTGTTAATTTTGATGCGAATGAAAAAAAAATTAAATAAAAAGAATAGAACAGGAAAAAAAAAGCAAACAAAATAAATGCCATTATTGATTTCCTATTGAATGAAAGTAACAATTTTGATAGTTAATAAAAATGGTATAGTGAAAAAGAAAAGGAAAACAATATAGAAATAACAAAATAGCTAGCTATGTATTAAAGAAAAACAAAAAACAATTTCTTTTTATATACCAACCCCCACCATTTTTAATTTTTGTAATTCACGTAAATATCAAATTCAACGGAAATAGCGTATTACTAAAATTGAATGACAAATTTTTATTCAATTTTTTGTTTTTTTTTTTTTTTTCTATTTTATCGAGTGTTGATTTAGATAAAGGGCGAGCCGTTTAAAAGTGAATTTCGTTCATGAACGCCTGAAAAATGTAAATGTATAGAAAAAATTAATGGATAGAATATTAGAAAAAAGTAAATGTGTAAAATATATATTATATTTAATGTCTTTGATTGGAAGTACTATATTTTTTATATCTATATTATGTAATATACTATTTTGTAATGTATTTTATAATATTTAAGTATGCTGTTATTAATAGCTACATATTATAATAATTTTTGTATATATTATAATGTTAAATGTTTATTTTCTAATTATAATTATCTAAGTTTTTCTACTTTTGGTTTTATAATTTAATTTCTTAATAATTATGTTTTTTTTTTACCGTTATATGCTATGTTGCTAAAATTTACTGAATGTTGAAAATAGTCGAATATTTTTAACAATTATACACATTATTTTTTTCCTTTATTAATTTCAATTATAAAATATTACATTTTGAATTATTTAAAATAAATTAAAATAAATTAAATTTTTTGAACTTAGCGATTGCTGTGTGATCAAATTAATAGGTTTACAAGAATTATTTTTACAGAATTATAAAATAATTATATTTCTAACCTTTTATTATTATTATTTTTATTATTATTGTTATTATTGTTATTATTATTATTATTATTTTTATTATTATTATTATTTTTATTATTATTAATATTATTTTTATTATTATTAATATTATTATTATTATTTTTTTTATTATTATTATTATTATTATTATTATTATTATTATTGTTATTATTATTATTTTTATTATTATTATTATTATTATTATTACTAGTATTATTATTATTATTATTAATTTTTTTATTATTATGTACAATTATTACTACTATTGTTTATTATCTATTTAAAATATATTTTTTGATTTGTTTTTTAAATATCTGAATTTCGTATATTTCTTTAAGCGCGTTTGGTAAATCGTTAAATTATTTGAGGGACCTATATATAAATAATTATTATCTCTATTTTTCGTTCTAAATAATGATAAATAGAAATTACGTTTATTACGTGTGTTATAACGGTGAACGTCAATCATTCTATTCAGAATAAAGTTGTGCTTTAAATTATTATTTATAATTTTGAATGCAGTAGTATATAGTTCTTTAGTACAAATGTTATTTAACCTTAAATATTTCTCAGAATAAAGTAGATTGGTTGGATGTCTCACATGATAGAAATGGATTTGTTTGATGACTTTTTTGTGTATAAAATCTAGTTTCGAAATTAATTTTACTCTAACGCTTAAGAATAAGTGTTTCTAAAACTAATATTTACTATTACTATAGTATATTTTACTAATATTATTATTGTGTTTTTGGGTCGACATTAAATTGATGATAAAATTTAGTATGATATACCCAGTTGTTATATCAACCGATAATATTAATCCAAAATTATTTATGATTAACTTCTGGTTGAAAAATAATTTTTTATTTTTTTTAAAAAAATTATTCATTGAAAAATAATAGATAATGGCTAATCTTATATATTAGGAAGAATGTTTATACATGTTTGTATGTTTGCTCCAGAGTTCCTCACAAACACATTAAGCTATTTCAATCAAATTTCAACAGAAAAAGACTCTGTCACCTAGAACCGAGCACAGACTATGTTGAATTCCAAAATTCTGACTGGCTCAGAGACCTGCAGTACAACTATTGGTACCCATCAACTATATTCTTTGAAAAAATGGATTCTGATACTGTATCAAAAACAAATAAATACGAATTTTACCATTTTCTAAAACTTTGACTAGCTCGGGCAGCTGCCATACAACTTCTAACATGCTAAAAGAATATTTCAAACACCAAAAGCATTACAGACCTCAATTTTTATTTTTCAATCTGGTACTAGACCGAAAATAACCAAATATGCATGTATGAGAAATACAGCAAAAGATTATGGGAATACATAATGTCAAATATGTACTAACTGCTTTAACAGTGTTGAGCTTGTCAGTATATTAATATAATTCGATGTCGGAAAAGGTAGATTAGCATTCCAGTTATCTGGCAATATAAAATTGTTATCCGATGTTTATAATTTAGTCTCGTCCGTCGCAAAGCTAATATATCCAGTTTATTCGGTGGTATGCTGGTTACGAGAGAATGCCATTTAGAAGAGCGATAAGCGGGCGATTTTTTAAAACTATAATTGTTGGAATTTTAGAACGGAAAAACTGTGATATATGAAGAAATATCAATATATATAATATACCTTATAAATTTTTTTAATAATAATATAATTTTTTTGTTTGTTATGCCCTTTATAATTAATTGATAATATGTTTGCCAATAACTATATGTTGAATACTGAACAATACAAGTCACATATCTACGTCAAAAAATAAGAAACTTTTATCAAGTACATGTTTTTTTTTTTTGTTTTTTTTTTTTTTTTTTAATTATAACTTTGTAGGTCTAGGTACCCAAAACTGAGATAAAAAATATTTCAATATGAAAAACAAATTTATTTATAAAAATGATCCTTATTAATTAAATAATAATAGCTATATCGAAAAACATCACCAGCCCGGTCTTTGAGTACCCATGGCCTCAGATATTCTATTTTCTTATTTTTAAAATTCAAAATACGATTTGACTAAGTTGTTTGTATTAAAAATCTCAAAAACTTTAGTCATATGGCATCAAAGAAATTCAATTTATTAGTTTTGATTATAGAATTAATTAAATTTTCTAGAACAGTACACCTAGAGAACCCCTATGATTTTACTACTTTAAAATAGAGTTTCTCATACCTAATAATTCGGAATCGGATTCGGCAAATCTTTCCCCTGTGATTCGGAATCGGGATCCGTTTCTGAAATTCGCCGAATCCCGATTCACCGAAATTCACTAAAATAAATAGTCTTGATTTTAACAAAAAATACAATTAATTAGAAATCCGTTAGAAATTTTGGTAACTGAAAGTGAAAACTTGACAAATGATCAAATATGAAAAAAAAAACAAAACTTAGTAGGTTGTGTTCTTTGGATGTTTTTATCATGGTGACGAAAATTATATTGACATTTTAAAATTCGCAATTATTTTAGTTCCAGTTTAACTTTTAAACTATTTAAAATATAAAATAAAACACAAGTATAAATTTGAATATTTGGTTTAAAAAAAAATCATCATGGAATCACCATCAAACATGGAATTACCTTAATAAATGAAAAAAACTGCAAATAAATCTGAAATAAAAAACCAAAAACATAAATTTTAGATTACACTACACCAACAAAGAGATCGTTAGAAGATATCATGTCTGCACTTACAGCTACTGGATATGAATTAGAGCCATCACTAGATCCAAATTTATTCGGCAATCAATTCCTAAATGTGGTTATACTTTACAATGAATTCGGCATCATGACTCTTGTACAAAGTAATTTTCATAAGAAAAAAAGAAATAATATTTTTTCAAGATAAACTAAAACAAAATAAACGATTTAGTGACACTATCACTTTGGACGAATGGACTAACATTCGTATGAAGAGGTACATAAACATCAATTTACACGATGATGACAAGAAAGGACAATATAATTTTGGTCTAGTTTTCATTCGTTTCATTTGGTGATCATTGGTTACATCTAAAAAGTTTTGAAATAAACTTAAAAACTGATAAAGTTTCGTCCACCGGTGATGGTTATAAAATTATGGTCAAATATGGACAGGAATGCCCTGTAATACATCAGATTTGTCTAATAACTGAATTCTCTTTAATTATAATGTATATTTTATTATATGTATATTTTTTTGTAAATTCAAATTATGATTTTTTACTTAGATTCGGAATCGAAATTGGATTCGGCGCATCTCAATTTTAAGAATTCGGATTTGGGGAATCCAAAAGAGACCGAGTTTTAAGAAACTCTACTTTAAAATAATATTTTACAATATTTTCTTAAACTATAAAAAATTAATAATTATATATGAATAAAACATTAACTACAATCTCACTTTTTATCATTCAATTTTATTTTAATTCTTGAGACGAATGGACTAACATTCGTATGAAGAGGTACATAAACATCAATTTACACGTGGATGACAAGAAAGGACAATATAATTTTGGTCTAGTTTTCATTCGTTTCATTTGGTGATCATTGGTTACATCTAAAAAGTTTTGAAATAAACTTAAAAACTGATAAAGTTTCGTCCACCGGTAATGGTTGTAAAATTATGGTCAAATATGGACAGGAATGCCCTGTAATACATCAGATTTGTCTAATAACTGAATTCTCTTTAATTATAATGTATATTTTATTATATGTATATTTTTTTGTAAATTAAAATTATGATTTTTTACTTAGATTCGGAATCGAAATTGGATTCGGCGCATCTCAATTTTAAGAATTCGGATTTGGGGAATCCAAAAGAGACCGAGTTTTAAGAAACTCTACTTTAAAACAATATTTTACAATATTTTCTTAAACTATAAAAAATTAATAATTACTTATATATGAATAAAACATTAACTACAATCTCACTTGTCATCATTCCATTTTATTTTAATCCTTGATGAAAATCCACCACAAAATTAAACTACTTAGACACCACTGGTTCAGTTATTGGAATTGGAATGTATAATAAGTGTCACATACATATTACTGTTAATATTTGTTTTAAGTTTTTGTTATTTTAATGACAGTTTGGTAAAATAATAACAAAATGGTGTTCTGCTCGTTTTTTTTGTGATTATTATTTTGTTCTTTATCGATTTCATACATATAGATTTGTGTTTTTTTTTTATTATTATTATTTATTTGTTGGCAGTGTTAAGGTAAGTCCTCAACGACTATCGTGAATGTTTTTTTGTTTTTTTGCTTTTTTTTCAGGTGAATAGAAGACTCGTGTTACACTTAGAATCCTGTTATAATTTTCATTTTTTGTTTTTTTTTTTGTGTTCGTCATTGATTAAAATGGTAATTCAATATTATTTTTAGTTGTTTTTGTTTTTTATTTTTTTTTTTTTAATAACTGAAATTGAAAAATAAAATCACGTACTACGTACCCAATTTAAGTAGGTTTGGAAATTTTTTTCTTTTAATAAAACTGGAAAAATAAAAAAGGATTGAGAGATGATTTTTTTTTATTTTAAATTTGAAATCAATTTTCAATTTTTATTTTTTTTTTTAAGGATTACGTCTATACTAATAAAAAAAAATGTTCAAGGATTTTCTATAATTTTTTTTTTTTTTGCTATTTTTAACCTATATGTAGGGATGTAATTTTTAACTATGACTTTTAATTTTGTCAATGGGATAAGCTTTTGAATTTTAATTTTTTGAATATGATTTTAATGAATTTAAAGAGAATTGAGAATTTTTTTTGCTTTTTTTTTCAAATTTAATACTCGTAAATTCAGCTTTTCAGATTATTTAATAGGTTATGTGTGTTCATTTGAATGGGGGAAGTGAAATAATTGGATTAAAAAATGTTTAAAAGGTAAAACAGCAATAAATATTCAGTAATTGATTTTAAAAATAAAAAAAAAGGATTGATTAAATTAAATTTTTTGTAAATTTCAAATGAATACCGTTTCGAAAGAGTTCATTAAGGTTGTTTTCCTTTTTTGAATTTCTTTTGAAAATTGAAAATTAGATAAAATTGAATATTTGGAATATAATATGCCCGTTAATTTTTATTTTTTTTATTAAGTGTATAGTTTTTTGCTTTGTGGTACAATAAATTAGTTTGGGCATGTACAAAAACTATATAAAATTTCATTAAATGTTTGCAAATGGCACAATTTGAATGCATTTTACAAATTGGAAGCAAATGATTGAAATATAAAGTGCTAGAGTTGGGTCATACATTTTTGTTGTTGTTTTAAAACATCAAAAGTTTCTTGATATTAATAAGTTTGTTCAGTAAACTATTCTAGAACGATCTAGAATGAACACTTTTTGTGTCCAGCAGTTTCCGTTAATTCAACGTTTTTGGTTGAAATATAATATTAAAAAAATATAAATAAATATAATAAAAACAAAAAAAAAAAATAAAAAAAAAAATATAATATAATATTTTATATTTAATTATTAAAATATCACATTTACACCACAAAACATATTATCAGAAAACAATTTGAATCTGAAAATATTATTAAATTATTTCACGGAAACCTGCACATGTACTTAAAACATTATTGAATAAATTTATAAAAAAAAAATAAACTAATTTAATAATTAAATATTGTTTAACTGGTTGAAAATATTTTTTACTTTAAAAATTCATTTAACAATAATATTATAGATTAAATTAAATTTAAATAATGATTTTGAATATGTCAAAAAATGTCGGTTGAATAACTTTCATTTATCACTCTTAACATAATTTAAACATTTAGTTTTAAAAAAAATAATACACTTACCTTATATTTTTATTTATTTAATCATTTATTAATTTCCTTTTCTCTTTTATATTTTCACTATTAAAATATTTTTAAATAATTCCATTTGTAATTTTGTACACGTTTATTCCAATTCAATTAAATAAATATTTATAATCCTTTATTAACAATATTTATTAATGCAATTTATCCTAAATGCTGTACCATAACACTAAAAATAAAAAGACAAAAAAACTAAATTTAATAGAAATAATATAATATATTAATTAATATTTTTAAAAGTATAATAACAAAAAAATGTATGGATGATTAGAAAGAGAAAAAATATATTATATGTAATTTTATAATTCATCATGTTAAAAATGTTGTTAAAAATGAATTTTTAATTTTTCACTCTTTATGAATTCATGAATTACCGTTATATAGTACAAAAATTATAGTGTTATGCACTACAGTTATACACCACAGTTGTACCGTTACATCAAAATGTATATAAATGTATTCATCAAAATGTATCAATTCATTTATAGTATATGACGGTATACCTGTAATGCATTATCACCGCAATTGTACCGTTATACATTACAGTTATACCGTTATGCATAAATGTAGTGCATAACTGTAGTGAATAACACAATATACAATTGTGTTGATTATGCACTACAATTATACCGTTATGCACTACAATTATAGCGTTATACACTATAAACGAATTGATACATTTTGATGATAAGTCTGAATATAAACAAAGCATCAGTAAATGATAACATAAATGATAAAATATAACGGTAAAACTGTGTTGATTATGTACTACAGTTATACCGTTATGAACTACAATTATAGCGTTATGCAATACAGATAACCCTTATTCAATACAGTAATATCGTTATACCCTAAAAATGAATTGATACATTTTTATGATAAGTCTGAAGAATATAAACAAAGCATCAGTAAATGAATTTAATTTAAATTGAAATCGAAAAATAATAGAAATAAATTTACATGTACCCATTTTTAAATAATTTAAAATTAACCAATACATGTACAATATTATGAGAAGAAAATTTTTGCATGGCTGTACAAAACCGTTATTTTGGAACGTCGTTATTTTTAAATTTTTTTTTTAGTTGAACGGTTTTTATTTTTAAAACGATTGTTACAATTGCATTGCATTTTAATACATAAATAATAGTAATGTATGTGCATTGCATTGTTCGTATAACATTATTATGCTATCTGAACTGTTTTAAATTATGTACTTTATTATTAAAATTACTTTGGGAATACTTAATATAATGTATTACTTTATTATTATGATAAGAAAAATGTTGATATAAGTAAAAATAAAAATTTTAATTTTGAATGTAAATAACCTTAGAGTTTAACAGAATTAAATAATCTTAGAATTAAACAGAAATTGGAGTAGTGTTGTATTTAACTAAAAATAATAATAAGAAAAAATTCAGGAGCTGTAGTGTGGTGCTATAAGTGGCTAATTTCACAATTATAAATTTTTTTGTATATTATATTTATTGTAAATAAATAAAATAATTTAAGTTGAATAAGTGAATATTATTAGAAATTATATTCGCTATTATAATGTTATTATTATTAGAATATGTTATATCTAGTAATCTGTTATTATGGGATTCAAAATTAAAAAAAAACTATACAAATAATATCATAGTCTAATAAACAATGTTGACGAAGTTAAATTTGACTGAGATGTCAGCAAAATTAATTTGCCTCCAAAAATTATTAATATTGTTCAACAGACATTCCCTAAGTGTCCGAGGTTAGACAGAGGTTCATAAAATAAACATAATATTATGTTAATGCTTTTGTAAAAGAATATATTTTTGATAACCTATTTTGATATCTTCCGCACTATACTCCACTGGTAGGGTTACAGGATAGTGATGTTCAGGAGACATCCATATCTATTTTACATCAATGATAACAATTTCACATATAAATATATATATTTATTATAGCTACGGTGTTACTATCGGAATAGATAACGATGGTGTTTATATTATATGCAATTCACTGTTATACCACAATAATAATAGACTGACATAATAGATGAATATTATATAAATATAAAGATTTATCACAGCTACGGGTTAACTATAGCGAAATAGATAACATGTTAGTTTATATTGCATAAGATCACTATAAGTCCATATGCAATTCACTGTTGATCACAATACTAATTGACTGACATAATAGATATTACACTTCTTAACACTTTAGTTGGCGCATTTAGGTATAGATAAATAATAATATATTAACGTGAATAGAGTTATTGTATAGAATGTAGAGTAATGTTACTGAACATTTTTCTCATAGTAATGCTTTAAAACAAAAAAAGAAATACCAAATCGAATTTAAGTTTAGCAAAATTTAGTTATACAAATTTTAGATTGTTCAATTTATTATCTGCAAACATAAACGTTTTTCTCTATTTCAGTTTTTGTTTCAATTTATTTTACTATTTTTCTTTTACATATATTATTTTGCTACGTTCTCATTTGTCTTTTTTTTTTTTGTTCTTTAATTTTTTGGAAACGAAACAATTTTTATAGCGAAATTTTGGAATTTTTCAAAATTTTCTAGTTATTTGTGTGTGTAGAAATTTTGTTTTACAATGTCTTAATTTTATTTAAAACATTTTTAAAATTTATTTTCTTTATTTAGAAAAAAAAAAAAAAAAAAAACGAAATAACATTTTGGTATATATGTGAAAATCTAATTTATTATTTGCCTTTAAAAATAGATTTTTCGATTACCGAATAGCTAGTGTTTTTATATTTTTTTTTTTTTGGTTTTGTATAGTAGAAAAGAGAGAAAACTACGAAGTGAAAATTATTCAGTCAATCATTGTTTATAATGGTATAGAAAACATTTATTTCTTTTTTTTTTTATATTGATATTTTTTTTTGTTTCATTCCATATTGTTAAAAACAGCGGTGTTTTTATAAATTGCGAAAAAGAAGGTATTAATGGAGATTTAAATGCACATTTATTGAAAAAAAATACAAATTGAGTTTTTGTGTTGAGTTCTGAATTGTATCCAAAAAACAACAACACTAATGACAAATATTTTGTTCTATATAGAAAATAAAAAATTCTAAGTTGAATAATTATAAAATTTCAAAAAAAGTTGAAATTGTGAATAATTGTAAATTGTACATAAGTTTGTGTGTACCGTACTTGAGCAAATTAATTAGCAATGATTACATAGTTTGAGTTCTTTTTGTAACAATTTTGCAATCCACAATTATTGAAAATATTTATTTGAATTCAGTTGAATTATAATTTGTTAACTTTAATTTGCTTTAATGATGTATATAAGATATAATGAAGTATATTATAATAACGAAATAATAATTGTATTAAATTATTACAATATTCTGTATTGTTTAAATCATAGTCTAAGTCACAAATTAGAAGCTATATATTGTTTAATAATTTTATACTGTTATGGACCTTTGTATAATAGTTTTATATTATTATGGACCTTTGTATAATAATTATATATTATTATAGACCTTTGTATAACAGTTTTGCATTATTATGGACCTTTTTATAATAGTTTTATATTATTATAGACCTTTGTATAATAGTTTTATATTATTATGGACCTATGTATAATAATTGTTAATTATTATAGACCTTTGTATAATAGTTTTGTATTATTATGAACCTTTGTATAAAAGTTTTATATTATTATGGACTTTTGTATAATATTTTTATATTATTATGGACCTTTGTATAATAGTTTTATATTATTATGGACCTTTTATATTATAGTTTTATATTATTATGGACTTTTGTATAATAGTTTTATAATATTATGGACTTTTGTATAATAGTTTTATATTATTATGGACCTTTGTACAATAGTTTTATATTATTATGGACCTCTGTATAATAATTTTATATTATTATGGACCTTTGTATAATAGTTTTATATTATTATTGACCTTTGTATAAAAGTTTTATATTATTATGGACTTTTGTATAATAATTTTATATTATTATGGACCTTTGTATAATAATTTTATATTATTATTGACTTTTGTAAAATATTTGTATATTATTATGAACCTTTATATAATAATTTTATATTATTATGGACCTTTTTATAATATTTATATATTATTATAGACCTTTGTATAATAGTTTTGTATTATCATAGCCCTTTGTATAATAGTTTTGTGTTATTATGGACCCTTGTATAATAATTTTATATTATTATGTACCTTTGTATAATAGTTTTATTTGTTCAATATAACTATTGAATATTTTTGTATAATAGTTTTGTTTGTATAATATAACTTCTATTACATATTTCAATTGAAATACATAATACATTTCATGGCATTTTAAGTACATAACAAAATATTATCTTACGTCATAGTTAAATTTAACTTCTAAAATTAATGTTAACATTTAATAGTACTGCTTTAGTAGTATTCAATTATAAATTAATAGCCTTAAATATTTTCATATTAACTTATTGATCCAATACTCCTATCCATTCAAATGCCACACGAAAATTATTAACTGATAGATAATTTTGAATTATTTAGATCAGTAAAAACAATGATTTTTCATCATCACATCACATTTTTTTCATTTATGCTTTTGTAATATAGTATTTTTTGTATGCAACATTTTAAAGTACAGTAATTCATACCCAAAATCTTATTAATTAATATTAACATCAAAATACCAAAAGTAAATTATTATTATCGAACTACAATTATTAAAATTATATTTTTTTATTTAAAAAAAAATAAATAAAAATAAATTTTTGATTAGTAAAATTTTATTCTAATAAAATCTCTGTATAAAAAAAGATATGTAAAATAATAAAGTTATAAATAAATAAATAACAAATAAAAATTTAATAAAATATTAAAACTTTAAAATATTCATATTAAGCACCCTTTCAAAAAGTTTTAATTACCTTTGTGATTTTATAATGAAATTTATTGATTTTAATATCCTTGATTTCTTCTTTTTTTATTTTGTTTATTTCTTTCTTTTTGCAATGATATAGTTTTAATAATATATATTTATTATTATTTTTGTTTTTTATTTTTATATTACGAGTATTTCATTATATTATCATATATTTTTTACTTGTTTTTTTTTTTTTTTTTGTTTTATACATTAATTGAATAATCCTTTGAAATAATTTTCACCACTTTAATCCTTAAATTCACCATTTTAATTATTTATTTCATTTTATTATATTATTATATTTTATTATATATATTTTTCTTTAGTATGCTTGTATTGATGAATTTTTAAATATAATGTATACTACGATAGTAAAATGAATGATATTTTGAAGAAATATATTTTTTTAATATTTTTTAAAGTTTTATCTTTTTCTGTTATAATTTCTTAATAGTTGAATTATTTTATTTTATGATGAAAAGCATATTTTTTCTATAGAAGAAATAAATTAAAACTTTATGTTAGGTATATTTTATTATAATTTATAATTTATATTATTTTTTATAATATATTAAATATATAATATGTATGTATATAAGTATTTTTAGGTTTTGTTTTTCCGTATTAGCGATATTCTAAAAATTATTAATATCCAAAAATTCAGTTTTAAGCTTTATAAATTAAAATATTTTAACCTTAATTCAATTTTAAGAACTGAAATTAATTGCGTTTTAATTCAAACTAATTATAATCAATTCAAAAATTGTGGTATTTAGTTGGCCAAGCAATTTTATCATTAGTCGAAATAACGGTTAATTTTCCTTATATCTAATAATAGTCGGCACTTTTAATTTTTGGTGCATTTCTGTAGAAATAAATTAAATTGTATGCTATACATCTGGCCATAACTGTATATTCAACATTTATAAATACTATTATGAGGCCACATTTATATTCTTTGTAAAATGGTTAGAACAGTTCGATCCGAGCATGAAATATCGGATATGCTTTTTTAACATTTCGTTCAACAATCTGTAAGATCTGTTAAAGTCTGTAAAACTAAATATTTTTAACATTAAAAAATAAATAAAAGTCTGTATATACATGTACCTTAAATTGTTAATTTTCAATGCTATTTTCATTAAATTTTATATCCTTTTACATTTTGATTAAGATAAAAAAAAAGTAAAACTATTTTGTAATCCTTTAGTTAACAAAAATTTCGCAAAAAAAAAAAACAATGACAATTTTTGATAAAATCTAGCAACTTGTTAAGTATACAAATTTTGCATATTCTCTTTTTTAATTGGATTATTCCATTCCTATAGGATTATAATCTAGGTTAATTCATATACATGTATTATAATATACACATAATAAAAATTAAAAAAAAAGACAATATTTTATTTTATTTTATATTTTTTTTTGTTTTAGTAAAAATGTTGGTTAAAATTTAAAAAAAAAAATATTTCAATGTTCTACGAGTAGGTATACAAAATAATATGGTTAGTTTTATTGTTGTTCGTGGAATCAATCAACAAATAAAAAAATGTATATATACAAAACATAACAAACTTATAAAAATTAATACTTCATAATACCTAGTTAGATGAGAATAAAAACTATTTTTTTTATTAACATTTTGAAAATTATTATCCAAATAGGATTTAGCGGTCGTAAATTTTATTTTATTTATTTTTTAAACATTTTTTAAATCTTTTATATTTGAAAAGAGTATATTGTTGTCATTCATTCACTCATAAAAATAAATAGAATCTAAAATTGTAAATACCTACTACGGGAATGCACAATTAATTTCTAAATACAATTTATTGTTATCTATTTTTTTAATTGAATTTGTTTTTATGCTATTATTTTGTTATATATATACTAAATAAATAGTGAGGGAAGAGTTTTTAAGGACGTGAGGAGTGAATGTAAAGCATTTTTTTTTTATATTGTTGAAAATTAAGCTGAGTGTTGTTATTTTCAACAATGATTTGTTTTTTTGTTTATTTCTCTTGAGATCTTGAATTTTTAAACTTACACAAATGAGTTTATTAAAGGCCATACTCTAGCTACTAATTATAATAAATATTCGAGTAAATCAATATTTAAGTATATCAATTCAATTCAATTGAATTCAAATCAAATTTTATTTATTTCAAAAATAGCTCATTTGCGCCAAAAATTAGCTCAATAGCTCAATTAGCTTATATAAATTAGCTCAATAGCTCAATTAGCTTAATAAATGAGCTTAGTAGCTCAATTAACTAATATAAATGAGCTCAATAGCTCAAATAGCTTATATAAATGAGCTCAATAGCTCATGTATTAATTAAAATATAGTTTTTAGTGTCATATATCGTAATTTTAGTATGATGTATATGCAATACATTTTTTGTTCAGAGAATATGAGTACGTAGGGTATTAAAATTCGATTAAACGAAATCGATTTATGTATAACGATTCCATAAATGCAATATGAACAAAAAATTTCCATGTAATTTTAATTTTAATAAAAAGAACAAGTTCAATTTATTAATTAATATTGATACATAAACATTTTATGTCACCATTGTATATTTAAATATTATTATTATTTGTGTTAACAAACGAAATTATTTTTAGGAATTGTTTCATTCATCATAACACTATTAGAACTCATTAGTAGGTATTTATAGTGTTAGACTACCTATAGAACTCCTATTTTCATTTTGATTGATTTTAGAAATTATTAGAAAATGTCAATAGAACATATTCTGTGAGTTATAAAAATCGACCAAAATTTCAATGTAAAATGTTATTTTTATAAAATAAATTTATGTAATTATAAATTTTTTTTTAAATGTGAAATATAAAAATTTCCATGTCATTTTACTTTTAATAAAAAGTACAATTTCGATCAAAATTAAAATAGTAGTTGTAAAAATACCTACTGATGAGTTCTATAGTAGTATAGTAGTGTTATGATGAATGAAACAATTCCTAAAAATAATTTTGTTTAAAAATAAAATATTTTTTATATAGTTAAGGCCATTCATAAGCATTGGACAATTTTTATATCTTGTGTAATTGTCTTTGTTTCGATGCAGTGATATAAATTTTTATAAAAAATGATTGTAAAATATTTTACAACATCGCATTCATTGAATTACATTTCTTTTCTGCACTTCAACCAATATTAAACTGTTGAGAGATAACAAATTAATCATGTTACTCAATGCTATATATAGGATTTACCTATATATAAAATCATTTTACACATTTAAAAATATCAATGATGTGATTTATGATAAATGTCATTTATTTTTATTAAATTTAAAACAATTAAGTTCATAACAGTTCATATTTGTTTTAAAAATGCTGACAAAACACAAAATATTATTTATAATGTCAACAACCTGTAAATGAACAAAATTCGGTATTGCTAACTTAGCTTAGCAGATATTGCAAAAAACTTTGAAAATCTCTAAACAAATCTTAGCCGTACATCTCAAAGCCAAGCAGAAAAACGAAGCACTAACTGTGCTGCAGAAGATACAATTTAAAAATATGTTAACCAAATGTCGAATAAATTTTCAAATGCTATTCGTTGGAAATGTGTGGCATGTTTAATGTTATGGTAACTAAAACTAACAAATGCAGCACTTGCCTTTAACAATCAAGATCTGGTAACATCTTACGAACTATACGTAAAATTATGGATATTTTTAAATGAATTGAATATGAATTGAATATCTAATACACGTTATCGTCGAACTGAGCCTGAAGTTGAAGCGCTCTGTTACTTTTTCTAAAGTTAGAGATAGTGAAATTGTCTAATATACCGAGCCCAATATACATTTAACTCTTGACTACTATTTACTAAAATCCATAAATTTAGAACAACCTGTTCTACAAAAGAATAGAACAATAGAATGAATAAAATCCAACACTCACAAACTCAGTCGAACAAATCTATCTAAATCGGATTGGACAGGATCCGGATCCAAGAATTTAATTCAACTAACCAAGGGAGAAGCTAATATAGTCAAATTCAAACTAAATATCAAATAATGGTGAATAATAAAAAGAGGTTTTAGATAACTCATACTTTATTCAACAATGATTTATCGACTTACTTTGATGTCAAAGTCGAATCATCCATAATTAATCTTCTTAATAACATAATATTGTCCATAATATCAATTAATCCAACAATTCATAATATTAATCTTTTTAATAACAACTTCGATATTCGTTTGATCAAATATGAAAACGAGAAAAAATACACAAGTGCCTGTGCTTCAAAATCCAATTATTAGCAAAATATGATTAGCTATTTTCCTGCAAAAATGCTATCTTACTAGAAGCGGAAACATGAAATTATCCCGTTGGATCAATAGGTATGTTTTATTTTTCTTTATATAATTCCAAGGCTATAGGATGAGCACCCTGACTTTTTTTTTTTTTACTTCTTTTATTATTTACAATCTGTATTTTCATTTCTATACTATAAGCAAATATTTATGATGAAAATATGACTTGAAGTAGCCTATCCTATTGCCTAGTGATAAACTACACTTATTTACAAAATCTAATCTCTAGTTTATAGTTACAGTTTTGTAGTTATTTATGAATTGTTTTATTTCGTCTTGCACTGAAGAAATTCCCAAGTCTTTTGTAATTAATTTATTTGGAACGTACCAGGGTGCGTTTACGATTTTCCGCAAAAATATGTTCTGAAATCTCTGAAATCTCTGAAGTACTTGAATATTTGTTTTTGCAGCTATATACCCCACATCTGTATTCCGCATGTCCATACAGGTTTTAATAACGAGTTATATCCCAAAATCTTGTTTTTTTAGAGATAATTGTAATTTATTTCTTAGTAGCCTATACATATTTTTTTAATTTTATTCCAAGCTGCTTTCGTTTGCTTTCAATATGCTCTCTCCAGTTCAATCTTCTATCTAAATGTATTCCTAGATATTTTACTTCTTCTTTTTGAGGTATAGGAATATTGTTTAAGAATATTGTTCGTGGGAAGTATCTAATCTCAGCGTAAATGTAACGTGCACTGATTTTTGTTGATTTGCTTTAATTTTCCATTTATCTAGCCATATTTGGATTTTATTCAGGCACACTTGGGTAGTGGATGATGCCAAGTTTGCGTTATTATGTATAGCTAATATGGCAGTATCATCGAAAAATGCAAGTTGAACTTCTGCTGTTAGTGGGAGGTCTACTGTGTACAATAAGTATAAAATATGTCCAAGGACACTTACCTTGAGGAACTCCGGACTTAATATCATATAGTTGACTATATTATTGTCTTTTTGTTTTATATAATACGTTCTATTTTCCAAATAGCTTTTAAAAATTTCGTAATACTCAGATGGCAACATTTTTTTCAGTTTATACAGGTCGAGTCCTACATACCAGACTTTATCAAATGCTATGTCTATAAAGGCAGCAGAAACGTATTCTTTTTTTTTCGAAAGCATTATTTATGGTGTTGACAATTCGATGTACTTGCTCTATTGTGTTGTGCTGGGCACTAAATCCGAATTGGAATTCTGGTATCAACTTACAACTTTCTATTATTAAATAATAATTTCTCAAAAAGTTTTGAGAGTACTGGAAGTAAGCTGATTGGCCAGTGTCATATAATTTCTTCAGGACTTTTCTCAGGTTTCCCCATTGTATGGGAAAATATCTTATTCTTGCTAATCCGTTATAAATTTGTGATAAGTATTTTATACCTTTCAGTGGGAGTTCATGCAATATACGTCCAGTTAATAAATCATAACCGGGGCTTTTTTTTTGGGTTTATTTCGTTTAAAATTATATCTTTTATTTCAGATGCTTTGATTTTTTTTATGGGAAAATCCATTTGAAAAAGTATATTTTCAGCGTCTTCTAATTCTTTGACATTCTCAGTGTTACTTTCGACATTCCATGGCTGAAAAACTTTAGAATGATGTTGCGCAAAGCAACAACCTTTTTCAAGATTACTTTGAACCCAACTTCCATCTGGTTTTTTCAAATGATTATTTGTAAGAGTAGGTTGTTTTATTTTCCTGATGGCTTTCCATACATCATAATTGGTAGTTTGTGTAGCTGTGAGCTTTGACAAGTATTTGTTTATTGAGTCATAAACACCCTAACTGCTTTTCCAAAATACATACAATAGCTTTTCTGTAGTACCCTATGTACCCTATATACTACCCAGGGTATATTATGTAAATTTATTTCTATTACTTTTCGCTTTCAATTTAAATTAAATTTATTGATGCTTTGTTTATATTGTTCAGACTTATCATAAAAATGTATCAATTCGTTTGTATTGCATAACGATACAACTGTATTACATAACGGTATGTCTGTATAGTATAACGCTATAATTGTAGTTCATAATAGCATTTTTTATTTAATCGCAATGATAAAGTGCACTGGACCAGATCGAAAAATCTAGAAAGCATTTTTTGCCTTCGTCGGGAATCGATCCTGGGACCTTTTGATTTAAAGGCAGGCGCTGTACCTACTGCGCCATCAAGCGTAGCTTAATAAGTTTGAAATTCAGCAAATAAAATATTGTGTTCGCATTAAGATAACAAAAACCTGGGACCTTTTGATTTAAAGGCAGGTGCTCTACCTACTACGCCATGAAGCATAGCTTAATAATCTTAAGATTTCAGCAAATAAAATATAGTATTCGGAAAAATAAAGAAACAATAAATGTCTTTCAAACAAGCTTAGTTGAAACAAAACAAAAACAACAACAACTCTACAAAAATGTGTCTGCTATTATCATCTAGGTACTCTTAAAGAAACTAATTTACACTGAATTTTCTTTTATTTTTACCTTAACTTATACAGAACAATACCTTTTCTAATCACAAAATACATTTCTAATCAAAATAAACTCGACATTAGGATTTTTTTCAATTTATTTCAATTTTAATGTCAAGGTTCAGTTCAGTTTAGATAAAAACAAAACTAATCGAAAAAAAAACAAAAATTTTAAAACCTACATAATCAAAAGTAATCCTTTAAAATTAACAAAAACAAAACTTTTCATTTTAAATTCTTTTGATTATAGATCCTAGGTTTATATTAGGAGTTTGTGTATACTTATTCTTGCCATACATTTTTAACAAGCAGTTTCTTTGAACGAAGAGTGAAATAAGAATAGAAAAAAAAATATAATCAGTGAAAACCTTTTGAAATTCAAAATTTTTGAAAATATTTTTATTGCAAATAAAATAATTGGTATATTTTTTGATTTATCAATAGGTAAAATCTATAAAGGTGTAGGATATCTATACATGTTAGCTTTGTATAACAGAAAAATATTTAAAATAAAATTTTTAATATGGTGAAAATTAATCATGTTTCAGTTGAGATGGATTCAATTTCAAAGTGTGTGTACTGTTTTTTTAATTTCGATTCTGTAAATTAGAACCCATTTATAATCAAAGTTGTTTGTATTGGTATTTTTCAATTGAATATATTGAAATTATAGTTAACAATTTTCTATTTCAAAAAATATTTGTTTACTTTGTAGTTTGTTAACCAAATCGTTGGTGATTGTTTATTCTTTAATACAACATAATTAACCATTTTTTTATTATCTTGTTCTTCTTCAATTACTCATTTATTTAATGTTGTACATCAATTTTGTGATATCAATAATGGGACTATTTCTACTAATCATCATGATAATGCTTCATACCATCACTTTTCGTTGCCACGACTTGGCATCACTGCAGTGATAGTAGTGTAAAAATTTCATTCATTTCCATATAAAAATTATATTTAAACAAGTACAGTATACAGCAAGTACATACAATTTGCTAGTAATATATACATACATCCCATGTAACATTTTATTGTTATAAAAACAAAATTAGTGCTATAAGACTCATATATGACTCCCGATAAGCACTAAAAGTGCTATAATAATGTTTTTATGGGAATAATTTGATTAATATTGCTATATCGCTTTACGCACCACTTGTCATTGTCTAATCCTATTATCTTACCACCATATGAGCAAAGGTTAAAATTAATTGATTTGTGTACATTGAACTTTAGATTAGAGGTTTCTGATGTTATTTTTATTACAGATATTGTAAAGGGCAATGTCAAATCAACTTTCATTTCCAGCAATATCACTCGTAGAAAGCTGCACCGTCTTCGCTCATTCAATATATTTAATATCAGTAATTATAGGACTAATTATGGCAAATATGAACCTATTAATAGAATGCTTATTATAGGTAACAAATACATAAATTTAACATTGACTTTACACTATCAAAACATTCCCCAAAAGCAAAAATTGTACAATCGCTATTGTTAGGATATTGCTATTCTTTTTTTATGTTTTGTTGTTTTATTATTCAATTTTAATTTTAGCTTTAATTCTCAATTTTTAATGTGATTTGTTTCAAATATGTAACAACTTTTTTTTGTAAACTGTTTGTGCTAAGCAGTATAAATAAATAAATAATTATGAACGTTCTAACAGCTTATAATGGGATTTTCAGCAAGTGCTATGTTATTATAAGTCTAAAAGTGCGTAATCCTATATCAAGAGTTAAAGTGTTGTTATAAGAATAGAATTGCTAGAATAGCAGTATAGTAGTGTTATTATTTTACTGTATTCCTATAATGTTAAATAAACTTACTGTAGCTTTTGAATAAATATTTAGAATAATTTTACAAACATTTTTTTTTTTTTTGAAGTAAACAAAAACTGAAAAGCTTAATTTTGAATTGTTTTTGCAAAAGTATAATTTTTACTTAAAAAAATAATTATATAAATATCAAATATGATGTTATGCTTAATTAATGCAAAAATTTTGTCTTTTGGTCACAATAATTATAATAATATTAAAACAATTATTCTTAACCGGAAAATACATTATTTATTAGTAAGACATTTTTTATATTATAAATCATCACATACAAAATATAAAAATATGTAATTAATATCAATCTCCCATTCGCCATGAAATAAATATAAAATTATTATTTTAAAATAAAAAATAATACTTTTGTCACTCCTTTCGCATAACATAATTTATTTCAAATGAATTTCATTTCAAAATAAAAACATATACACTTATACTGCTATAAGAGTGTTTAAAATAGTGTTATAGTTATAAAATTGTTACATGGGATACAAAAACATACAATTGCATACAATTGCATACAAATTTTCTAATCCTATTCAAAAATTTTATTTGGTATTATATGTGAATTTGTGTGTAATAACGATCGTTTAACAAACATTTTTTTATTGAATATACTCTCTTTTACATGAACACAAAACAAAATGTGTTTATAGATAAGACGGTATGAAACGTATATGAAAACTGTCATCATGTTGATTCGTTGGAACTGGCCTAATGTCTAACATTCATACCATCTTTTAGTAGGTCTTTTTAGTAGATGGTACATGTTGATTTGATCATTCAATGATATGCTTGCAAGTAGATCTTCTGCCTTTCATTCTGTTTATATTATCATCTATTAAGTTTCACCGCTATTTTAACTCTAACGGACAATATCGGATATTATTCGTTTCCAAAATTTCGTTGTTTTATATTTGAAGTTAGTAAAAAAAATATTAAATAGTAAATAAATACAAAAATATACAAAAATTTTATAGTAAGAACTGGCTTTAGTACTAAATTTCCTCTTTTCGTGAAATAAAATATTTTACACTCGTGAAAAAATTATATAGCTACTGTTCTTACTGTTGACAATGAACAAATTGCAACTAATGATCTTTTTGTCAACAGTGACAAAATAGCAGCTACTGTTCTTTTTGGGACCAGTAAAAATATTGCAGCTACTGTTCTTTTTGGTAACAGTAAAAAAATGAAAGTACTGTTCCTTTTGGTAATAGTGAAAAAATTGCAACTACTGTTCGTTTTGATAACAATGAAAAAATTACAGTTACTGCTCTTTTAAAATAATGCAAAGAAAACAAACAAATGAAAAATATTTTGATAAAATCTAGTACGAAGTTAGACTTATTAATAAATTATGATATTTAAATGTTTTTGAAGGTCAAAGAGGACACCTAGATTTTTAAAGTATCAGACTCGTTAAATAGATGTACTTGAAAAACTGAAATCAACCTATACTGATTCAGAACAGCGGGAAAAAGCCACAAATATGATTTTTGTTAATATCTAAGGCCAGATTATTAACTTAATACTGATTTAAAACAGTTGGTTATTAACTTTATACTGGTTTAGGTCTGGTTGGAAAAGGGATGTGTGTCGCTTGTTGATGTAATTTTTTTTTTTATAAATTTTCATGTCATCAGTATAGTCATCATTCAGTAATTTTATTATGTTTAACAACGGCAGCTGCATCATTAATGAACATAATAAAGAGAAGGGGTTCTAAAGACCTATGGAGCGCCATATTTTGCATTAAAAATTTCAGGAAGTAGCAGATCTAAATAATACATTGTAGTTGTTACGTATTAATATAGTCCCATCACTGTTCCCACCCGATGCACCATATGTTACGTATACATATAGTCCCATCACCGTTAATTTTTTTTATTTTTCTAACAGTTACAAAACCACATGATTGTAATGATATTATGATAAATAAATTTAGTTTAACATCAACCAGCATTCAATGTGTTTCTTTTATTCATTTTCGTAACAGTATTCAATTTTTACACATTGTGAATCAAAGAAGAAGGGAATCTAACTTTTTTTTTTTATTTTTCGAATAATTATGGAATGTGGAAGAAGATCAAAGACTTTAGTTAAATCGGTGTATATGACACTTGTATGGCACCCCACGTTCCATATAGTCTATAAAATTGGAACAACATTCTATTAAATTGATATTTCTATAAATAACACAATCACTCATACTATTTTAAATATTTTCAAAAAAAAAATATCCTTTTTTAAGTGATTGGACATTACCAAAACTTCATCATCACTCTAAACCACACTTATATTTAAAAATTTATATTAAATAATTTTGATTGACATCTCAACATGATAATATTTTCTCTATTTGAAAAAAAATATATATATATAAAATTTACTGCACTGCAAAGTCTTGAATGATATAATATAATGGAAAAGAAAGAGATAGAAATATTAATAAATTTTTATAAAAATGAAATTTTCATTATTTAATTGGCTTAACGAAAAAAAAACGTAAAAATCTCTGTGAAATAAGAAAGTTTAAATATTTTTTATAAATTCCATAGCACATATTTAATTTTAAATATCGCATAAGGAACTGAAAAACATTTCGATATTTTGGTGAAATTAATAAAAAAAATATTATATTATAAAGTCCTTCACAAAAAATATTATTAAGTATATTCCATTATTAAAAAGGACGAAAAGTAAAATGGAGAACAAAAAATATGAATTAATGAATGAAATGAATTTTTTTTAATAAAATTTTAATGAGTTTTTATTTTAAATAAAAAAAAAAAAAAATAAAATTATTTAATAATGGATTTGTGGGTGAGCTTTAAGCGAAATAACAAAAGTACAAATTTCTTTTTTATTAAAGTGTTTGTAATAATATTTCTTAATAAATTTCGAAAAAAAAATTAATCAAGGTTGCGATTAAATGAAAACTAATATTTTTGAAACTAATTTGAGAAAATTAAGTAATTTTTTTAGCTCTTGTTGAATATTAGGTACTGTGAAAGTATAGTTTTTTTTACATTTTTTAACTTGATTATTGTAATATTCAACTTTTAATTATTTTTTCTTTTAAGTAATCTAATCATTAGGTATTAATTAGGTATTATTACTTTATATACGAATGCACAGCTTAGACCACTTGATATTGGAAAAAGCAAATTGTCCCATTGATCCAAAGGGACATTTTGAATAAATTTGTTAATATTACTATTGAACTTTTGTATTCTATGTATGTAGGTCTAGGTAGGTATACATTTTTGAATTGCATTTGCATTTGGATTTAACAAAAACGTCTGATTAGAGATAAATAGTAAAAAAAATCGTTTTTACAATACTTTTTCATTATTATTCAAAAAATTAAATATTTAACCTTAACTATCAAAAATTTACTTTGCTATCCACTTATACCGTTTTTCAAGTTTTCAAAATTGATAGCTATTTATGTATTTTTTTTCATGAAATCTAATTTTAACATTTTTACAACAAAAATTTTTTTTTGCAAATAATGAAATTATTTTCACTGTTTTCGCAGCATTTTATGATCACGTGATTTTTTCTGTCATATTTTGCACATTTTTACAAATAAAAGTAAATAGACAAATCTAATAGCATATTTATATAATATCACAACTTAATTATGATTAAAAATCGTTTAATGACAAACTGTCAAAAAATTTTAAGATAATGATTATATGAATGATAAAACAATTTTCCAAAAAACAGTGTCTGTTGCAAATTTCAAAATTTTATTTTAAAAATATTGCTTTCAGACCCACTTTAAGTGATTGTGCAATGTAAATAAATGCTTCTGTACTCCTTGAAAATTAATATTTTAATTTAAAATCCAAAAGCATGGTTCACATAGCTTTTGTTTATGCAAATTATGTGGATAGATTGTAATGTGATACATAGAACATTTTCAGAGAACAGTGAAAATAATAAAATTGATTTTATATGAAATAAAAAACCAATTTTAAAAATTATATACATTTAAAACAAAATTTATAACACAAATATAGAATTAAGCATTACATAAATACTCTGAATTGTATATGAACTTTAACCGTAGCCTATATCAACCGAACCTATAACAACCGCAGCAGTAAAAATTGAAACCGAAAATTTGAACGTATTCATTTTACGAATTGCTATAATTACAGTTTTAGTTTTTGTATGTCCAGTCGATGCAGAAATATATATGAGATAGATATGCCGCAGACATTTACCTTCATGTTTATACGTAAAAAAAAACTGGTAGATTTCTGTCATTGTTGCTGTCAGATAGTTTAAATGTCAAGATGGCCGAAAATGAAATCATTAGCAAATAAATAAATAATTTTTTATTATTATTCTAATGTCATTTCCATTACTATTATATATTTCCATCCGAAAATTACATTGTCAACAACAAATTGCTTGCACTTTGTGTATATGCATGTTTTTACGGGTAGAAAAGTGGTAGAAATCTACCAAAAATTATTGGTAAAGGGTAAGCCAAATTTTAAATTTCAGGTAGATTTTTGACATTTACATTTTTTTCTGGGAATATATATATATGTCAATGTCAAACTATTTTTATTATTTTTTATTCACAAAAAACGGAACGAATATAAATCAAATAAAAAAATATAAATTTATAAAATAATAATAATGTTGGATTGACATTAGAATAATAATAAAAAATTATTTATTTATTTCTTTGCCAATAATTTCAATTCCGGCCATCTTGATATTTCAATAATCTGACAGTAACAATGGCAGAAATCTACTAAATTTTTTTTACGTATGAAAATGAAATCTGCGGCAGATTTCATCCTCGTATAAACATGGACAATAAAAAATAATAAAAATATTTTGACACTGACATAATATTGCCAGAAAAAAAATTCAAACGTCAAAAATATATCAGAAATTTTATATATTGGTAGATTTTCCTAACCATTACCAACAAATTTTGATAGATTTCTATCACTTTTCTGCCCGTATGAACATGCATCATAGAATAAAAATTAGTAGCAAAAAAAAAAAATACATGTAGGTAATAAACATGTAAACTCTTGTATTCAAAATATTTTAATAAATTTTAGAAATTTAGAATATTAAAACTACATATATAGTATGATAATATTAAAACTACCTATATATTATAATAGAGTTAGTTGTCAACATTTCACCTCAAAATTATTCAATCTATTCACCAAAAATGAGAGAAAATAAATCAGTACACCTACACCAGTATACCATCCTTTATACAAATTTCAAGAGAGTGTATAGCAATCTAGGCGAACCTATGGTACACGTACCTAAAATGGCACGTAAATTAATGGTCATTGGCACATACATATATATTCTTTCATGATCCATACAGATGTACTATACCAAATGCATTTTTGATTTTGAAACAAATTCAACTCTATTCAATGCATATACATATAGTATTTTAAAAAACAAAATAAAGATAAAATAATATAATTTGTGGATATAGAATATAGGATGTGGATGTACATATGTATATATTTGGAAATTCAAAGCATACTATGTTGATTTTTAGAGAATTTAGAAATAATGTTAGCAGATTTTCAATCAAACTGTATTTGGAAGCAGAAATTTGTATATTTGAATAAGAAATAGTGGAAAAAAAAGATTAAATAAAGAAGAATACGAAAACATGAAAAATATGTTGTTGAAGACGTTGTGTTCGCTTCCAGAGATATTTGTTGCGACGAAGAAAATGCTCTTTAGCTGTTCTTACAATTTTTTCCTCAACGTATAGCTTATTTTCTATAATGAATCACATACAATCTGATTCAGACGAAACAGATTTACCGACGAATCTGTCGATTTCATTAAAATTGTCAAACTGTCATTTTGATATTGACACATTGTCGAAAACTATTCAGCAACAAAAATCTCATTAAAAATTATGTCAGCTAATTATAGAAATGTATATATAAAATTTTTAATAAGGCACGGTACGGCACGTATGTATTTTCATTTTATCAAAATAATTTGTATTGACACGCAGTAAAAAAAAGGTTCGTCATCCCTGGTGTATAGCATAGGTAGCATAGGAGTTTTATTTTCATCATTAAATAATGTAGGTAGGTACTTTTAGGTACAGACAATGTAATGTGTATCATAATAAGTTGTAAACAAAATTATTCATGGTTTTTTGTTTCGCCAATGTGTGAATTAAATTCCAATAATTTTTCAATAAATTCCAAAAGTTTTTTATTTTGCGTAATGCAACATTATTATTAATTATTATTTATATATATATATACCAATATGTAATTAAAACAAATTCAAATTAACATAAAAAGAAGGCTCTCCGTCGAACGGTATTAATAATTTATTAGTACACTACACCTTCTTTAAATTTTCCAAATAAAATTTATTAGAAAATTATAGTACCGTACTTAAACTAAGCACGAAACAGTAATTCTACCTAAGTTACTGTCAAAATAAAAAAAAAAAAAAAAAGAGAAAAATATTATTTATCTAAATGCAACAGTGTTCTTAATAAGTTAATAAAAAAAAAAAAAATTATGTTGACTTAATATAAAGAAAATGTAGTAGGGGCATGGTAATTAATAAGTATTTTGTTTTTTCAAATCATACCAAACCATAGCTTACTTCTTATTAAATCATGACCGTTTACTGATTACTTAGGTTCAGACAATGTAATTTGTATCATAGTAAGTTGTAAACAAATATATTACTATTTTTTTTTTTACCTATTCATGGTTTTTTTTGTTTTGCCAATGTGTTAAAATGTGTGAAAAATATCAGTATATTTTTAAATCCCTATACTGTTAAAAACGTTAAATTTGACTTTAATTTGAATTATAATTAATAACTAGGGGTCTCTAGTAGTTTAATATATTATAATTATATATATATTATTCTGCATTTATCTGGATGTTTGTAAGTTCGACGGAACGCTCAAAACACATATACAAATTGCATATGTATACAAATGCATATATATACAAATTGCTTTGGTGCTTTTTTTTAACCCCTGTCTACCATGCTGAACCTTTGCAGGAAAAATTGATTGCATGAACTATATTTTTTTAATTTAACGTTAGTCTTCTTCGCAAATAATAAGGAAAAATATATAAATAATAATAATAATAATATAAATAAAACAAACAATTTTTTTGATTTATAATAAGAAGGACTAATAGAAATTTTATCAATAGTTTAATATGGTGTAATAACCAAAAGGCAAACAGCATTTAACACAAAAAAAAAACATAATTCACTCAAAGGTTATTCTTATTACTTAAAATTATACATAATAATACACATGTGCATCAGCATATTTGTATTGTATAATATTATACATTATACTACTTTATTGCTTCTACCTTTTATTTTTGTCATTATTGTGTGCGTAACTCACTTCACTCAAAAAAAATTATTTTTGTTTTTTTTTTATTATTTGCTGCATCTGTATTCTGTATGTTCTGTATGCTCCATTCCAAAAATATTATTTTATTTTCAGTGTTAAGTGTTCACTGTTCACTTCACTGTTCAGGTTCACTGTTCAATCAATAGAACTTGATCGAAGTAGAGTAGGATAATAAACTCTACTTCGACGTCGGATAATAAAACATTGTTTTTTTTAAATTGAAAATTATTGATGAAAATGTTTTTGTATTTTTTGTAAATTTTACCAATTTAGATACAAAATTTTGAATAATTTTTTAAAAATAACACAATACCATAATAACAGTTTATTCATATAGCAAAATAAGATCCCTATACAGTATACAAAAGACAAAATTTATATGAAAATAAGATCCCATTTTTAAATTTGCTCTCCCAGAGGCCACAATAACGCTAATATGGTATAATTTATACTAAATGGAACCCAACTAACGAATTATAACTAAATGGAAGTGAATACGAGTATACCATACAAAAATACAAACATTTTATACAAATTTGTTGGTATGGTACTTCTTTTTCTGTTATATAAAAAAAAAAAGATTAGTGTTAGGCCAATATAAACATAAATAAAAATAAATAAAAAGTGATATAAACATAAGTACTGTAATTTCGGAATAAAGAATCTAATGAAAGAAAAAAAGAAACTAGGATTTATTTTGCTTCCGTCATTTATGACGGGTTACAAAGCTAGTTATATTATATATAACTATAGTTTATACCATTAATAAGCCGATAGCAAAATCAAATAAATTTAAGTAATATTAACGAATTAATAAATGTTATTACCTACTATTTATTTATTTAATTTTTGGGTATTTTCCTTTCGCATATGACACAATCCATATTTCAATATAAATAAATAAATAAGCAAAAAATATAAATAATAAATTTATGACAAAGTCAAAATATTAAAAAAAAAAAACTATAATAAAATATTACAATTGATATTTTATTTTTATCTACTTGTCTTATAATAAGACAATAAAATATAATGCAAGCTCTAATAATAGATATTACGAAATTACTATCTAAAATAAAATTTAATTTTTATTTTTAATTTTATTTCAAATGTTAAAGTTAATATTTTCAAAATCGCAAAAAAAAAAAACTTATATCTAAACACTTTCCAAAATTACAAAAACAAAAATTTGAAATCTCTTTGAAATACATTGTTATGTAATTGAAAATTTCAAACTTGACATTTCAAAAAAAATCATATTTTATTAAGCATATTTTTTGTTTCATTAATATATATATATATTTTTTTTTGTTAATATACCTAATATACCTACATATTATTATTATAATCGCCTAGACATATTAAGTTCAGTAAACTTGTCAGAAAAATTTTTATAAAAATTTAGCAAAACGAAACGATTTCAATGAAATTATGTCAGATGAATCATCTTCAAAAAAATTTTTGAAACATTTAAAAATCCATTAATATTATACATAATAAATGTATATATATAATATATACTACAATATAGTGTATGTGTTTAAAAATATTTTAAACATAAAATTAAAATATTTGTTATAATATATATAATATACATATTTACATTACATTTTTCCAAAATTAATTTGAAACAAATGATAAAAATTTATTACAATCTCATGTCAGAAATAAAAACAACGTGTTATTTTAGTGAAAACTTTTAAAAAATAAATCACTTTTTTGTTTTTTTTTTATTTTAAAAATTCTACCACCTATGGATGAAAAATTTATTGTAAAAAAATTTTTTTTTTTTTTTTTATTTTATTTTTTGTTTTTGCATATTTCTATTTATTTACTTACTAGTTTTTTTTTGATTTTCTTATTTTTTGAAACATAAAATTTTTACGATTATTATTTATAGAAATTTTCATTTTGAATTGAAAATAATGAATGGACATAAAATTCGTAAAATCCAGATACCCCATCAATTATCGATGTCAATCAGAGTGAACAGATTATTATTCAAAGAAACTATCAAATATGATTCATAGTAGAGCATATCGAACAATTGAAATTTCTATCGAATAATAAACATAGGCTTCAATTTTGAAGCTGTTCATAATCAGATTCTTCAGAAATATCTGGTATTGCAAAAGCATCTCTTACTGAACCAGAGGGCGTCAAATTCTCATAAAATGTGTGATAGGCTCCAGGAATTTGCAATTCATCGCACAGTTTTTCTAAGTTCAATTTTTTACCATCAGATATTGAAAATCTTATCGAATAGGCTTGTATTTGTTGTTAGTCCGAAGGGTAACCTCTCCTTTGCTTTCAACTGTATTGTATAAAAACTTGCTCATAATCAGTTTTTATATGCAATTTATCTGGGCCTTCGAATACTGAAACCAAACAAAATTTTTTAAAGGGAATGTGTTGTTTTCGTCTCCTATAAAAAAAACTTTCTCTGAATTATAAATAGTCTATAAAGTCTGTGTGTGGTAGCGAAGAAACGCTATACGGAGATGGATTTTTCCGTGAATTTCTTATTTGCTGAACCCATTTGATGTATTGAATCGCATTGTATGAAGCTATGTCCTGATTCAAAATATATTTGATTTACTATTTTAACGTAACGTGGGGGTCTCTTAACTAACTCTAAACACATACACACAAATTTAGTATTCTTCTGTTGTATTCCACAATTATCAGACATCATAAATACAGTTTCTACTTCAGGAAACTGCATAATGTATTTATATATGCTGGTAGAAATTTCAATGCTTCCTCTTTTTCCTTCGGTCTCATTCCAGAAAAAGCATTCTACAGAAGCATCCCCTAAATTATATATTGTTAAATTATATACTGCTATCTTTCTGACGTAGAAAAATGGACTAGTAGTTCCCTTAGGGGTAAATCAAATTCAAACGCCAAAACTGTATTATCTTTTTGAGCCTTTTCCTTTTTTTAAATTACGAGCAGCTTCTTTTTTTTTTATGTGAATGTCAAGTTGGTATTTTTCTTTAGCTGTCTTCACCTGTTTTTTGGTAAACTTAATGAATAAAAATTTCTAAAATTTTTAAATGGAATAAATTTCATTCAAACGTTTAAAATTTATAAATTTTCACTTGACATTTAATTATAACTCGATCACAATCGATCACAATTCAATTTTATAAATTGAATACCGAAAGAACACCCACAACATCTATTTGTATGTTCATTATTCTTTGCAAGTCACAACTTTTAACGTGACATTTTTCATGCTGTAACAAAATCTTTTCATTCTGGTTCTCTATTCAAAATCAACTGAACATTTTAAAACAATTTTTAAATACATAAATAAGATCAAAGATATAATAATAGCTATTTATTATGCACAAATAGGGAAATATTATAATAATTAAAAGATTCGTCACTTTACTAAGAGTAGATTAAGTAAATTTTAAGTTTAAATTAAAAATTCACAACGACAAAGAAACTAATCTGACACTTTCGCTACTTTTTCAAAGTGAAAATTAACATTTTAAAAAATAATGACAAAAGTAAATTAACCCAAAAGCACATTCGACAGTTTGTTGTAGTGATAAATGTTAGATATGTTCTTTCGCCAAATTACAACAGGCAATTACATCGATTTAGAGACAAGATAGAGATTCGGGACTTCGTCACAGTAAAGAACTTAAAAAAACATGTAAAACTACGATGTCAGCTCAAATTCGCTGATTTTGCAGATTCAATAGTTTGTCATTGCGGGGACGATATATATGTACATATAGAATGAGTTGATATGATGTTGAAAATTATGGTTTAGTTTGGGTTTTTGATTATACTAGTTTATTAAAGATCCCGGGTTCGAGTCCTACTTAATGTATGGATGTTTGATTATATAATTTTTTTTTGCTTTATAATAATAATTGTTATGTAGTTATTATTAAATTGATATATAAATGTAAAAATTTAATTCTAAGCGCCATGTGGTCCAGATATGTATAGGTATATAATAAATATTTATTATGCTATTTAAGAAGGATTTGATTCTGATAATAAATTCACATATTAATTAATATCTATACCATCAGAATATAACGAAATGAATAGTAAATTTTTTTGAAGAGGTTTAAATTGCTTGAAAATCATTTTTACTTTTACTTTATTTACAACAATTTGAAGTTTTTTTTTTTTTTTTTTTTTAATGTTCTCTTTATTTTTGCTTTTATTATAATTTCTTAATTCTAAACAAAACAAAACGAAATTCATCTTATAATTATTACAATGTACATGACTAGTTTAAATACCAGTTCTCCCATTTAAATTTAATAATGATTTTTTAATATTACATTATCTATTTTATTTATTTTTTTTAGTTTAAACTTAAATTATTCTATGTAATTTTACTTTAATAATTGATTTACAGTATTGGAAAAAAATTGCGGCTAAAAACCAATTTTTTTATTTTTACATTTTATAATTAACTTACACTAATCTTAACCTAAATATTACAAACTAGACTTAAACTAACTACTCTATTCTATTCTAGCTTAACCTACTCATTTCCAAAAATAAGGATTTTTGTTTATTAATTAATTTTATAAAAGAATTAGGAATAAATTTATCAAATACGAATATTTCACAATTGTTTAAATTAGCAGTGTTTAAGTCTAGTAAAAAGAGCAGCAAGAAGAGATAAAAGGAAATTTCTACAAAATTTAGCCGGAGAAGCAGAAAAAGCAGCACAGCAACAAAACCTGAGAGAATTGCATCGCATAATCAAGAACTTAACTAACCAGTCGGAACAACAAAACAAACCAATTAAAGATAAAAATGGTGCGCTCATCACAAACTTAGAGGATCAATTAAAGAGATGGAGAGAACATTTCCAAGAACTGAGCAACGAAGAAAGTACAAATAATGAAGCAGACATAAGAAACAGAGACAATGCAAATATCTACCCAACTGAGGGACTGCCAATATCTACTCAAGCTCCAAATATAGAAGAAATCAAAGCTACAATCAATATCCTGAAGCACAACAAAGCAACAGGTGAAGATGGAATTCCAGCAGAAATAGCCAAACTGGACCCTGACTTATTCGCAAAAACAATTGAACCCCACATCAGGAAAGCATGGATAGAAGAGAATATACCACCATCATGGAAGAAAGGAATGATTGTCAAGATACCTAAGAAAGGAGACTTGGCAAATTGCAGCAACTGGAGAGGAATCACGGTTCTAAATACTATTCATAAGATAATAGCAATTATTATAAAGAAAAGATTAGAAGAAGTACTAGAACCAATACTACGGAAAGAGCAGGCAGGTTTCAGACCAAACCGAAGCTGTGTAGACCAGGCAAATACTTTACGAGTCATAGTTGAACAATCAGTGGAATGGAATGCCCCACTATATCTACTATTCATAGATTTTAAGAAAGCATTCGACACAGTCAAGAGATGCGCAATATGGAGAACACTTACAAAGAAAGGAGTTCCTGAAAAAATCATCAACATCATCAAAGCGATGTATGAAGATGCAGAGACAACAGTTCAACACAGAGGTAAGATCAGTGATCCATTCTACACCAATATAGGAGTTAGACAAGGATGTCCACTATCTCCACTTCTCTTCAACACAATACTAGACGACATTCTAAGAGAAGTTTGCACTGGAATAAACGGAATAGAATGGGATCTCTTCGGAAACTTAGAAGACTTAGATTACGCAGATGATGTATGCCTCATATCAAAAAATCAAAGAGACCTACAGAACAAAGTCAACAGATTACAGGAAGAAGCAAAGAAATCGGGACTGGAATTAAATATCGAGAAAACCAAAGCAATGAGGACAAACAATAGTTACAGTGAGCCAATAACAGTGAGTGGACAACAGATAGAATACGTAGAAGAATTCAACTACCTGGGGTGCATTATAACATCAAGAGGAGGTGCAACAGAAGATGTCAACAGCCGTATAAATAAGGCAAGAAGAACATTTGGGAGCCTAATGAAGATATGGCGGAGCAACCAAATATCGAGAACAACAAAGCTAACAATATTCAGAGCATGTGTTAAGTCAACATTAATATATGGCAGTGAAACATGGCTCACTTCGGTCAGAATCAAACAGAAGCTACAAGTATTCATCAACAAGTGCTTGAGAATTATATGCAGAATATTCTGGCCGGCAAGAATTAGCAACGAAGATTTATGGATGATAACTGGAGAAGAACCTATCAACAGACAGATAAATAGGAAAAAATGGAAATGGATAGGTCATACACTAAGGAAATCAGAAAGTGATATAGCAAGAAGAGCTCTAGAGTGGAATCCACAAGGACAAAGGAGACCCGGCAGACCATACAACACATGGAGACGCACAATCGATCAAGAATTAACAGTCAACAATTATACCTGGGACGATATTAAGGAAGTAGTACTCAACAGAGAGGAATGGAGGTTCACTATCGAAGCCCTATGCTACCACGCGGAGTAATAGGAGAAAAAAAAAAAAAAAAAAAAAAAAAAAAAAAAAAAAGTCTAGTGAAAGCTTTTTATTTGATGCGTGCCTTTTATAGTGATAAATAATAGGTACATAGGTACTATTTTCAATATAATTATGTTTGTCTAGAAACACAAATGCCTCTGGTGGAATGAATCCCGAATCGAGTGTACTTAATATGTATTGATCTGATTCATACCATGGGTGACTTATTAGTGGATTTTCTATTGATGTAATACTTCTTTGAATGTGATTACGTATGAGACGAATGATAAAATTATCGATTCTTATTATTTTTGCATTTTCGTAAATTGTTTTGTTGGAGAAATAATGCGTGTAGTTAGATGTTGGTTTTCTATTCAGGTTTGGGCATGCGCGTATGCACTTCCGTTCAAATAGCCTTAGATTTTCCATAGTAGAAGCACTTATGTTAAACCATATAGGACAACCATATGTTAATATTGGCCTAATCAAGGACTTGTTAAGGACTTGACAGGATTTTAGAGAAAAATAACCTTTTCAGAGCCATTAAGACTTTTTTTGCTTTTGATATTTGGTCTTTAACATGCTCGTTGAATTTGAATAAATTGGTGTATGAAACTCCTAAGTACTTAAATCTGTTGGAATTCGGTATTTTAGTTCCATCTGGGGCTTTCAAGTAGAACTTACTCCAGTTTCCTTTTATTTTGCTATTTGACTTATTTATTGTGTTTCTAAATAAGACAGTTTCGCATTTTTTATAGTTAATTTTTAGATTCCAGCGCGTACTATATCCAACTATTTTATTGAATGTCTGCTGTAGGTTATACTGGGCAACTTTCAAATTGAAATTTATCGTTAAATCGTCCGCAAATGCAATGCTGTGATTATGCTCTGAGCGTTTGCTTAGAGAATCAAGCAAGTCACTTACATATATATTGAATAGTATTGGCGAGTTAACTGTACCTTGCTTGCAGGCCATTAGTCAATTGGAATTCTTTAGATATATTCTTATTGAGGAAGGATACTCTAAAAGATTTGTTGCGTAACATATTGTTGATTAAGTATACTAGATGTGGAGGATATTTATATTTGAGTAGTTTGTATATAATACCATCAAGCCAAATAGTATCGAATGCCTTTTCAAAATCTATAAAACAAGTTGCTACACATTGACCATTGTTTATATGCCAACATATATCTGACGATAATTTGGTCATATCATTTATAGTACTGTGTTTGTGGCGAAATCCGAATTGGTTGTCTGGTATGATATTTTTTTTTTATTGTTTCTGTTATTAAAGATTTATTAATTAATATTTCATAAATCTTACTGATATTCGGTAATAGGCTGATAGGTCTGTAGCTACAGGGATCGGTGGGGTTTTTCCCTGGTTTTTTTTTATTGTTATGACAATTGCTTTCTTCCAAGGTTTGGAAAGTAGCTTAGATTTAGACAATTTGTAAATATTATACAATATTTTTCGATTATTGTGTCTGAGAAGTGCTTTAACACAATATTAGGTATTTTATCGGAGCCTGATGAGGTTTTATTTTTTAAGTTTTTAAATATTTATCTCAATGAAATTGTTGATGTAAAATAATTGTTATGGGTTTGATGACTTCGTAGATGGTTAGAGCGCACTGTTTCACTAAATGTGGTTATAGATTTTTTTTTTGTTCATATGCTTGTTTAATGCCTCGTTAAAATGTAACATTGTTGTATTTATGACTCCATTAATAGGAGATGTATTTTGTGAAGTTTGGTTGTGTACTTGAAATAGATAAGCTACGTGCGTGTATGCTATATCATTCTTTTTTTCAACAATGAATTCGTTATTTTCAGTTTTAAGAGACTTTATATTGACATTTGCATGTCGTAAAATTTCAATGTTGTTTATTGGTATTTTGAGTTTATGCGCGCTGCGCTGTCAGGGTTAAATTTCATGTAAATTTTTTTTATTTCTGAAAACAGGTTTTTATTATCATTAGTTTTTATTGATTTGATTTTGTTTGCCCAATATTGGTTTACAGCTATTTTTAAATTTTGGATAATTAATGTTTTAATATTTTTGATTAATAAGTTGAAGTATTGTACATAATGTATGAATATTAAGAATAAACAAACATTTTGTAAATAAGTAAGTAATAAATTATACAACACTAATGGTCAACCCATTACTGTATAGTTTTATAAAGAATTTGTCAATTTCAATTTAATTTTAAATTTTTGTTGTAATTTTAATTTTAAGCAAATATTGTATATATGTATAATAAATTGATAATAAATTGAAATGAATTGAAAAAAAAAAAAACATAATATTTTGATAGGAATAAAATAAAAAAAATAAAAATTATTCATAAATAACAGCCAACAATATGAAAAAAAATCAATTTTATGAAAATATAGGATTAATTTGTTTTTTTTTTTATTTAAAAACTAGCGGACCCTTGCGCTTTGCTACACCTAGTTGAAAAAAAAAATTCGTATTACATGCAGCACAGTGATACCTGTAGAAAATAAAATTTATTTGTGAAATCAAAAATTGTTTAAATGCATTCTAATGTTCTCTATTAAAACAAATAATAATAACTTTTTATTTTGAATTTTAAATGATTACAAAGTTTGAAATCATAAAATATGTTATTCTATTGCAATGATCTTTGAAAAACAATATTTTTTGTTTTTCCTTCCTGTGCAAATATAAATAATGCCATAATGGCCATATGAGAAACAGTCATTTTTAAGATTTAACCCAATTTTTTTTTACTTTTTAGTTTAGAGATATTTATTGCATTTAACTAAATATTATTAAAGCCTTATTATTATCATTATTAAATCTGTCAACAAATTTTTAAACAAAAATATATAAACACAGAAATAAACAAATAATATTTAGGTACCTATTCGTTTTATATTTTTCAAGTAAAATACATGCAAAAAAAATATTATGATTTATGCATATGAATATAAAATAATAAAAAATAATAATTATTGTGTAGAAATTGCATGTATTTATGTGAAATTTTAGTTTGAAAACTGGTTTCAATTATTAATCTATATAATTTTATTTGACTAAGCATTAAATTTAGCATAAATTATCAAAATGTATATTGGTTTAATGTATAGTTATCCAATTAGAATAGTTCCTTTTGGATTTTAACTACATTACCCTTTTTTAGGTTGTTAATAACTTTGAGAATTAAAATTTTCGCCTAAACTTAGGCAATATTTTAAAAAGAAACATTTTCATTCTTATTTGAGTGATGAATTATGACATAATATTCTTCTAATATAAAATTACGAATATAAATTGAACTCTGGTTCTAGGGCCATTTGCGGGCCCAAAGTTGACATAAGCCATTCTCATAAGCCATAAAATTTATAATATATAAATTTTTGTCAAAATTGATGCAATAGTTCTTCCGGAAAATGATTACAAGCATACAGCTTTCTTTTATTATATATAAAATTTCGATTTCATTGAATTTTATAGCCAATTATATAAGCACAAACATCGATACATTCATCTACAATTATATGGGGATGTAAAATTGTTCCAAATTTGCAAATATTTCAAAATAAGTTTGTTAAAAAATTATATGAACTTTGCCTTTACTACAGAGTAGGTACTTATATTTTATACTCATATAATCAAATTCTGCCAAGTAAGCAAATATCTCAGTATCAGGTAAATTTTGAAAATAAATAAAATTATTAAAATTTTCAATTTCAATTTCAATTTTATTCATTCATTTTCTTCTAATATTTCATTACAAAATACTTAAAACTAGTCATATCTACAAAGTTAAAAGAAAACAGTGACGTTTTTTGTTTTTAGAAAAAAAATAGTTTTAAACATTACTTCTTACAATATCAATAAAATAGCTTAGAAAATAGTTGTGGGGTAATAAATGGGTTAAATAATGTTGATCACTCTAATATTCCTTCTATACATGGTCTTAGATTTAACATCAGAATCAGAAATGATATTAGGTTTGTTAGTGGTCAATATCTACTATCGTCTTAGAGAATCTCCGTATCTGGTTCAAGGTTATACAATATTCTCTATCGCGACGAATTAAATATTTGTCAAGCATAAGTTTTTGCACGAGGGAATAAAAAAAAAATTTATTAAAAGTTATTTGGATTTTATTACTTGAAATGTTAGTATACAACATTTTTGTAGCGAATTAAATATTTATTTTTATTTTATTCTATTTTGATTATTATATATGAAATTAAATTTTGGAACTATCTATTTAGCTAGAAATTTTTTATAAATTTTATTTTTTAATTTCTTTGTGATTTTTATCAAATTATTGTATAGTATTTCAATTACATAAAGAGTAGTTCAGACTCAATTCTGTATATACATTACATTAATTTAATTATACATGTTTACCTTGAATTTATAGTGAATAATTATTAAATTTGAACATGATTGTAATATAATGTTTCAATAATGCCAATCAGGCGATGAAACAATACTAAAATGTATAACAATGAGTAACAAATTTAAAATACATAAAAAAAAAATTTAGTGTTGAATATGTATACATATATATTACTAATTTAAATTATAATTATAATTATCATTTAGTTTATAATACAAAGCCAAAAAAAAAAAATATGAAATTGGACATTAATATGCGAATATTTTTAGATATTTATATTCACATTCATATCGGTGTGTTCAACAATCTTTTAGCAGACCATTTAATACTTCTGCTAACATACTAAGTAGTTTCTATGTACCAATTTATTATTAATTTATTTACTATAATGCCTATAATTTATGAGATTCAAATTTGCATTTCTTCTATTATTTTTTTTTTGCTGCTTCACTTCTAGATCATTAGAATAATAAATTAGAACAAATCTTTATAATAATTATTTTGTATTCGAAGTCTATTGTTTAAACATTTTCTATATAAATCAATAAATGCTGTTCATTTTGCAGTTAGAGGTAATCTAATTATGATTATTATAATAATACAGTTAGAGGTAATCTAATTATTGTTATGCTATATAAATTGAATTCCAAGTGAGCCTTTTATTAATTTGTACTCTAAGTTAACATTCTAATTACCGGAATGATTATGATATTTATAATAAGTGATGAACATACTCCAATATTGATTGAATAATTTACTTTTGAGTTTTTACAATCATATATTTTAATCACTGTTCGAAAGAGTAACCTACAGCATTTACACAAATTAAAAAAATGATCAATCCGAATTCATAGGCTCATATCCTGAAAATCCTATATTAATATCCAGGTAAACTTATATTATAAATAAATTAATAAATAAATAGATAAATCTGTTGAATAACCATTCTGACGAAAGTAATACTATTATATATAAAATTACAACCGATGTAATTCTTTTAGGTGCCTATTACACATCAATCTTCTTGTCCATATATTGACAATACATTGATGAAAAGAATGATAAGCGACTATAAATCAATAATGCACTCATCAATCTTTTTATCCATATTTTGACATTTTGCAAGGACATATTATTGTGGAAGTGTTCTAAATATATATTGATAATTTCGAAACATAATATGAATATTGAAAATATAATTTCTGGAGGAATGTGTTTGACTTCAGTTTAAATTAAATTTTTAAAGTAAATGTGTATAAAAAATAACATATTATTTTTTTGAATATTTGAATTGTTTTTTTACAATAATCGCTATAATTATTAAAATTAATATAAAAATTGTTCTTTTTAGAATTACATTATAAATTAATATTATAACCTTAACAGAACTGAACATTCCCCAAAAACCCATTTTTTTACCTCCGCTGATTTTGACAGAAAGATTGATGAGAACTTTGAGAATACAACCACCATCAATCATTTCTTATCAATCCACTGTCAATTGATTGACAATATATTGACAATATATTGACAACATTATAATAACATATTGACAATATATTGACAACATAATGACAATATATTGAGAATATATTGACAATATATTGAGAATATATTGACAATATATTGACCATTGATTGATGTGTAATAGGGGACTTACACAACAATGTTTTCATCAATATTGGTCAATGAACGAAAAATTATAGTTCTATTCTCGCCAGTTTTATCGTCAATCAAGTGTCAAAATCAGCTGATTTAAAAAAATATGTTTTTGATAAATATGTTTAAAATTTGGGAATGTTCAGACAATTTTTTGATGTTTATAAAAATAATAAGTAAATAATTTTTTTTACAAATAAGTATAGAAGAATTTACAAAAATAACGTGAAAAAAAAAATAGATACGAAATTGATAGTGCAACATGGATTTATTTTTTTTTTTTTTTTCTTTTATATTTTTTATTGTGAATTAATTGTCATTGTGAGCTTTATACTGTTTTGTTTCATTTTTTTCACCATTGTATACATTTAAATATTTCATATTATTATTATTATTTTATTTATTGCCTTAATGTATTTTGTACAATATGTTATTTTCATATATTTTAATTCTATATTTCAAGAGCTTATATTACTAGAATATTTACACCTTTGATTTGTAATTATTTAGACTAACCTGACTTAAATATTTAGAATAAATTTAATTTGCTAAGGACAAAATGGCAAGTAAAAATCTTTAATTAATTATTTTATGCTAATATAAAACCTAATGTAAACCTAACCTAAATCTTAACTAACGTAATAAATATTAATTTTCATTTTGTAACTGTTTATATTTGCCTTGTTTTTATTTATAATTTTTTTTTTTTTGCACTGACATTCAAATTATTTCTTGTTTATTTTAATAGTTAATAACTAATTTATAAATTACAAGCTCTGTACGAGCTATCTAGCTTGTTTTGAGATACATACTTATGTTTGATTAAATAAAATAAATAAAAAAATGTGTAATAGGTCATAAATTTATATTGTCCAGTACCTATAGTTGACAATTAAAATGATTCAAAAATTTAGTCTAATTGAATTAATTGCTTTAGTATATGTATGTATATTATTTGACTGGTTTGATTGTAAATTAAGTATGTATTTAAATTAATATTATCTTTTAATAACTTTTATTTGTATACACTTATAAAGATTAATTGTCGTAGTGTATACTAACATTAAGAATTGAATAAAATAAACTAAATAAATATTTATGTGTAATAGGTTTATAAAATTTGGTCAAAATCTTTAAAAATCAATTTCGGTCAAAATCTTTACAAAACAAAATAAAAAAAATGTCAAAAATACGAATATCAAAATGGTAAAATCATCTTGTATTTGTGTTTCTTTATATATTTGAGTTGAGCGTTTTCTAGAGACAATAATAAATATCATATAATATAGATTAATCTGTAGATTAGCCTTGCATATACTAAAGTATATTCTTTTAATATACTAGTTAATATAGATACTAGCATACATTCTAACAATATTATGTATAATATAAAATTTTTATAAATTAGATTAGCTTAAACTTCTTATTGCCAAAAATAGGTATAGCTATCAAAATTTACATGTTATAATCTTACATTTACGCAAGGTTTAACAATAATCTTCATGTCCCAAATATTATATTAAACTTCTACATTAACAGTTTAGTTTGTATATTTCACTTTTTGTTAATTTAAATTAAACTTAATTTTCCACTTGTAATCTTGTTGTCTACTGAAATTATATACTTGAAAATTTCTAGACCATATACTTAGGTATTTAGATTTGGATATAAAATCATTGACAGAGTGTTACCATGTTACTGTATTCATATTTGTACTTCAAACGTATTGTAAAGGTATATATATATATGTATATGTAACAAATAAAATAAAAATATTTGTATAACAAAATACATTTTCAAGAACTAAATCTGACTAAACGACATTAATAGAATTTTAAAAGATTTCTATTGTATTTAAATATCTTTTGCATAACAAAAGACATGTTCAAGAACTAAATCTGACTAAACGACATTAAATAAAATTTTAAAATATTTTTATTGTATTCACATATATTTTGTATAGCAAAAGATATGTTCAAGAACTAAATCTGACTAAACGATATTAACTTGAATCTTAAAATATTTTTATTGTATTCACATATATTTTGTATAGCAACAGACATGTTCAAGAACTACATCTGACTATACGACATTAACTAGAATTTTAAAATATTTGTATTGTATGTAAATATATTTTGCATAACAAAAGACATGTTCAAGAACTAAATCTGACTAAACGACATTAAATAAAATTTTAAAATATTTTTATTGTGTTTAAATATATTTTGTATAACAAAAGAGATGTTCAAGAACTAAATCTGACTAAACGACATTAAATAGAATTTTAAAAGATTTCTATTGTATTTAAATATCTTTTGCATAACAAAAGACATGTTCAAGAACTAAATCTGACTAAACGACATTAAATAAAATTTTAAAATATTTTTATTGTATTTAAATATTATTTGTATATTTAATAAATATTTTTATATACGTGTATATTATATATATTTTTTCAATTTTCTAATATTTTCTATTTTTATTTTAGAAATTAGCAAAAAAAAAACTCTCTTTTTTTTTTTTGTTTCATAATACGTTTTATTTTATTTGTATATGAATAAATAAAAATAAATAAATAAAAAATTTGAAATATTACAATTTAAAAGTCAAAATTCCAAAATGAAAATATTTTATTTATTTATTATACATAACTAACTAATAATTATAAGAATTTATTTTTTTTTTCCAAAAAAAAAAAAAATGTTTGTATTTAAAAAAAATAAAATAACAAAAAAAAAATTATGTTGTTTTTTAAGTAAATGAATTATTAACTAAATACTAGAATAATAATAACAAAACAAAAAACAGGCATCATCAAAGTTGTATTATTGAAATTTATGTATAATTTTTATACATAAAATTAAGTATAGTGTCTGTTTTTAAAATTAATTTTTTATTTTAAAAATAAGAAAAACAAACGTATCTACCTATAATTTAAAAATTAATTTTTTTAAGCATTCAAATAATTAATTATTGTCTGCCGATGAAAACAAACATTTTTCAATACAATTTTAATGTTTAATTTTTTAATTAATTTTATTGTTTGAAATTGACAATGCTATAAAAATTGATTCAATTAAAATAGTTAAAAAGTTCAAATTATTATTTATATCTACATATATATATAAATTGAAATTTTAATAATTTTTGTAAATTTATTTTTAATTAATTTAATTAATGCATTATTAAGTAAAATAAAAAATACAGATTATTTTATAGAAGAATTTCAAAAAACATAACAATATGATGATTAAATATTAATCCAGATGGGATTAGAAAATAAAATAAATTTAAATTAAAATTAAAGATGTATAATTCAGATTGTGAGGAATTTTTAGACAGACGGTAGCGCATTAGGCAGGCATGTCCATTGCAAATTTATAAGCTTAATAAAATGTTATACTTATAATAAATACTTAACCCTTATGTCTATAACCACATACCCGGGTATGTATTTAAACTTTGATTCAAGATAATTTCTAAGTTATGCATCCAAATTCATTGAAATTTTAGGTATTCTCAATTTAGACTATTTTTCATAATTTATTGTTAAAACATGTACAAATCACGCATTTTAAGTGCCTCTTTGAAGCGTTTAAAAAAAACGTCATTGATGCCACAACCAACATACCTGGGTATGTACGTACATTTTGTATGAAAAATATTGTTTTTCAGCTTGTTTTGAAAATATTTTTAGAATAAAAACATAAAACGTACAGCTAAATAACAAAAATTTATATTAAAACAAACTCATATTTATAAAAATTACATAACATAAATAAAACAAGATAAAAAATTAAATGAAAAAAACTAAAAAAATTCACAAAATGTAAATAAATAAAGTAACAAAAATATGAAAAACATAAAAATAATAAAATTTTTCCATAATAAAAATAAGTAAAGTTATTCAGTCTGGCTTGACAATTAGTATGAAATTATTTACATAATTGGCACTTTTCAATTATAATACTATGTTCTTTACATATTGGACGATTGCATGTAAGACATGCTTTTCTTGTAGGTCTACGTCTTTTCTCTAGAGAAGACCTGCAAAGAAAAAAATTTCCGACTATTTTTATTCTTCCACTACTATCTTTTTCACGTAAGTCAGATGAAGCTGATGATGTGGTTGGTGGTGTAGAAATCTAGTTTATAGGTGTCCACATCGTTGCTTCAATAGCAATTTTCGTACTGAAATGCCGAATAACTTATATATTATTTGTCCTTGCTCTAATATGCGGTAGTCCTAATTGACGTCCCAAATCTTGAAGAAATTTACGTCGTTTACATGTTTCGACTGTATTTGATGAACTATTCTTGTATATATTATGTAAGCAGCAAGACTACAAACATCAATAATATTGTAAAATAAAGCCAAAGGGTATCTCCTTGTTTGTCGTTTGTGCAAGTGAATTCTGAAAGTCCATTGTATCTACACCACCTTTTCTGCTATTATAACATAAAATAATTTACAGTTTAAGCTTTGGACCCGATACTATTGGTTCATTGTGTAAACTGCTAATCATTATAACATTTTTTTTTCTTTTTTGGTACATACGAACACAATCTAATCTTATTCTTATAGGCAAACACACTTGAATATACTTCTCTTTCGGCACAACTTAGAAAGTCTTCTGGGATATATGGTTTATTTTTTGTGAGAGTACCAACTAAAGTATGATCCCATGACATCAAAAGTTCAACTAATTTCAAAGAAGTAAAAAAATTATCGGTAACTATTGTACGTCCTGTACCTCTATAGTTCGCAACCATATCTTTTATCACACGTTCGCCTTGATTTGTTTCCGGATTACGTCCATTTTTACCGGTATATATTTTTACAGGAGGATCATTTTGCCACTGAGTACCATCTTTGCAATTCCACAACCCTCTAGATGTTGACTGAATATTACTATATCAGATGTTGTAAAAAATTTTTCATCACTATACTGGTATTATAATCAATTTCTACACTTTCATTATCACACACACATCTTCAATATCTGAGTCTTCGATTTGCAAGACCTCCTCAATTTGAATATGATTAAGAGAGCACTTTGCCTCGGAAACACAATATTTTCCTCATCCTACTCTACATCAGAAAATTTATTATCTTCTCTTACAAAAGTATGACGTAAAAAAGATTGTTGTTCTTGTGGAGACAATCTAACAAATGAATGAATAAGATATGCACGTAAATGTAATTAAGCTGTTAAAATTAGATCCAATTATAATTCTATACCTACCCATAAAAATCATCATCATCAGATGTCTTGATCCATGATACGAAAATAGAAAACACTACACAATAATTCAATTAAATACTTCAAGACAAAATAACCTTTTATGACAAGATGTTCGACAAAACTAATAAGATTAATTATACGTTAAAAATTTCAACATAGATAAAAACTGAAGAAGGGAACTTCCCGAAATAATATTTTAATCAAAACGGCAGCTTTACTTAATTTTGTATTAATTTGCTTTGTATTAATTTTTCATACAAAATGTATTGCATACCCGGGTATGCTGGTTATTGACGGAACGTATATTTTTTTGGTTATAGACAGAAGCCTTAAGTAAATATATAAATGATAAATTTCTGCTTGGACAATTATACTTGGATAATGTTTATGGACTAGCAGATAATTGTATACATAATTGTTACATAATTGTATACAAATATTTGTACATAAAATGATAATAAATAATATTATCCTGTTTTGAACAGAAACAGATAAAAATTTAGTTTGAAATACCGTAATGTTAATTATTTTATGTATCATAAGGTTAAACTCAGACTTTTATCCCTTTTTTTGACCACATTATTCAATATCGAACTTTCGAAATTACTAAATTCTAGTATGTGTCCAGTATGTTAATTTTGTGTACCTACTTTATTGATGATAATCATTCAACTTTGTTGGGCAAACATTTTTTCAGTATTTTTGTATCATTTTGATTAATTCATTTATTTTATTTTAAATTTTGTTAATTTTTCAAAATAGACTTTTGAATATATTTTTTATTTTTCTTTTTGAAATATTGGAACAAAATATGTATGTAAATCTAAACTAACTTTTTTTTTGGGACGGTATTTTCCGATTCACATTAGCTCGTGCAACTGTTTTCAGCCAGGCATACATTGAAATATTTGACAAATTAAAAATAGGTACATATATTTAAAATAATACCAATTTTTATTATATTTTACAAATATTCAAATAAAATATATAAAAAAAAATATATTATAAATTTTATGATTTATTTAAATTTGTAAAAAATTATTAAAATATAAAGATTGTGTAACGAAGTTAAGTAGCATGCAGGCTATCCTTGTTTTCATCAAATGCAAACCTGCAGTCAATCTACATATTCTGAATTTATGAACACACTTGTCAGATTTTCTGAATGTTGTTCATAAATGCAGACTTAAAGTCTACTGGGTGTCAACTTGGCAGAATAAATTTTTAGTATGCATAAAATTTTTTGAAGTAGTTTTCTTTGTTGTTTTGAGTATTTTAGTTTTTGTTTTGTTATTTAAAAAAAAAATGTTATTTTCAAAATGTCAGTATTAATGAACAGAAACTTTGCAGAATTGTCAAGTAAAGGTAAAATATAGGTAGAATTTGTATTCATTATTGCAAAGTACGTCAACTGGTGGCAAACTTGTTGTCAATTTGCAGCATTTATGAATACACCCTATCATTTCAGTCGCGACTATCATTTAAAATGATTGTGTAAATAGTGTTAAATCGTGGATTGAAAGTTTAAATGATGAAATATCAAAAATTTTTGTTTTGGACTGACAGTTTTTTAGAATTAGAATAGTAAGAAAAACAACAACAAATTTTTTTTGAAAAATTACAGTTTTTTTTTTTATAATGTGTCAGATTTCATCAGTTTAAATGACAATCGCACAAATGTTGAGAAAAAACTGAAATGATAAATTAAATATTGTTACTTTATATGTTAATTTTAGGTTAATTTTACTTTCCGCGATAAAACCTACATTGCTGGGGAAAGCCTAGCTAATGCTGAGCAAATACAAATTAAATGTTCAAGAGTATTCTGTTTCATTATCATCTGCAATATTGAATATGCGATATGCAGCTGCGACATTGGAGATTGAACGGAATATCTAGCTTGGCAGCATGCCATTCTATCGAGCCAATGACATGTAGGTATCACTACTCTATATACGTCTCATATGTATTAACTTGAAAATTGAAAATTACAATTTATACATTATATACGCCACCATGTTTATAGATAAGTGTTTTAAGATATTTTTATAATTTTTTAAATATTTATTTAGCTTGGATTTGGGTACAAAGTCGCTCAAGGTAAAAATTCCAAATGATAAAATTGCGACAACAACAATATCTCCTAAAAACCTATACCTAATTAAGCATGTATGGTTTTTTCAACATAAATTAAAGTAAAAATTCTGTAAAAGTCGGTACATTTTGTAAAACCATGTTTTTACGACCTGTAACAAAAGCTACTTTTTGGAAAAACAATTCGAACGAACATTTTTTGACGATCCATAAATCTATATACCATAAATGATATATTATTTCAATTTTAATGACTGGATAATAATGGTATTATGGTAAAACTGGTGTAATATTGTAAAAATTTTAATTTTAAGGATTTTATCTTTGCAGATTTTGTTATTGTGGATTTTGGCTATATCAATTTTGTCTTACGGTGAATTTTATTTCATATGTATTTTTTTATTGGATTTTGACCAACTCTTTTTAACTTAGAATATAGTATTAATTAATTATTTTTTATTTAATCAGCGGGATTATATAATTAATACAATTTACTGCCAGGCGCTATTAAAGTAAATTTGATGCATCTTTTATGTCTTATATGAATGACTTGCAGTACCTACCGTACTTAAATTAAGCACGAAAAGGTTGGTTTGTTAATAGGGTGGAGATATCAATCAAAAACCGACTGTCTAATCCCCTACACACTTAGGCTTTGCGGCCCGTTATACCCTTTGATCACGAAAAGGTTAATATTTAAAATACTGTCAAGAACAAAAAACATGAAAACTAAACTTAGTAGAAATAATTACATTTTGTTATCGGTATACAACATAAATAACTAGAAAAGGAAAATAGAACATTTATAGGACAAATAAGAAAAAATAGTAAAAAAAAATGTAATAAAAAATTATTAACAGTGTTTTTTTTATGTTCGCTGCAAATATCATGATGCTATCGAAAATGCTGCCATGAAAAATTAATTTTAATGTAGTATGTTCCATATCGTACTATATACAATAATGTAACGTAAATATTTTAAATTTACTAAATAAACGAACAAATAAATAAATAAATAAATAATGAATTCTAAAATGTTTTAATTATATTTCGTCCTACGTTTAACTACGATCTAGTGCATTCCATAACGAATTATATACAATGTAAATAAATTCAAAATGCTTGCGTAACTCCTTAACTACTTTGAAAAAAACATAATATAAACATTTTAGATTTAATTAATAGTTTATTTATTTATTTATTCATTTATTTAATTCATTAAACTATTTACATTACATTATTGTATATAGTACGATATGGAACATACTACATTGCAGTTAAAACTTTAATATTACATTTTCGATGTCACCCACTTATACGAAGTTATACACAACAATAAATATCTCTCAAAAATACTATTAATATACAGTTGAATCGCAAAATATGAAAAATAAAAATTTAAAAACTTAAAAACACAGAAAAAAAATAAAAACAAAAAAACAACAAAATGCACAAAATGCATTTTTAAAAATTTGGAAAATAGAAAAATAACAATGAATTGAAATAAAAATTTGTTTTTAGCTATCATTTATAAATAATGTTTTATTTGCGATGTAGGTACACATTTTGTATTTTAGACATGATGTAAAAAAAGAAATAGTAGTTGTTTTGTGGTAGGTACATGCATTTTTTGTATTTCTATACAAAAAAAAAACAAATTTTTGTTTTTTTTTTTTTATTTTATTTTATTGGAAATACAGGAAATCTAAAAATATTTTATAATTGGGGATAATATTTTCCGATCGACTATGAAATAATTTATTCCCTTAAGTAAAAAAAAAAAAATGTATATATATATAACATGTACACAAATTTTATACAAATAATGGTAGGTAGGTAGGTGTACATAGGTAAATTTATTTTATGTATATGCAAGTATATATTTTATTAATTAATCAAAAGTCAATATAATTGTAGGTATACTTTGAGATAATACGTCATAAATATACATTATTTATTGTATATAATTTTAATTATAGATAGTTACTTTATAGCCATAAATTATATTAAAAATATCCATCATAATCAGGATCATTTTGTTGAAAATTCATCAAATTTCAATTCATTTAAATTGTGTATAGTAAGTATTTTAGAGTATATATATATATATATATATATATATATATATATAATATTATTCTTAAAGATATACATAAAACATAATCTTATAATATTTATGTATATTATTATATAGGTACATAATTATTTTGATAGGTATATTATGTATATATAATATATATATATATATATATATATGTTAAAATTATTATTACGTTTTCTTTTTTTTTTATCATTTTTATTTCTTTTTAGTATGAACATTCTTTTTTTTTATATTTTTGAACTTTGCTTTTATTTGTACAGTTATTTAAATATTCATTTGAAAATTGCGCAAAAGTACCGTTATATATAAAATGTATACAAAAATTAATATACAGGTACAAAAATAATATTTAAAACAAAAAAAAAAAAATAAATACAGGTAAATTTTATACAAAAAAATGTATTTTACAAAATATTGTTTTTTCAATTTAAATTATGAAAATTTTCCAAAAAAAAAGTAGAATTTCAAATTTCAAATTATTTCAAATAATTCAAAATGAATATTTTTCATACGTAAAGAAATTTGTAGATTTGAAAGAATAAATTGAACGCAATATTTTTAGATTATATTTTTTGATTTAATCCTTAAAATGATTAATTTTTATTATAATCACCATACTATTTTTAAATATATATAATTATATTTTTTGCTTAAGGAAACTGATTACAAAAACTCTAGGTAGATATAAATTTTTTTGTAAATTTTAAATTTGATATTTTAAAATAATTCATTCTAAACATTTTCATATATTTTTTTGTAAATGAAGTGAGTTAAATTTTTTTATAAATAATTAATGAAACACTGTATTCACACAATGCGAATATGACAATGTCCTTGTATGTACATAGATATATAAAATGTCCTAAATTTATTTATTTATTTTTTTTTTATTCAATTTTTCTCATTTTTCGTTGATTGTTTCATTTTTTAATAATTTTAAAACATTATTAAAAAAATATAATTTATTATGTATGAATATAGTATATTAATTTATTCACCTTTAATTTGTATTAATATATATACATAGATTTTTGATAAAGGATACAAACATTTTTTTAAATCATTATTAAATATTTAATTTTATTTTTTTTTTAAATTCTTGTTTTTTCAAGTGTCGTCTCTTTTGTTAAATAATTAATTTTAAAAGATTTGATAGGTAGATAGATACATTGTATTATATTTTATAATTTTATGAAACAATATTAATTAAAAAAAAATTTTAAATCAAATGAACTGAATTTATTTAAAATAATCACTAATATTATTACTGTAATATCTTAATTTATTTAAAATTATTAAATTTATTTAATATATTTTTTTTTGTAATATAATTTTTTAAAATAAGTATTTTTTTTTTCTATAAAATTACACTTTCACTTACTTTCACATTTTATTCACTTTTCTGCTATACTATATATTTTTTTACATTATTTATTTTGTATTACATTTTTTGTAATAGAACATTTTTTTTTTGAAAATTTTTTCTAATAATTTTTTAACATTACTAAAATGTAAATTTTGCATAAACAATTTTGAAACTATACACACACACACAAATCTATATACATAAATTTATGTACGTTAATAGAAAAATATTCACTGAAAATAGTTTTTATTTTTAATTTTTTTCAATTAATATTCATTAGTTTCATCACGCCCGTAAATATCAGTTTAAATAAAGAATTTTGTCAAACTGAACGTTAAAAACTTCATTTAAATTTTTTTTTACAATTAATTTAATTTTTCTCAATTCAAATGAAATCAAGAAACATCAAATTTATCAAAAATTATTAAGCAAAAAAATAACGTTTTTAGTTATTTTTTATTTTTTTCTCTTTTTTGTGCTATTTTTTGTGCTAACTTAAAACTGTAACACAAAAAACAAAAAAAAAAAAAAAAATGATTTTTTTCAAATAATTAAAAAAAAAACGGACGAAATGATTTTTATCAAAAGATACCGCTGATATTTTCCAAAAAGAAAATGTTATCCGCTCGGAGGCTGAGAGCCTACTAGATTTTATATTCATTATTTAAAATTGAATATCGTTTTTTTTTTTTCCTTTTTTTCATATTTTCTTATTTTGTTTTTGTTTTACTTTTTTCGCTATTGTTAACACTTCTCTTCTATTTGGGAAATTTTTCCATCAGACAACATAAAATATTTCTTGTGTTATCAATACACACATACACACAAATCCATGTAGAAAATTTCAAATTAGAAATATTTTTGGTGTTTACAGAATTTTTACAGATTTAAAACTTTTTTGTTTTGTTATACAGAGAGTGGCTATTTGAAGACTCCTTACTGTATAGTAATGTATTTTTTTTTGGTTTATTTTGTTTGTAAATTTAAGGTTATGTTAATTTTTAATGTAACATTGAATTTTTTGTAAATAGAAAATTATCAAAGGAATTTGAATAACAGGTTTTGAAATATATTTTTTTGTTTAACAGAAAAAATATTATATTTCTGTGCGAAGATTTCATTGTTTGTTTTTGTATGCAGAAAATTAAATATTTTTTATTATATATTTACACATTATTGTGTAGATGTGTTTGTTTTAATGTAAATTGCATTTTCTTAGTTTTTTACTTGTACAATTTTTTTTTTTTGAGTTTCAGAAATAAGTTAAAGTTACATTTTGGTTAATTAAAAAGTACATTTTTCCAGGTGGGGTGGTGTGCAGGACAATTATGCCGATTTTATCAAAGAAATTATATTGGGTGGTTGATATTGGGATATTTTGTGGATATTTGGATTGAAAGCCTGAATAAATGTTGATTTAACAACGTTTACTGGTTTAGCTAAGTTAAATTTAGATTAATTCAAGCACTTAATTTGGGTATGAATATAATGAACTCAATTAATGCTGGGATGAAAATTTTAGGTACTAGATGTTCTGTGATTAATCAGTTGGGTAAAATCTGGATTGACTAATGAAATCAAAATTCAGTTAATATTATATGAACTCAATTAATGTTGGAATGTATATTTGAGGTAGTAGATATTCTTCATTTGGTCTTCTTCACCAGTCACATTTGGATTGATTAATTAAGTCAAAATTAATTTAATATATACGAACTCAATTAATGTAAAGATGAAAGTTTGAGCTTATAAACGTTCTGAAATGAATCAGTTGGGTAAAATTTGGATTGATTAATTAAGTCAAAATTCAGTTAATACATATGAATTCAACTAATGTTGGAATACAGATTTGCGGTAGTAGACGTTCTGAGATTAATCAGTTGAGTAAAAGTTGGATTGATTAATTAAGTCAAAATTCAGTTAACACATACGAATTCAACTAATGTTGGAATACAGATTTGCGGTAGTAGACGTTCTGAGATTAATTAGTTGAGTCAAATTTGGATTGATTAATTAAGGTAAAGTTAAATTAATACATACGAACTCAATTAATGTAGGGATGAAGGTTTGAGCGTTCTGACATTAATCAGTTGAATCAAATTTAGATTGATTTAATGAAATCAAAATTAAGTTAATATTATATACTAGCGCTTATTAAAATGGCATTTTGTAGATGCAAATTAAGTTTAGGCGCCAATTGTTGTTCGGGATATGAATTCAATTAATGTTGGAATACAAATTTGCGGTAGTAGACATTCTAAGATTAATCAGTTGAGTAAAATTTAAATTAAAAACCGAATATAGGGTGACTTCCAAAATGCTGTATAAAATGGTTTAATACAGTTTAAAGATAGTTCTACTATACCGTTTTATAAAACTTTTGCAACATTTTGGAACACAATTTTGACAATATGAATATACACATACATTTTGAAGTTATGTAATTAATAACAATTATATAACTTTGTATTTTCGAGAATATGAATCGGTAATAATTTGACTTTTTATTGATATTTCGTTACATGAAAATTAATATTAACAGATTTTCATAGGTCAGCACATATTTTCGGCCAAAAAATATATTTTATTAACATATTTTGCTAAAATTTGGCAATAAACTTATTTTTTCCACTGAAAATAAATAATGCTAGTCGATAATTTAATTAATTCTGGAAATTTTATATATGGCGTGTATACAAAATATATTCCACATTTTTTTACTACACACTTTTTTGTGTTTTTTACGTTTTCACTACGTATTTTAAGCCTTTTGGAAAAGTATACAAAGTCAAGACTGTAAATGTTATGGTTTCACTGCATTTTGGAAGCCACGGATTGTCATATTTTGAATAAATACTTGAATTAAAAACTTTTTCATTTAAATGGTTCAATCGAATTATAAAATGTGATATTTTGTGATCGATCAGACTGTTAAGACAGCCATACAGTTACTTATTGAAATATCAAGTACCCAAAGACTTGATAAAAATTCATGCATTTAAATAGAATTATTACGTATTATTTTATCTCCCTTATAAAATTATATATATTAGCTATATTGGTGAAGTTTTTTTTATTGTTGACATTCTTTTTTTGTTTTATATTATATTTGTTCTCTGTCTGAGGAATATTTTGTTATTATAACTAATATTATATATATATAATATATATATATATATATATATATATATATATATATATATATATATATATATTATACGTGTATATTATTTTATTATTATATTTTTATTATTATTATGTTAAAATAAAAACTAGAATATATAGTTTTACACAAAGATGCAAACCTAGGGTTCTGTTAGGCATAATTTCTGATAGAAATTCATTTTAATAAATTTGGCAAATATTAATATTGTTAATTACTGGAAAAGGTGTGTGAATGAAAAAAATGGGATTTAATTGCTATATAAATAAATTACAGTTAAAATACGGGTTGTGATTCGTTGTTCAATTAATATAAGTGAATCTTAGCAATAAACATTGCTGGAGTAGATTTGTAATACTAATGAAATTTAAATGCTATAATTGAATTATAGTAGTTATAAAAATGTGGGTTGTTTTTAGAAGAAATTTGTATTTAGGTAATTAAATTTTTTTGAATAATATTTAATATGAAAATATTTTATTTTATAATATAATATAAGCTACCTGTTAAGTGTTATATTATGTTGTAATATTTAACTGAAATGGATGATAATAATAATAATTCTTTATTTCATTAACAACTTAAGCTAACTTACATATTAAATTTACAAATTTATATAACAAATTAATTCAGATTTCTTCGCCTAGTATTTTAATGACATAGCTAGGTTCAATCTGTTATCCAAACGATAAATGGCGATTGAATCCTAAACGATCAATTTTTATATTTGTTAAAAAGGCGTGCATCACGAAAGGCAAAAGTAAGTACCTTAATTTTGTGAGCAGATTTATCTACAAGTCTGCTGAAAAACACAAATAAATAAATAAAGGTGGATTGTAGTTCGTGGTTCGATTAATAATAGTGTGTAACATCTCTGTGTACAAAAAATTTATATAATAAAGTATTTTCTTCACTATGGCAAGTGGATGGGTTGTGGAAGTGAGTAGGACTATGAAGTGGAAGTACCTGAAATTTGTAAGCAGATTTGTCTACAAGTCGGCTGAAAAACATAAATAAATATATAAATGTGGGTTGTTCGTGAGGCAATTAATAATAGTGTAACATCTCTGTGTACAAAAGCTTTACATAATAAAGTAATTTCTTCACTATGGCAAGTGGATGGGTTGTGGAAGTGAGTAGGACTATGAAGTGGAAGTACCTGAAATTTATAAGCAGATTTGTCTACAAGTCTGCTGAAAAACATAAATAAATAAATAAATGTGGGTTGTAGTTCGTGGTTCAATTATTAATATAGTGTGTAACATCTCTGTGTACAAAAGCTTTACATAATAAAATATTTTCCTCACTATTATACCAATTTATGTGTGAAATTGAATTATATTTTTATAGTGAAAATTATATTTTCAAAATATTAATTCCCCATATTTGCAATCATCTAATATCACTTGAGTAATATACAACTTGAATTTTAGAACTACCTTGATTCCTGTGTATCTTATCAAAATACATATTGTTTATTTGTGCTTCGTTAAAATTAAATTACGGCTAAAAAAAATTCGTTAAATTTAAACAGCTAATACTCTGAAAGAAGCTGCAATTATCAAAGAATATAACGGTTAAATGTAGAAAACAAAAATAACGGTTAAATGGAAAACTGCTAACACTGTCCAAATACCAATTTCTTCACACAAAAAGTCCTCTTCAAAAATTGAGTTTAGTTCAAATTAAAAAATAAAAATTAAATAAAATTTCAAAACACTCAAAACGTTAAAAAATGAAAAAAAAAACAACAACAACAAAAATAATAACAAATTTTATTTTGTTTTTTAACATTTTTTTCTTGATTGTATTTTTTTATGATGTCATTAATGAAAATTTCCTTTTATTTTTCATATTTTATAACATATTAACTATACACACAGAAATTACTGTAATGCGCATGTGATAGACTAAACAAGTAAATATCTGTTTTCCCCTCCAAAGTATGATGCAAATTGTGCATAGAATTTTGTATGGTTTTCTTTTCTATATAATAAAAAATTTTCTTTAATATTGTACAGACTAAGTATATGAAACGTGCCAATAGGGAAATTTAGTTTTTCTTGGGAAAGCACCAGATAGATTTTAATTTTGGAATAACAATAACAAAAAAAAAAAAAAAAATTAAAAGACAAAAAATCAAAAAAAGTAGAAAAACACAAAAAGAAAAGAAAACCCCAATGTGCCAAGAGCAACAGTTGAAAATTTCCAGGCATGTTTCTGTTTTGTGTACACACTAAAAATGGAACAGGTGTGTTATTTTCTTACTATTTTTGTTTTGTAAATTTTTTTTTTTTTTTTTAGATTTAGTTTTTGGTATTTTTTATTATGTTTTTTTTTATTTGGTAGCTGTTTTTTGCAATAAAAAGGAAATTTTCTCTCTCAACGAAAAAAATATTTGATAAATGTTGTGTATTTGATATATATATATATATATATGTATATATAGAAAAAGGAAATTTAAATGAATTTTATTTGGTAAATGTTTATTTTTTATTTTCTTTTCAAATTGAATGTTAAAGAAAAATCCAGGTATTGAAAAAGGCAGGTTATTTTTCATTTTTTTGTTTTTTTTTTGTATTTTAAAGGAATTGATTACTTACAAACCAGTTATTTTCAAACTTTTAAAATGATTTTGTTTTTTTTTTTTTTTTTTATTAATTCAATATTATTTACATTTATGGTTATACATTTAATCTTAAGTCTACGAATTCAATATAACTAAACCTAAATATTTATTTGGGAATATAGCCGTAGTTCGGTCTTATGGATTGATTTTATATTATAAAATAAAATAGATATGTAAAATTTACTCTTACATTTAATATTAAAATATATATATATAGGTATACACTATCTCCCGATTTACATGTTTTTGATTTTGCACAGGTTCAAAAACTATGGTGACATTTCGTTTCATAAATTAGCTGCATTTAATATTTCTTCAATTTTAGCAATATTTATATCAATATTTCAAATACCTTGGGAGTGGAAGGATTCGAAAATTTTGGCAATTGGTGATATTACTGAAATAGTACTAGATTACCCAAGTAACAAATTTAGCATTATAGAAGCATTAATGCTGCATTAATGCTAATTTACTATGCTTAAAGCATGCAAAATTAGTCATATAACTGCTATAATGCATTTATACTACACTTATATCTACAAAGTGGCGACTTTATAATGCTTCATTGTTGATGTATGTGTCGAGTAAATGCACAATTACAGCACGGCGTGCTATTAAACGACTTTTACTATGCATTTATAAAGCAATTTCAGAAGCATTATATTAGCACGGTAAGAACATTTTCATAAATGTAATAATGCTACCGTAAAACAGGAAAAAAAAATATTTATTTTATTTTTTCGGATTTTTATTAAATGTTTAAATATTATTTTTTTAAGATTTTTTTTTTTTTTTTTTATCAGCCCTTCTTTTTATTAAATTTTCGTAGAAGTCAATATTTTAATTACATTTTTTTTAATATTTTAAAATTACCTCGCTGGGATTTGAACCACGTACCAGTTGATTTTCAGTCCAACACGCTAACCGCTGAGCTATCGCGCCCTTGTTTTCTTGAGTATTAAAAAAATGGTACACTATATTATAACGCATTACAATTCATTTCATAGATATAGTTGTAGGTGTAGTGTATAGAGAAACCTTAGCGACAGTACTGTTATTCGACTAATAAGTCGAGTAGTAGCATTCATGCAATTATATTACATTTATAGTGCTGTTATTCGACTAATGAATAATAATGGTTTTTTTAAATGCTTGCTTTTGTTCTATTTAAAGGAAAAATAAATTTATTTGCGTATAGATGTCTTTCAAAATAATCCAGAAAAGCAAAACTGTAGCGATAATGAATCCAAAAAAGATTTATTCCCTTACAGTTATTCCAGAAGCATGGCACTCTGGAAATAATTTGTTTCTCGAAGTGATCAAGCGAAACTGGCATTTATATCACTTAAAAACATTTTAGACTTCGTGTTCGAAATAATGTTGATGAAAGTTATATTTTGTTTTACTTAAGTATATTTTATTTCATTTATTTGTATTCAAGATTCAAATTACACACAAAAGATTGGCTCAGTATTCAACTATGAAATAACAAAACAAGAACGAAAGAAATTCTAAGAGAGCCAGCAACTAAACGTAGTCACATGCACTTCAATACTAAGCCTTCTTTTAACCTTGAAGATGTTGCAGCTTATGTCGAAGAAACGGAATTTCCTTTAAGCTCCGACACCGAAATACATATAGCTTTTAATAACATTTAAACGTCAAACTTAATTATGTAATACGAAATACCTGAAATAAAATCACTTACTTTTAGATAAAATTAAAATTAAAATAAAAATATTTTTAAGTTTAGAAATTAAAGGAATTTTTATTTATTAATTACATATTATAATTTCATTTCTTAATAAATTAAATTAATAAAAAAAGTTTAATGCTCACACAAATGTAGTAAAGGGATAAAAACAATGTTCGTTTTATATTTAATCGGTACAAGCTTAAATTTAATGTCATCTATCATGTACAAATCTGGTGAATTTTCTTCTCTACAGTTAGATACGAATATATTCAAAATAGAAGATCTCATTGGTATTTCAAATAAATTATTTGCGCTTTTCAAAGAAACACCAAAAATTCCTTTTTTATTTTTATAAGAAATGGCTCTGATTATTTTTACTATTTGATTTGTTTTTGTCAAAAACCATTGGTTTTCGAAATAAAAAATAAAATCTAAATTGTGTAGATTACTTGAAATATATTTTGAATTCCATTACATACTGATAAAACTTTCGACAAAGTACATTATTTTCAATGTTGTTATTGATCAACGTTTTCTGTTATAAAATTTGTTTCTACTAAACTAGACTGCGGATTAGTAATTACATCACTTGATACAAAATTTGAAAATTGCGACATATTATTGTTTTTATTTATTTATTTATTCATGTTTAGCTCAAACATATTACAATAAGTTCTTATTCTAAGTTTAAATTTACATTTTGGTTTTAATAATTTTACAACTAAAATTACAAAAAAAAAATATGATATTATAAAAATAAAAAGAAAGAAAATAAGAATAACTAAAACTACAAACTACTTCGTGTCAAAAATTAGAAAGATCGCAAAAGCTATTGCAACTGGGATACAAGAGTATTCCTGACCTGATAAATGGTCAGGGAAAAATCAATAAAGTTTTTGTATTTATTGATGGTAGCGAACATTCTGGTTAGTGGTTCTGATTTGCCGTAATTGGTTCTATGGAAGGATGGGATAAAAATATTATTTGAACGAAGTACTGGGTACTGGAATTAAAGTGCAAATTGACTTTTGTTTTGATATTGTTGGAATCAATTAGATTATTAAAAACTTGAAAAATAAAAAGGATATCAGCAGTAATTCTTCTCGTTTCTAAGGTATTTAATTGTAGAAGCTTAAGGCGATGAGTGTATGGTGGTAGTACAAGCGGATTCGACCAATGTAAGTGGCAGAGAGCGTAACGTAGAAATTTCTTTTGAACTGCCTCAATTCTATTTTTATGAGTAGTGTAATAAGGACACCAGACAGGACTAGCATATTCAAGGTTGGGTCTTACGAGGGACATGTAAAGGGATTTAAAAATATCATCCACATAAATGATGACTTTACTGTTTTTAAGGACCGAAATTACATCGTTGACGGAAATAATAAAGATTAGTGGGCCCAAATGACTCCCCTGAGGAACACCAGAATTAGCATAGTACGTAGCAATACAATTGTTTTCTTTTCGGTGAATCTAAAAGCTAACTTTTTGTCAATTGTGAAATCTAGCATGTTTATGCTACTAGCACTATAAAAGAAGTATTATAGCAGTTATAATGCATCTTATATTGGCTTTAAAGCATAGCATGAACCAAATGCTTATATACTGTTATTCGACACTTATAATGCTTGTACAATAATTGTCATGCTTTTATCATGCTACTTGTTGCTTATACGACAGTTATAATGCTTATTTTGAATTTTTCGTGCTATAAGCATTATTGATGGTGTTACTTGGGTATAGGTTTGGATAAAGATCATCTAGTAAATACTGATAGTATCACTGAGAGTGAGAAAGAACCGATAGAATTCACTTCCAAAATTGTTTGGGATAAGGTCTTGAATTAGGTAAAAAAATTAGAAAATCAGGGGTGGCAGCACGTAACTTGTTACAAACGCTTTTTTTTTGTAACAAAACATCTTTTTAAACCACGATCCAGTTGTTCAGAGAGCTAATCAATTTCAACGAGAACCCAATCAATGTTGGCAAAATATCAAGAAATCTATAAAGAATTGACCAAAAATAGTACTCAACCGTTAATAACAGATTTTGTTACAAAAATAATACCGCAAGAAGTTCCTCCATAGTCTAGAAATGATTCAGAAATATCAATTTCAAGCTACGAAAATGAAATTATTCCATTTCGAATTGGGAAGCCGAACATTGAGAATTCTGATGATAAAAATTCAGTAATACATACTTTACTATATGTTTTGTAGAATGAATTATACTTTTTTATTTTATGTTTAAGTAAATATTTATTGTTATTTGTCTTTGTGCACATTTACACGGTTTCGATTTACATGATATTTTCAGGAACCAATCTTTCATATAAATCGGGAATAGTGGTATATATATATTTAATTACACTGTAATTACGCTGACACAAAATTTTAGTAAAAGGTAATAGGAATGCAATGTCGGAATTTGGTTTCCCAGCCAAGCTTAACCGTTTGTCAAAAACTACCCTGGAAAACACCCGGTGTACTGTAGTGATTAGGAAGCACATGTCTGACTCATTTCGAACGTATTCCAGATTTTGACAAAGCAATGCGCTGTCATGTAATGTTTTTAATCTGGTGTGGGAGCCTGTAGTGCGACGTTCCGGTGTGAACACACAGGCCACTATGTTTTACAAATCGGTACAGTTCCTGGGTTTCGCTGATGACGTCGATATTGTCGAAACATCACGACAGCGAGCAGTCATCGAAGCCTTTAAAAAGATTCAAGCGGAAGCAAATAAAGCGGGTCTTCTAATAAATGTGAATAAAACAAAATATATGCTGTCGACAAATAAAATGTCCTCACAACATCACAATAACAGAAACACAACATCACTGTCGTCTCATATAATTTTGAAGTAGTTCAGGAGTTTATCTAACTTAATGTTTTCTGGATTTTTCGACCTGGTCCAGTACCCTTTATCATTGGGATAAAATAAATGATAAATAGTTGAGAGTGTTGGTTATCACTTAAAATAAAATGGAACTATGCTATTATGAAGGCGAAGTACTCTACAGTAGATATAGTTTTCCACATTTAACATTAATAGATATACCATAAAAACTCTACAGCTCTGTATTCCAAATCTATGTGTAAAAGCAGTTAGGGTTTTCATCCCATAGATTTGGAATTATATAAAAAAAAAAAAAAAACCTTTGAACCAACATGAACTCCACCAATAACATGATGTTAAAATAAGATGAAAAATTACCCTTCCAAATCGTTGCTACTTCGGTTTGTCCAAACAACTGGATTCAAAGCTCTTATCCCAAAATACCAAGGCACAATTATACAAAACGCTCATCCTTCCGGTGCTGCTATATGGTTCTGAATCGTGGACATTACCAAAATCAAGTGAGCATGCATTTGGTATCGTTAAGAGAAAAATTCTTCGTCGCATTTATGGTCCTGTGTTTGACGAAGGGATTTGGAGAAAAAGATCAAATGCCGAACTATACAAGTTGTTCAACGACATGGACCTAGCTAAAAAAAAGTCAAAATAAGACGGCTTCATTGGCAGGCCATGTAGATCGTATGGATGAAAATGCTCCATCTAGAAAACTCTTCAAATCCAAGCCTCAGGGAACGCTTCATCGAGGGAGGCCACACATTCGTTGGAGAGATGAAGTACCGCCAGATATGAAAAAACTTCAAATCACCAACTGGAGAGATGCCGCTTGTGACCGAAATCAGTGGAAGACAATTTTGCGTCAGGCCAAGGACATTCAAGGTCTGTAGCAAGTAAGTAAGTAAGTAATAGAAATGCTAAGAATGTCTTAACAAACAAATTCTATTGAAAATTTTAACATTTTGGCTTAAAAGTTTAATAAAAAACCTAAATTAGTAATTTTTTACACACATTTTTATATAAAAGTTACTTTATTGACATAAAATTTACGTTTGGATCAGAATAGCAGAATGATATTGGAAAAATATGGTTTATGGAGTAAAATGACAACTCTGTATCTTTTAAACAACAACGATTAGAAACATTTTAAATACATTATTCGAAAGAACTTAGTTTAAAACATATTAAAATGCTCTTAAGTCAAAATATCAAAAAATGGCGCATGAAGCAAAACAGCTTTCAACCGACGATAGAAGTAAAAATATTCAAAAGTTCATAATTTCCCAAAACAAAATATTTTATGTGAAAAATTTAACGCAATTAGAGAAAAATTACATAGACATAAATGGTTAAAATTCTGCACAGGCAGTTAGGGTGTTTATCCCATTATTTTGGCCTAATATAAAAAACATATTATCTATTGATATGACTCTTATTTTAGACACCAAATTAGATGTAAACATCTTCGAGTTGGTTAAAAACAAAAAAATAAAAAATTTTGAACAATAAAATCAAACAAAATTATAGTATAATTTATTTTTATTTAAAATAATTTTTTACAAATATATATACATAATATTGAGAATATAATTGTAAATATAGTTGAATATTGATTTTTAATAGCAGAATTTTTATAATCAATAGCATAAATACCAAATGTTAATAAATCAGAATTTTCATTTTTCAATTTCATTTGAATAGTTTTTGATTGACTGAAAAAACAATAAAAAAATAAAAATCAAATATATACATTCTAAAATACATTTTTAAATAAATTATTTTTTTACCTTTCTTCTTTTGTATCAAAAACAAATTGTTTAGCTGGTAATGGTTTAAAAGTTAAATCAACACTTGTTGGCATAAATAATACCTCATCAGTTTCTTTGAATGTGCCTTTAATGTTCAATTTACTAAAATAGTAATAATTTTGAAGACGGATTTCATCAGGGAATATATGACCACAAGATTTTAAGCCTGTATCATCAGTACAAGCAATTATTGCACATGCTTTATAATGTTGAATTCTATAACCGTTAAAATAATCACGTTTTCCAGAAAATGCAATCTGAAAATAAATATATATTTTTTTTCGCTTTATTTATCTTCTTAAATGCTTGATTTGAATGTAATAAAATAAAAAAAAAAAATATATTTTTATATAACTATCAAATGTATCTCAAAGACAATAATAAAGATACAAAGATATTATATTCAGTTAATTAAAAAAATATATTAACAATGTTATTTGAAATAATTTAAAAAATTTAAAAATTAACAAAAAATTTAATGAAATTAAATTGATGGTTTTTAAAGTATAAAAGCCTAGTTTAATATTCTATTATAAAAATTAACATTTGTGAATAAAAACAATATTATAAATCTGATGAGAATTATATCTTTTAAATAATATAAATAATTGATATAAATAAATAAAAACTCACCATTTTATAATAATAAAATTTGGCTTCTTCTTGTTTCTGTAATGTTTTAACATTCAAATCAAATTCACAACAAATATCATTGTGACATATTTTTTCATTTATTTCTCCTTCTTTATCAATCGATTTAAATATATAATTATCAACATTTGGTTCACGTAACATTTTTAATCCAATTAATCTATTTGGTATTAGACTGATTTTTGGTGTATATTCTGGTAGATTATTAACTTGATCTAAATATTCATCATCATTTTTATATGCCATTTTTGGTACATCACTAATTAACATTCTAGTTGTACGTTGATTAGTCATCATTACTGAAATATAACCAGTTTTACCAGAATATATACCAGTACCAGTTGTACCAGTTTCTGGTGTATTACCACCAGCTGCTAAAAAGTTTACATTATTAGCATATGACCAGGCTTGTTGAATTTGATTTGCTATATAAGATGAAAAATATATTTAAAAAATTTAATTATAACTAAAAATTAAAACTAATGGATATAAGAAATACCTGTAAGAAATGGTAATTCTGAAAACCAATATGTTGGATATATAATATCAGTAATATTATTTTTTGTAACTAAATCTTGCATTGGTTTTTTAAATAATATATCAAAACAAATTCCTGTACCAAATGTAACATTAAAATCTGTTTCAAAAGTTGTATAATCTGGTATTAAAGTTGTATTAATTAAATATTCATGATATGGATTAAATTTTCTGTATTTAGCAATAAGTGCACCATTTTTATCAAAAACAACATTTGTATTATATCGATTAAGACCATCTTTAGCACATGGTCTATTATCATTTTGTTGTTTTTGTGTTTCTGGTGTACATTCAGTTTTTTCAATAATATTAAATATCATATATTTTTGAAAGCTACCAGCCCAACATGATAATTGATTTAAAAGATCTGGTTTAACAATATTATTATTACATAAAATTTTTTTATCTTTTGGATCTGGTACAATAACTGGATTATTATGATCATTTAATACAGATTCAGGAAATACAATAATATCAACTCGATCACCAGGTTTTCCATTTGCAATTTGATTTCTTAATAATTGTTTTGCTGTTTTCAGATTTTCGTCCAATTTTAATTCAGAATCATTACCCTTGGCACGATTAAATTCAACAACACCAACTGTATATGTTCGATCGTCTGTTGTTGAGCTCTTTTATAAATTAAAAAACAAGAACAAAAAAAATTTAGCTATATTAAATTTATATTAAAAGTCAATGTTAAATATAATTATTTAATTTATTTTATTTTCGTTATCCTTTAGTCTTTCAAATATTTTTTATATTATTTTCTATATTTTTTGTTTTATTTTTTTAGTTTTGTTATAAATTAAAAACAAAAAAATGTATATTATATTAAATTTATATTGAAAATTAATTAAAAAATATAATTATTTAATTTATTTTATTTTTGTTATCCTTTACTCTTTCATTTTTATATTATTTTCTATATTTTTTTGTTTTTTTTTTTAGCCCTGTTCTAAATTAAAAACAAAAAAAAATGTATATTATATTAAATTTATATTCAAATTCAAGTAAAAATATAATTAATTAATTTATTTTATTTTCGTTATCCTTTATTCTTTCATTTTTATATTTTTTTATATATTTTTTTGTTTTTTTTTTTAGCTCTGTTCTAAATTAAAAACAAAAAAAAAATGTATATTATATTAAATTTATATTCAAATTCAAGTAAAAATATAATTAATTAATTTATTTTATTTTCGTTATCCTTCAGTCTTTTAAATATTTTAATATTATTTTCTATATTTTTTTGTTTTTTTTTTAGCTCTGTTCTAAATTAAAAACAAAAAAAAAATATATATTATATTAAATTTATATTGAAAATTCAATGAAAAGTATAATTATTTAATTTATATTATTTTTGTTATCCTTTAGTCTTTCAAATATTTTTTTATATTATTTTCTATATTTTTTTGTTTTTTTTTTTTTAGCTCTGTTATAAATTAAAAACAAAAACAAAATTTATATTATATCAAATTTATATTGAAATTCAATTAAAAATATAATTATTTAATTTATTTTATTTTCGTTATCCTTTACTCTTTCATTTTTATATTATTTTCTATATTTGTTTGTTTCTTTTTTTTAGCTCTGTTATAAAATAAAAAAAAATGTGTATTATATTAAATTTATATTGCCAATTAATTAAAAATATAATTATTTAATTTATTTTATTTTCGTTATCCTTTAGTCTTTCAAATATTTTTTATATTATTTTCTATATCTTTTGTTTTTTTTTTTTAGTTTTGTTATAAATTAAAAACAAAAACAAAATTTATATTATATCAAATTTATATTGAAATTCAATTAAAAATATAATTATTTAATTTATTTTATTTTCGTTATCCTTTACTCTTTCATTTTTATATTATTTTCTATATTTTTTGTTTTTTTTTTTTAGCTCTGTTATAAATTAAAAATAAAAAAAAAATGTGTATTATATTAAATTTATATTGACAATTAATTAAAAATATAATTATTTAATTTATTTTATGTTCGTTATCCTTTACTCTTTCATTTTTATATTATTTTCTATATTTTTATGTTTTTTTTTAGCTGTTATAAATTAAAAACAAAAAAAAAACATGTATATTATATTACATTTATATTGAAATTCAATTAAAAATATAATTATTTAATTTATTTTATTTTCGTTACCCTTTATTCTTTCATTTTTATATTATTTTCTATATTTTTATGTTTTTTTTTAGCTGTTATAAATTAAAAACAAAAAAAAAACATGTATATTATATTACATTTATATTGAAATTCAATTAAAAATATAATTATTTAATTTATTTTATTTTCGTTATCCTTTATTCTTTCAAATATATTTTATATTATTTTCTATATTTTTTTTTTTTTAGTTTTGTTATAAATTAAAAACAAAAAAAATGTATATTATATTAAATTTATATTAAAATTGAATGAAAAATATAATATTTAATTTATTTTATTTTCGTTATCCTTTACTCTTTCATTTATATTTTTTTTTTATATTTTTTTTTTTTTTTTAGCTTTGTTAGAAATTGAAAATAAAAAAAAAATGTGTATTATATTAAATTTATATTGACAATTAATTAAAAATATAATATTTAATTTATTTTATTTTCGTTATGCTTTACTCTTTCATTTTTATTTCTTTTTTATATTTTTTGTTTTTTTTTAGCTGTTATATTAAAATTCAATGAAAAATATAATAATTTTATTTATTTTATTACTGTTATCCTTTATTCTTTCATATATTTTTTTGTTTTTTTTTTTGATGAAATAAACATTTACGATTTTTCATAAATTTATTAAAGAATTTTATCGAATTTATTTTTTAAACCAAAATTTCAAACCCTAACGTATACAGTTTACAATTTAATGACTATATTTTAGCTAGGATAGCGAAAATGTGGTTGTATCAGCATATTTCACAACTTTTTTAATTTAAATTTTTATAGATATGAAAACTGTTGAAAAACAACCCTTCCTTTTTACTCTTCTTCTTTCCTAATTTTTCTTTTCCTCCCTAGCCAAACGTACCAACCGGTACAAAACGTCTCAATATCTAGTGTTTTGGCTATGTATACAAAAAATGGATATAGTAATGAACATTAATTATAATATTTTCTAACTAAGTGCAATATTTGAAATAGTTGAAGTGAACAATTTCATATTGCTTGTACTGAAGGGGATTACAAGACTCACTGGATAGTAAGCTTGAAAATATTGTCTAACAGTATCGAGCAATAGTGTTCAACAATTAATACGAATAATGATTTTATAGATTTTTAAATGAAGGTAACTATAGAACAATCACAAAAGGGCCTTGATATGTTCAGAATTCAGTAAATAGCATTAATAAAGAAAAGTTAATCACAGATTAAAATATTGGGCCCAATCAGCTAAATCTATTGCTGGAAAAATAACACAATTTCTAATGTAATGCATATAATATTTAAATCTAAATTTGATTATATAAAGTTTAGCTTTTTATTGTTTTATTTTATTTCATTTTATCGAAAGACAACAACAAAAATATTAAATTTGAGATTAGTAAAAAATAAATTCTAAACAAGCTCTAAAATACAATTTGCTTTTAAGAAATTATCAAAACTATCTTTATAAGCTTAGATATAACTTAATCAAAAACATGGCGCAACTCTGACATATGAAAGTTACATGTGGGGCAATATTGTAGAAGATGGTGCAATGAATAAAATTAATTGATAAAAAAATATCAAAACAACTTTGCCGAGATAATCAATGTTTTTCACAAAAATATCAGTTTTTTATAACAAATTAATAACCATTAATTCAAAGTTACAAGACTGATATTCGAATAATACCAACCGTTTGTCTGGTTCATTAAAAAAAAAAAAAAAAATTGATAAAACAGTTTGCTCAAAATTACATACAGCGGATAGTTTTGTTAGAGATTATTTTTATAAATCGATTTTTGTTAGCCCTATGGAGCCCAGGCTTAGTTTACAAATAGACTAGAACATTTATTTTCCTAAAATTTTGTAAAGAATAATATTTTAAAGAATTTTATGTTTGGAGCAGACAACCCTGAATAGAATTGAGCTCAAAGTTAAATGAAGTTGGATATACTGCAGTTGGTTTAATTTTGTTACCATACCATTATTTACGCCTGATTTTAATTTTGTATCGAAATCATTGTATAAATTATATGAATATTTTCCAAATTATATTCCTAAATATTATTTTAACCTTCGTTATTGTATTTGAAAGAATCTACTTTTGAAAATAATTCTATAGTATTTTTTTTCTATACCAAGATTTGTCATACACAATCACATACAATCGATTTGTTTTTTTTTTTTAAATTTATGATAAATCAACTAATATTTAAATTTGAAAAACTATACATATTGTAAATAATATATTTATATATAATAATATTGTAAAAGTATAGGTATATTTCCGTTATATTTTAAATAATAACAAAATTGTATTACCAGATCAAATTTAAAAAATAACTGAAAAAAGTTTTTCACAATAAACATCCATGCTCTGAGCGGGATTTGAATTCAGGACCTCCTGATTAGAATAGTCAGATGACATAACCATCTTTACCTATCATATCGGTTGCAATTGGTATCAATAACAAAATTAAAATAATTTACATAAACATTCTAGTATTCTAGAATATTCGGTAGCAAATCTTAGTGCGTAGTCTACATTATTTTTGTGTTGACTTGTTTATTCTTTAACGGATATTATCTGGTAGGTATTTTATTTTTTTAATTTATTATTACCAATCTTACTATCTTATTATTGATTTCAAAAATCTGTTATGAATCATTGTATAAAATTTAATTAAAATAAATTTAATTTTTCAAATAATATTTCATTTCCGTAGATAAATTAAAAAATAAAAAAAAAATAAAAAAAATATCATGAAGTAATTTTTAATTATTTTAAAATCAAAAATTTCAATTAATTTAATTAAAATGTAAAAAACAAAAATGGTTACATGTTACAATAACTTATCAATACAGTAATACTTACATATTTTTTGAATTTATTGCAAATTAAATATAATATCTACATTTTGTTTTTGTTTTTGTTTTTTTTTTTTTTTTTTTTTGTTAAAAAAGTTAATTTAAAATATCTTATTATGATATATAGATAGATTTTTTCAAAATATCTAATAGATATTTTAAATTAATTTTATTAAAAAAAGATTTTAAATTAAAATTTTATAAAAATACCGCCCCTAATTTTTTATCTACAGTTTTATTATATACATAAAAAAAAATCAATCAGAAAAAATTTAATTTGTTTTTTTTTGTTTTTCTAATTAAATTCATTTTATATTATTAAAGTACAATTCAATATCTAGTTTGCTAGTTTTTTGTTTTTTAATTTAAAATTACACAATAATGCGTAATTAAAATTTATTTATTAATCTTATAAAAATGGTAATTCTTTAATAGTAGTTATAGTATAAGTGATAAGATATATAGAATTAATGTATAGGATTAATGTATTATTAAAAAGAAGAAGAAAAAGGTAGTTAGTTAGTTATCTATTAATGTATTTTTTTACATTATTTGATAATTTCTTAGCTATACAATTATGATGGGGGAGAAATAAAATGAATTAATACTAGTCTATTCAAAAAAAAGTTGGACCACTTTTAAACTTATCATGACAATATTTATTGTGTGGTATATAGTAATGTTGTGTAGGTAACTACTATCTATAGATTTGATTTTATATCAGAAAATGTTAAATCTGTACTACTGAAACGGACTTAAAATATAAACAAGATATGGGCCAACTTTTTTGTAATAGAGTAGTATAAAAATTTGCAGTAGAGTACACTTAAATAAACTGTAGGTGTATGCAAATAATTATTAACTATATTATAAAAGTGAAGTAAGTAAGTTAATTTGTATATTATTATTTAAAAATAATAAATTGTTTGTGTTGTTGTTTTGGAATAAAATATTTAGAAAATGGATAGAAATAATTTTGAAATAAAATTTCATTCCTAAGAGAATTGCATTCTTTTGCTATCATATAAATGACTTAATGTTATTATAACATTCAAATAAATTGAAATAAAATCAGGATGCTAACATCAAATTTAAGCTTTATTGAAGATTTTATTATTGCATTTTGCCAGTAATGTGATATAAAGAGACCTAGTCCCCCTTTCTAATTGCGATAAAATAAATGATAAATTTAAATAAAATAGAACTACACGATATTTAAGAGGGCTTATACTTCCTGATAATAGTAGTAATGTAGTAGCATATATGCTAAATAATCTATTAAAATTTGTTTATTTTAAGTAAAACTTAGTTAGGTTAGTTTTTGGTTGACATTGCATTGGCCATTTTTAATTATTATGTTTACAAATTTATAAATTTGAAATTTTGTAGATATAAATAAAACTTTATATATACTTACTTAGACTACTTATTGAATATCTAAGTAAAATGTTAATATTATTATAGAATTTTAACAAATTACATAAGTAATGGATTACTTGGTAATATATTAACTATTAGTTTAATAATGACTTAAATAAATTATGCATTATTTAATTCTGAATAACAATAGAAATACATTATTTAGTATTATAATAATAAATGTATTACTTTAATAAATAGATATTTACATTATTATAGATTTTTAACAAATTACATAAGTAATGCATTACTTGGTAATATAAGTAGTAACATATTAACTATGTGTTTAATAATGAATTAAATAAATAATGCATTATTTAATTCTGAATAACAATAGAAATACATTATTTTTGGTAATGAATTATAAATATATCACTTTAATAAATAGCTATTTACATTATTATAGAATTTTAACAAATTACATATTTAATGCATTACTTGGTAATATAAGTAGTAACATATTAACTATGTGTTTAATAATGAATTAAATAAATAATGCATTATTTAATTCTGAATAACAATAGAAATACATTATTTTTAGTAATGAATTATAAATGTATAACTTTAATAAGTAGCTATTTACATTATTATAGATTTTGTAATAAATTACATAAGTAATGCATTACTTGGTAATATAAGTATTAATATATTAACTATGTGCTTAATAATGAATTAAAAAAATAATGCATTATTTAATTCTGAAATACACAGATAATACAGTAATTACAATAAATATACAGACAATAGAGATATATTATTTAGTAATGAATTATAAATATATAACTATATGCAATATTGTATTAAACAATTTGAGTTACATATTATATAAGTAATGTCTTATTTCAGTAATTATGAACTAAAGAAGTTATTTTTTTATTAATCAAAGCAAAACATTCGAAAAAAATTCGATTCTAAATTTTTTGTTTGTAATGAATTAACTTTAAAACTAGTTTCTTTTTCAAAAATTAGTAATTTCAATAATCTGTTGGAATACTTAGGCAATTTCAAGAACTATATATATACAAATAACGGATTGTGTAATAATGAATTATATACAGTAATTCAACATTTAATAATTAATTATATAAGTAATGCAATATTTAATAATAAGTTAATCAATATATTTTTCTATTTATCACTTATATATCTATTTAACTCATTAATTATACCTGTAATGGTTTATTTAATAATGAATTAATGAAAGTAATACAATATTACGTAATTAATTAAGTATACATAATTAATGAAATAATTAGTAATGAATTACTCAATAGTTTTCGATTTATAACTTATATAAATAATCCATTATATCAGTAATGGATTACTCAATAATTGATTATATACAGTAAGACGATATTAAGTAATAGATTATATATAAGTAATGCAATACTTGGTAATGAGTTACTCGATATTTTTCTATTTATCAATTATCATATATTTAATCTACTCTATTCATTATAACAGTAATGAATTACTTAATATCGAATTATATACAGTAATACGATATTAAGTAATAGATTATATAAGTAATGTATTAATGCCGAAGTGTTTATTTTTTGATTTCACCTTTCATTTATGTTTAAAACCATGCTTCTTATATATAGCAATGTAATTATAATAATATGTAAATGAAGTAAATTCAAGATAGAAGTTCTAAAAATCTACACTATATTGTCAAAAATGTTAAATATAAATTTGAAACGATATAACAGTGTTGGTAATTGCTTAAATTTTTTGTTAAGGGGGCAGAAATTGGTACATTTACGTTATAGTGTTTAAAAACTGGCTTATTTTTCTTTAAACGATTTGTTTTATAACTACAAAATTTCATTTTTTAGATATTAACTTCCTACTACAATTTGGAATCATTTTTTGCAAAATATTTTTTGTTTGTAATAATTTTGGCATAATTATTGTCACATTGACTTATGATGACAGAAGAGAAATTATTATTTTTTTTTTCTCATATTTTCAATAACCGTAAGAGTAACTTTTTCGAAAAAATTATTTTTCTCTTTTTATTATAAAACAACTAATAACACCGTCCTCATAAAATGAATTTTTGTTAGTTACATTACCAACCTTTTTTTTTAACTATTTTTTTAATTTAAAGATTAATTTTTGTCGGAACATCATTTTTTTATGCCTGAAAATAATGTTTCGAATAAAACTATATAGTTTTCAAGTTAAAAAAATAGTTAAAAAAGTGGCCTATTTCATAAAAATTGACAGGTGACAATTTTACAAAATTGTCGCGATTGTCCGACATTTTTTTATATATAAATTTACAGGTGACAAAATTGTCATGACAAATTTTGTAATTGTATTTATTGACAAATATTTTATTAAAAACAACATATTAAATTACTGCCAATGTTATAAAAAAAAAAATAAAAAAAATTAATATGAATTTATAATCGGCGTTACGAAATAAGTTCCATTGAAATAACTTCGATATTAAAACTGACAATATTTTGTCGAAGCTATGTCATTTTTAATTTTAATAAATTTGTCGAACTAATTTCGTTATGAAATTAAAATAAATAAATTAAAAATGAAATAAAGTCGAAAAAAAAAAAAATCAAATTTTATTGAAGTTATTTCAATCGATAAAATTTGTAGCGCCTTTATAATGCAATGAAAAATGAAATTTACAATTTTACATATTTGAAATCGTGTGTCATGAATTGTCCGACAATTATAACAGTTTTGTAAAATACAATTTTATTTTTGATTTCATAACAAAATTAACATAAAAACTACTGTGGACAAACCTTGACAAATTTTGTAGATTTTACCTTTGTCTATGAAATAGGAATTGACAATTTAGAATTTTGTCAATTTTAGTTTAAAGCAAAAATTTGACAATTGTCGACCTGTAATTTACAAATTTGTAACTTACAAAATTGTCACCTGTCAATTTTTATGAAATAGGCCACTGATATTCAAGCGCTACAAAATATTAGCATGTAACATCTTAATAATATAAAATACATAACCTTCGAAATTAATTTCTTATTATTCAGCGAAAAATTACGTGAGTCATACTCAAAACTACATAATATATATAAATATATATATATATATATATATTTTTTTTTTTTTTTTTTTTAACTTCTTCATTTTATTAATCATCTTGTATACTAAAATACAATAAATTTTTTTCCAAGTAAATTTTGTCTTAAAGTAAATAATGATAAATTTTTAAAATTATATTTTTTTTATTTTATCAAACACTTATAAACTATTTATTCTTGGCTAGTGACCTTTTCTTATCGGTCAAACAACTATAATTTGCAAACAAAAAATTGTAAACAAAAATATCTATTTTTATATTTATACGTATATTATTTTTATTTTTAGTACACTTCTTCTTATTAATTTCAGTCTATCAAGAAATCACATCGATTTTTTATTAAAAATAAATTTACACAAAATTCATTATTATTTTGTTCACTACTTCAATTTTAATTAATTTACATTTTATTTTAGAGAATTTAAGAGAGAGAAATATTTAAAAATAATTTATTATTATTCAAATTTAAAATTAATTAATTTTTACCTGTACTAAAACTACAAATATAAATTGTAATAATATTAAATAATATTTTTTTAATATATTCATTTTTTGTTTGTTTTTCTTTTTTTTTTTTTTTGTTCTTATTATATTATTGTTTTAACACTCAGTACCGTCGATTAATTATTACTAAATTTTATTTTGAGAGTATAACAGTATTAATAGAATAAATTTATTTCTCTTTCGTTATAATGTCAATTTTGTTTATATTTATTATTATATGCTTTATAAGTGTATGTAACAGAACTTTCATCATTTTATCTGCTTATCAGTAGTATATAGTATAGTATTTTGAAGTGATTTGCTGGTTAAAAAAAAAAAAAAAACAAAATAAAAATAGAAAACAAAAAATTAAAAAAGCCAAAACAAAAATAAAACAAAATTGTAAAATAATGAATCATACAATTTATTAATATTGACATCTTTTGTTATGATAAAATTTTTCTTCAATTATTGTGTTTCAGGTATAAACAAAAACAATAAGTATTTTTAGACTGATTAATATTCTTATCAAGTGATTAAATTCTTAATAATATTATTTAATAAGCTAAGATGTTATTTTTTCAGTAATATAATTTAAGCAAGATTAGAAAATGTTATTATTTTTTGTTTATCAGTTGAATTTGCAATGAGAGCAACACGTTAAACTATTTTAGATGTCAATCTTTGTATAGAAAAATATTTTTGTTTAATTAACAGTAAAATAATATGTTGTTGTCGTACTTTTTCGTTTTATAAAATTTATTTTTAAATACAAACTAATAATAATTTTATTCAATATAAAATAAATTTATATGAATATAAATTTTTTAAATGGGAAATATTAAAATTTCCATGTCATTTTACTTTTAATAAAAAGAACTAGTTCGATTTATTAATTAATATTGATACATAGACGATTTATGTCACCATTGTATCTATAAATAATATTTTTATAATTTGAATTAACAAATAAAATATGTTTCAGAAATTGTTTCGAACTTGTTCTTTTTATTCAAAGTAAAATGACATGGAAATTTTAATATTTCCCATCAAAAAAATTTATATTCATATAAATTTATTTTATAAAAATTGCATTTTACATTAAAATTTTGGTCGATTTTTATAACTCACAGATGTACTATTGACATCTTCTAGTAAGTTATAAATATAAATTCAATCTAAATGAAAATAGGAGTTGTATAGGTAACACTAAAAATACCTACTGATGAGTTCTAATTGTGTTATGATGAACGAAACAATTTCCTAAACATATTTTAATAATTTTATATTTCCATCCAAGCTTAAAACTAGTTAAGTAATGTACAATTCAAAATTTTTCAAATATTTCATGATTATTAACACACTTCAAAATATTTAATAAAAAATATAAAATAATTGGTATAAAATTTATATATTTATTTATTTATTTATTTCGTACATATACATGGGACGGTAAATCTCTATAAGAGTCGTAATAAAGTATAATGTGTAACAAAATTGATATTTAAAAATAATACTTATAATAGAAATAAGTGATATACAATACAAAATAATATGAAATATTATTTTCTAATATATCTAACAAAATAACAAAATTGAATACAATACTTAAAACTGGACGAGATTACAAGAGATAAATTCAACATCAAAAGAAAAAGAAAAATGTATATAATAAAATATAATCAATTAAAATAAAAATAAAATCATTAAATAACAAATATACATAGGCTTGTAAATATCGGAGAAAGAAAATAAGATATTTTTTTAACGTTTATTCAGCTGACATTTCAAAACCCTTACTTCAGCTGAAAAGGTACACGTCTGTATACCTTCAAACAATTTGTATGGATTTTACTATGATTTTTACTATTTTTGTTATATTATTGTGATTATTTTTATATTTATTCTACTTTTACTCTTAAACTTTTGTTTTATTATTTGTTTGAATCTATTCTCTAAAATATTTTTTTTAAATTGCGCTATTTTAGGAGAAAGAAGGTTTATTAAGCATTATTCTGTTTGTGGCGACGTATTAAGTATAAAGTTCGGACTTGAAACAGCAAAAGTGCATCTAATTCAAAAAATGTCATATAAAAAAAAAACATTGTTCTAGAAAGGAATTTGATTATACTATAAAGTTCTGGAACTAGATAACTTGCTCAGGTAGCAAGGAAAGTCAATTATATGGTTTGTCGTATAAAAATACGAAAAAAATGTGTTTTTTCATCAAAAAACCTATTTTTTAAATTTTATATATTTTATAAAGTTTAGGTTAGTCTAAGTAAATTAAAAGTCATAGGTGTAAATACATTAGTATAAGCTCTTAATTATTAAAATTAAAATAAGGAAAATTGTAAAATGAAATTAAGGCATAATAAAATAATAATAATAATAATAATAATATATATTTTATTGTAAATATTATTTGTTTTCTTCAAATTTAAGCAAAAGTGTTCAAAATACATTGAACTACACAAAAAGTGCTGGTTCTTTCATTAATTTTTTTTTTCATGGGAATTTACTAAAAAAAAAAACAAAAAATAAAAAAATAGTTCGACACTGTACAAAATATACATTTTTATAGTATTTTAATGTGCAGCATTAGGTACCGAACTATTTTATATTTGAATGACAAGACATCTTCTGGGTACCCAAGTACCGTTAGAATTTTTATTTTTTTCATGTACCTACTGACGATGGTATACGTTTCAGGTCCAGAAAAATTTTATTTCACTTGTATTACAAAATTATCATTAGGTACTGAACTATTCTTATTTTATATCTTGATGATAAGACATCTTCTGGGTACCCAACTACCGTTAGAATTTTTGTTTTTTTCATGTACATACCTACCGACGATGATGTACGTTTCAGGTCCAGAAAAATGTTATTTCATTTCTATAACAAAATTATCATTAGGTACTGAACTATTCTTATTTTATATCTTGATGATAAGACATCTTCTGGGTACCCAACTACCGTTAGAATTATTGTTTTTTTCATGTACCTACTGACGATGGTATACGACGATGTTCTTTCATTTTTATAACAAAATTATCATTAGGTACCGAACTATTCTTGTTTCATATTTTGATGATGAACTGTCCTTTGGGTACCCAAGTACCGTTATTTATTATATAAACTTTATGTAAATGAAAAATGTAAAATGATGTATATACAACATTTTTTTTTTATCATAAATTATTTCTGTGTTATAAAAAATAATATTTTCTTATTTTAACACAAAAAATGGTGTACCTTTCCAGCTGACCACGTAGACAAAGAAAAATGCCTGGTTTACGCACAATTATATTTTTTACCTCAAAAAAGTTTTAAAATATAAATTTTGATGAAAAATGAACTCTCAAAAAGATCATCAAGTCTCTAAGTCAATTTAACATCGAACATAATATTCAAAAAATAAAATGCAAAAGGTACAGGTGTACCTTTCCAGCTGAATAAAGGTTTAACCAAAAAAAAATAATTTGGGAAAAAAAAAAACAAACGAAATAGTATTTAAGAATAAAATCAAAATGGAAAAGAAATTGAAATAGTAAAGATAGTAGATATAGAAAATAAAGAAATTAAATTAATATTAACATTAGGTCTTAAATTCGTATTTTAAATTTTGTGATAGCAAAGGTGACTTTATATTGTTGTATTGTATTTGAAATTTTACTGATTAACAGAAAAATAATTGTTGCTTGTGACCTATGAGAAATTTATCCTATTAGAAAATTCGTTAGAAAACCTCTACCAATCCATTGAGGTAAAAAAAATACAAAATAGAAAAATATTAAAATTTAATAAAGAATTTTGTAAGGAGATTTATAGATTTTCTTGTTTTTTTTTTATTTATATTTCCGATCATTTCCGATCGTATCCGATTATTTCCAATATGAAAATAATGATGTTCGTAATAGTTATTTGGGTGTACTTTAAAGAAAAGATGTAGCCATTATTAACTTTAATTTTAATTTTAATACTGAGAATTATTATTTGAAATAATGTTTGTTATGTCTGTTATGTTAAGAAGGTGTTTTTGCTAGGGCGAAAAAATTTTGTATTCAAAAATTTAATATACATTTCAAACTTTTTTTTTCTTTTTCTATTTGTTAGTTTAAGTACAATGAATTTACATTCTTTTTTATCGTATACTCTTGTAGAGACTTACCGTCTCATATATATGTACATAATAAAATAAATAAATAAATAAATAAAAATAAATAAATTTTATCGTTTTCTGAAATTAGGACTGTAATACAACTCCCAGCAATACCTACTATTTTTCTGTGATATTTCAAAAACCAAAGGTATTACAAACCTGAAAAGTGGTACTCATATACTCTCCCAAAAATGAACAAACATGTCTTTTTTCGTTTTCCAAAATACTGAGTGGTTTGCTTATTAGCTGCCATACGCAGAATAAAAACAAAATCAATAGACTTGGTAGAAAAATTTTTTTGCATTACAGTAATCATCGCTATAAAAATTAAACTTGAATATAATTGTCATTTACTTGATACATACTGTTGCTTAGATGATATTTTATATTTTTCTTCTGATCTTTGCAAATAAAATTTGATTGCATTTAGTGTCATTTGATTGTTATTTGTTTTGGACTTATACAATTTAACATCCATAATATAAAAATAAATTTATTAAAATAGGTAAATAAATAATTTTATAAATATTATTTGTATTTACAAAATATATTAATAATAATATAATATAATTAACATTCTGTTAAATGCATCTCTTTCACACGTATAAATTAAAAAATGCTGTTAATTGAATCGTCTTCACTCGTAGATGAAAACGAAGATGTTAATTTTGGCAACAGAATACTTAAATTATTTAAATTTACTAGTTCTACCATCAGACAATAATTTTTCATTTTAAAATTGAATCACTATTAATTTTTGTATATCCCTTTGAGACTCACTAAAATTTTTTAGATTAGTTTTACACAACTAAACAAAAACTTTATACCAATGAATTGATACTTTTGTGTTTTAAATCGAAATACCAATTGTTATACAGAAAAGCACTGCATTAAATCTCACAATCACTTAATATTGGTCTGAAAAGGATATGCATGTTCATATGGGTAGAAAAGTGTTAGAAATTCGGCTAAGGTTTTTTTTGCGAATATTTGTCATTGTCAACAAATTTTTTTATTATTTTTTATACACAAATTTCAATGAAATTGTTATCGACAACGTAATTTTTGAATCGAATATTAATAAAATAGAAAAGATGCAAGGAATAGTTATGTGGGATTGACATTAGAATAATAATAAAAATTTATTTTTTTGCAAATAATTTCATTTTCGGCCATATTAATATCTCTACTTACCAGTTTTTAACGTATATGAACATGAAGGTATTTTAACGAATTTGGTTACCGAAACGCAAGGGATATTGAAGACATGGAAGCAGCACTTTCACCAGCTGCTAAATGGAGAGCAACAACAAGAGCTAGCAACACCAGCACCAGTCATTACCAGCAACCCCCCGCCACCCAATGTAGAGGTTGTTGGCCAAGCCATCAGCAAGCTGAAAAACAACAAAGCTGCTGGACCTGATTGACTTCCAGCTGAATTATTTAAAGCTGGAGGCGATGTTTTGGTTAACTGCATGCACCAAATCATTGGCAACATCTGGAAGGAAGAAAGCATGCCTAATGACTGGAGTACCAGCTCTATATGCCCCATTTTCAAAAAGGGCGACGCCATGTCCTGTAAAAACTATAGAGGAATATCCCTCTTAAATATTGCATATTTAAGATCCAGGTCCAACATTTTGTGCGAATGTCTGAAGCCCTATTGTGACGCTGTTATTGCCAGTTATCAATGCGGCTTTCGCCCCGGAAAATCAACAAGCGACCAGATGTTCGTACTTAGACAAATCCTGGAGTAAACCCATGAGTTTCAAATCGATACACACCACCTATTCATCGATTTCAAGTCTGCGTACGATTGCATATACCGCAGCGAGCTATATGCTGCTATGTCGGAATTCGGTGTACCAGCCAAGCTCATCCGATTGTCAAAAATGACACTGGAAAACACAAGATGTGCTGTGGTGATTGGAAATAACACTTCTGACTATTTCCAGACGTGTACCGGATTTCGACAAGGAGATGCACTATCATGCTAAATTCTTCAATCTAGTACTGGAACGTATAGTCAAGCGGCAAGCATTATATTTTCAAATTTGTTCAACTACTAGGGTATGCCGACGAAATTGACATCATCGCCAGATCACAACGGGCGGTCGTCGAGGCCTTTACCCAGATTGAAGAAAAAGCGAAACGAATGGGTCTCAAAGTAAATAAGGATAAGACAAAATATATGTTGTCGACAAATAAAAAGACCTCTCAACATCATATTGGTCAAAACATCACTGTCGGCACATATAATTTGGAGGTAGTTCAGGAGCTTACCTACCTTGGAACCAGTGTTAATCCCACTCGAAACACCAAAGTACAAATCTACAAAACGCTCATACTCCCGGTTTTGCTTTACGGATCAGAATCATGGACACTGCCTAAGGCAAGTGAGCATGCACTTTGTGTCTTCGAGAAGAAAATTCTTCGTCGGATATATGGTCCTGAAAACGACGATGGGGTCTGGAGGAGAAGATATAATGCCGAACTCTATGAGCTGTACAATGAGGTGGACGTAGTCACAAAAATTAAAGTCAAGATACTACAGTGGCTCGGACACCTAGAGCGGATGGACGAAAATGCTCCAGCCAAGAGAATCTTCGATTCCAAACCCGAAGGTACAAGACCAAACCTTCGTTGGAGAGACGAAATATCGGCGGATTTAAAGCAATTTCGAATCTTCAACTGGAGAGAATCCGCCCGTGACCGGCAAAGATGAAGGATGTTGATGAGTCAGGCCCAGGACCTACATGGTCTGTTGGTCACCTAAGTAAGTAAGTAGAACATGAAGGTAGATTTCTACCTCATATAAACATGGACTATGAAAAAAAAAATTTGATAGTTTTTGTAATGACACTTCAATATATCACTATCAAAAAATTTATGGGTAATACTGGTTCGATGACAAATATTACAAATGGCATATCCAAAGAAAAATATTTAATTATTTATTTTATATTAGCATTTATTACAATTAAAATTCTAATAATTATTTACTTTTTTATTAAGTTCTAGCTACTTGGGGTATCGGCTTTTCAAAAATATATTTTAATATGACATATGATAAATGATTGCAACAGATGCGCCAATCCAATTCAAACGATTACATATCCCTATTTCATTTGACATTATTGTCATAACGGAAAGTTCAGGAATAATCTATTCATGTATATGTAGTTTGGTTTTAGAGAGTTATGCAAAATGTTATATGTGTGTGTTGATTATTCACGTGTTGAAGGATCATTTAATTTATTTGTTTATGCACATATTTTGTACAAATTATGATTACAATAATGTAAAATAAATAACAACAAGAATTAAAAGAATAAGTACTCATTAATTGTACTGAATTGTACTTAAATCGAATAAAATATATATTTTAAGATAATTATATAGGTATTAGCAGACCGAACACGCACATTGAATTGTGCAGGTTAGTCTGTTAATAAAATTTGTTAATATTATATTTTGAGGCTTGAATATACAAATTAACTTTTAAATCTATATATATGTATAATGAAATTAATATAGAAATCAAATGATATTACTTTTTTTCATTCAAACTCAACATTTTTTTAATTATTCAAATTCAACATTTTTTCTAACAAATTGTTTTGACACAAAATGTTGAATTTGTGAAGTTGAAAAATGAAAAATTGTTTAAATTATTTGAAAAAATGTTCAATTTGAATGGAAAGAAGTGCATATCATTTAATTACAATATTAATCTTTAATTTCATTATACATATATATATATATATATATAGATTTACAAGTTAATTTGTATATTCAAGCTCCAAAATATGTTAACAAATTTTATTAACAGACTAATGTGCGTCGGGTCCGCTAATACCTATATATAATTATCTTGAAATTCGATTTAAGTACAAATCAGTACAAGTAGCCTACCACACAATAAGTAATAAGTACATACTCTTTTAATTCTGATTAATCAAACACTTTTTGATTATCGAATAACAATGTTCAAGGTTATTGTTTTCTGCATATGGTTCTATTAAAAAAAATTAACTTTCAATCAGAGTTTCAAAGTCAATTTAGATTGTTATTTTCATTGAGGGTTTAATTCGATAAGATTATGAAAAATTATCATTATAAAACCATCATTTTAATTAAAACTAAAAACTATAGAGGAATATCCCTCTTAAATATTGCATATAAGATCCTGTCCAACATTTTGTGCGAATGTCTGAAGCCCTATTGTGACGCTGTTATTGCCAGTTATCAATGCGGCTTATGATTATGAAAAATTATCACTATAAAACCATCATTTTAATTAAAACTAAAATAAGCGAAAAGTATACGAAATTATTATAATATTAAAAATTCATTAAAATGAAAACATTAAAAAAAACTAAAATAAAATAAAAAAAATAGATAATTTTTCTTTTTAAAACATTATACCATTACATTATTATCTCAGACCAGATTAGATAAAATTTTTTATTGGGATCGGTTTGTACTGATTTTTGGCAATAAAGTAATTTCATAATTTCAATATACTGATTTTTACAATTCACATTATATATAATATATATAATTTGATAATATGTAATGTAATCAGGTGTTGCAAACCTTTCTTATCAGATTCATGGTATAATTTAAAGTGACTTTAAAATTCATTTTAAATTAAATTTGTCATACTGGGGGTTGCTGTGCCATGACGAAATTTATAATTATATTTATTACAAGGAGTACTTCGATATTATGTAAAAATTATAATTATTTTCATGACAAGGGGGCACTTAAGCAGGTAGAAAAACTCATAAAGCATATTTTTGTTGTTGTTTGCTTCTTCGGGATTTGAGCCTGGGACTTTTCTGTTGATATTCGAATACTGATAATATTCGTATTCATATATTAAAATTATAAATTTTGACTGATACACGTTTTGTTATATAAAAATCTGAATTAATTTCTTAATACTGATTTTATATCACAACGTAGAATAAATTTTTTGCATTCTGAATTTAATTTAATTTTTTGTTTTTCTATTTGAGATCAGTGAATTATTTTTTACTACTTCTATTCGTATCTACAACTATACTTTACCTTCTACTAATACTAATATTATACCACTACCAACTAACATTATTATTAACTACTACTACTAACCTTATTATTAACTACTACTGCTATTAGCACTACCATATAATACTACACCATTTAGCTTTGAAAAGTTTGAATTTTGGTGCTTTTGGATTTTAATATTTGGATTTTCAAAGTTGGATTTTAAAAATCGGCTTTTCGAAGATATCCAGAAATTGAAATTTCGAAAATCGCTTCGTATAATTTCTAAAACTTTTATGAACTCTTTTTAAAATTTGCAGTATCTGAATTAGTAATAGTTAGGGTCGTATGAAAGTAGATAAATTAAATTAAAACAAAAATTATTTTAAATTTACATCATCATCATTGTCCTGCAACCCCATCCGTGGGGCATATGGTGGAAGTAAATTCTTTCCAACGCTCCTATCTGCGGCTAACCTCTTCAATTGTTTAATTGGCTAAGACAGTTGTTCTCCACGTTTTTCTCGGCCTTCCGATGCGACGTCTACCCTGAGGATTCCATTCGAAACATTGTTTCGCGATGTTGTTGTCAGGTTTCTTCAAAGTATGCCCGATTCAACGCCATTTCCTCTGTTAGATTTCCATGTCTATTTGTGTTTGTTTCGTTTTTTGCCACAGCGTTCTGTTGGAAATGGTTTGTGGCCAACGAATGCTTATGATGCGCCGAAGACATCTATTGATGTACGCTTGTAGTTTCCTGGTGATGTTTACTGAAACTTTCCATGTTTCGCAAGCGTACAGGAGAAGAGATTTTACACTTGCGTTGATTATTCTTATTTTTGTGCGCAGAGATAGGTTGCTTGCCTGCCATATTTTAGAATTTACATACCTACGAATATATTTTTATTTCAGCATTATTTTTTTTTTAAATTTGTTTTTTCGACATTTTTAATTCGACATTTTACTTTTCAACAAATCAGCCCACACTGCTGATACTAATAACAATTATACTACACTACAATTACTACTCAAGAATATTTTATTTAATCATTTTTGAAAATTAATTTTCATGACAAATAATACCGCTGAACGTTGAAGAGTACTTGAGTATGATAAAACGACAAATAAATTAATTTACGGTACATCCCCAATTCTTAAAATCTGCAAAATTGCTTTTCACTAGATTGATTAAAAATACCATTGTGAATAAAAACAATTATTATTGTGCAAAATTTTTTTATCTGACAAAATAAATTGCAAAACAGAATTTTACTAAAAATAATTTAAAAAAAAAATAAATTAAATAATCATCGTGCCAAAATTTAAAACTCCCCTTTTGCCATGTAATTCACTAGAAGTCCCTGATATAAGCCATATTGTAAGTATATCCATTATCTAAATAAATTATCTGAGTTCAAAAATATTATTTATTACACACACACAATATGACAGAAAATAATGACAATTTTATTTTACTCATGATCTCAATTATTATAAGTAATCAGATATGGGGTCTATCTTCTTGTAGAAATTAAATACAGTTAATTAAACATTAATGTTATCAAGATTTGTTTTTACCTGAGTGTGAAATTCGCATTTTTTTCGTTTACAACGATACCTGTTGATAGGATCAATTTAATTTCAAAAATGATGGTGCTTTAATAGGCCTATAAATAAAATGCTGTTGAAAGAGCGAGAAGAATTCGAAATGAATGGAGTCAATAAATTATTATTACATAAAAATGCAGAATAAATTTTCAGCCTAAATAGAATTTTCTATTCAATATTGAGGTGGTGTTTGGGGATGATGATGATGAGTTGTAAATATTTATTTATTATCTTTATATTTTTGCGTTTGTAACATTAAATTTTCTATTTCATAATATTTTGTATTGCGTTAGGCTTTTGAAGGTGTTGCTAATATTAAATTATCAAAGTAAATATTTACTCTAAAGATAAAACAAAATAAAACAAAAAAAAAATGAATGATGATAAAAAGTCATTTTTTGTGATAATTATGACTAAATATTATGATTTGAGATTGTAATTTTTATATCGTGTATAGTACAAAGTAAAAAGCGATTATTATCGAAAAAAAAATGTCAAAATTTTTTAATTGAATAATTTCAAGTTGATGAAAAATTATTTAAATTAATTGTATTTTGTTTTGAGAAAATTTGGATGATTGCAATTCTTTTGTAATAAATGTATTTTAAATTAGTGGAACGCTATATTGTTATAACGAATACAACTGCTGCCGTTATTACTATTAATTCTACAACAGCGTTTTTTGCTTAAAGGAAAAGTACTACAAAAGTAAATTCTACATTTTTTACTACTTCTACTATTACTACTACTACTACTTTAATTTCTTCTAGTACTACTTATATTTTTACTATTACCACTACTTCTATTTCTTTTATTAATACTTCTATTTTTGCTACTATTACTATTACTACTATTGTTTCTATTACTACTACTTTTACTTCTATTTCTACTCCTACTACTACTACTACTACTACTACTACTGCTAATGTTTCTATTCCTACTACTACTACTTTAATTTCTACTAGTACTACTTCTATTTCTATTATCACTACTACTTCAATTTATTTTACTAATACTTCTATTTTTGCTACTACTACTATTACTACTATTATTTCTATTCCTACTACTTTTACTTCTATTTCTACTCCTACTACTACTACTACTACTGCTAATGTTTCCATTCCTACTACTACTACTTTAATTTCTACTAGTACTACTTCTATTTCTATTATCACTACTACTTCAATTTATTTTACTAATACTTCTATTTTTGCTACTACTACTACTATTACTACTACTGTTTCTATTTCTACTACTACTGCTATTGCTTCTATTCCTACTACTACTACTTTTATTTCTACTAGTTCTACTACTACTACTTTTATTTCTACTACTCCTACTATCATTCCCACTACTACAACTACTACTAAAAATCGGAATTTTGAAATTTTTTGTTTTATCACAAACGACAATAAATAAAACGATTTTTCTTCACTATAAAGGTATGATCTTCGAAGAAACATTTAATTTTGCGATAAATATTCAAAAATCTAGATTTGAACAAGAAACAAAAGTCGAGAAACATTTATTTTGCTCTGCCAACTGTATAAGAACTTAAATTTGGTGAACAGAAGGGTTAGCCAAAGTTCATACCCAATAAAGAACATGGCCGGACCGGAATTGAAGAAACTATAGCCGCAGATAGAATATGATAAAATAATTTTTTTTCTGCTCTATACAAATTTACTAAATGAGCTATGCAGTTTGAAGAGTTACAAAATATATTGTAAGGCCTCTAATATTTCTCTTTAATAACATTTTTTGCATATTTAATCTTAAAAAAAATACAAAATATATTCTGAATACTACAAAATACTACAAATTTTAATCCATTTTTGTTAATATATTGGCAGAAAATTTATAGCCATTATTGTTTTCATTCAGATTCAGATCAATAACTAAAATTTCCATTTGCCTGCATTGTTTTAATGATTCCAATTATTTCATCGTTCACTTATCGTATAATTAGAGTTAAATTAAGGAAATCCTGTATACTGAAATTCGAAATTCTAATCAAAAAATTAAATGTCTACAAGATTTTAAAATTGAAAATAAAGAAAATACAAAAACGCAAATAAAATTGATTGTATTCACAATTTTGAAATTAATTCTAACGTACTACAATATATAGTATCACTATGTATAGTATACTTGTACATTATAATAGAATTTCCTTTTTCATCAAAAACTAGCTATGAAAATTAGTAAACAAAAATAAAATGTTTTTATTGGTATTGAGAGTAAATTCAAATTATATTTTTGTGAACCGTCACATCCTTTATACCAACATAATAATTAGATATACGTTTATATAGAAATAATAATCACAATAATATTGATGTTATATTAAGCCTTCTTTCTCCGTTTTGTATACAATTACCGTTTTGTAACTGTGTATGTATTTTGTGTTTTATGCTATTACAATTTTATGTGAGTTCAAATTTATATATATATATATATATATATATATATATACATATATATTATATATATATATATATATATATATATTTAAAATAAACAGTGCTCAACATTGAACAACGTGAGGCAGAACAAGAAGTAGTGGCATGCAAAAAATTGTATAATTAAGAACCCTAACGAAGAATATGGAAGATATCAATTTAGAAAATTTAAGAGCTCAGAATTTTAGTTAGATCAAAATCAAATGATTAAATTACATAAATCTCCATTTAAGCGCTTCCCTTCAAAACACGAAGGCCAGTATGTGCTCATACTTACACCGTAGAAATGCCAGAAGAGAAATTATGAAAATTCGTTCATAAGCTCAACATATCGAATATGGAACTAAATTCCATTTCATTTTATCCCAAAATATTATAAATTAATTCAAGACGAACATGAACACGTTCGTTCATAATATTGCTCTTCTTCCTTTCTAACCTCCTTCTACCCTAACTTTTCTTTTCCACCCCAATTAAACGTACTAATCGGCATGAAAGGTGTTTGTTTTGTTAGTGTTCTGGCTAAGTATAACAAAAACAAAACCTGCATTTAAAATCGAATAATTTACAAGAAGTAGGGCAATTCAACAGGTGCATGATTAAGAAGAAATTGGGTTCCGGATTTGTAGATATATATGAACAAAAATTTATATAAGCATTTTAAAAAAAAGTATTGTAGCATAGGTGATATCAATCTAATAAATTGAAGAAACCAGAATATAAATTAAATGAAAATTTAATGGTAAAATACTGTGCAGAATATCTAATAATATAAAAGAAAGAGAAGTGTAGAACACACAGTAACATTATTCCGCAGTACCCCAAAATACCACGACTAAGACCCTAGTAAATTAAAGATCAGAAATTCTTAATAGGGGAAAAATAAAAATAGAAGAATGTATTTAATATAGAAAGTACAAAATATCTTTGACTTAGAAATGGTACAACAGTGACACAGACGATTAATTCATATCGCAGAAATTATTTTTTTTCTGAACTAATTTTGCTCATCAAGCATCATTCACATAGTTAAATTGTCGCTGATGTCAATTTATCACTGCGATCACATATACCTACTTTTGTTTTGGTCAGAGAAATATTATATGTCGGAAATACAATTTGCTGGGCCTAAATTTACCTACGGTAGAAGAAGTTATTGAAAAAGACCACCCCAACCTGCTGGCAAGTTACTTCTGGAATAAAAAATAATTTTACAGTTCGGGGATCGTTTATATCACCCATATCAGATGCCATTTTACTTATATGTTGTACGCATATTTTGTGTTCTTATAATTATTTTGTTGTGCACTATATTTGATGAGCCCAAACTACATTTATAACGAAGATAAAAAATTATTAACCCCTTCAAACATACCTAAAACGATTGTGTGTTTTGGTGAAATTTTTCTATACTGCGTAAGCTTAAATTTTTCGATTTAAAACCTAAAAGCATTGATCCATTGATTGGCAAGAGGATATGAAACATATACTAAAGCTGTTATTGTGAATATTTGCGGGCCATACAGACCGAAACACAAATTCTGCTTCTTCCAGTTACGGAATAGCACCAGTTATTAGTCCCCCACTTTAATTCCCAAGTACAGTCGTCAGCATTGTTATGTGAAATGTTAAAATATATAAATGGGAGAAGGAAAATATTGATGTCACTTGTGATTATTCAGTTCGGCTTCCAGGAAAAATATAGCACCATCTAACAGTTACATAGAATAGTAGCAGAAATCAAAGTACGAGAAAAGAAAATACTGCTTAGCTATATTCTTAGACGTCGCTCAGCCTTTCGACAAAGTTTCACCACGACGCCATAACTTATTAGAAAGTCATCTATTACATAGATCATTTAAAAGTCAAACACAAATTAATCATAACTAAGACAATGAAGTTAAAGCGGACTATCACAAAGGGGTTTACTCGGACCAATACTTAACTTATTATTTACTTCTGATCTCCCAGAAAACACACAAGTGTTTCTATCAACTTTTCAGATGGCACGGCAATATTGAACACTGACAAATCATCAAGAATGGCATCCCAACAGTTTAAAACGAAAACTGGCTAGAGAAATGGAAAATTAAAGTGAATGAAATTAAAAGTCTTCGAACAAATTAACATGTCCACCTGTATTTCTTAACGGTATAGTGAACTGTATTTCAATCCAATTCTATCCAGTACTTCGGAATTCATCCCGATAGAACATTAACCTAGAGTAAACACATAGAGATAAAAAAAAAATGCTTAACCAAATTAAAATTGGGAACAAATCATCCTTGAGCCTGGAAATGAAAGTCTTCATCTACAAAATAATAATATAGCAATAATCTGGTCTTACGGATATCCAAAAGTAATCTGAAGATAAATTCTAGTCGAACACAATGAGAATGATTACTAAATTGTCATGGTATATTAAAAATTTCAACCTTCATAAGGACTTAAATTTACCTGCTGTAGAAGAAGTTATTGAAAAAGAAACAAGAAATTACGCCAAAAACAACCTGCTGGCAAGTTACTTCTGAAAAGCGAATTAGCACTTAATTATGCCTTTTTGATACCACGATTCGGGTGACCTAGTTGTTGTTTTTACTAGTTATATTGGATCACACTCTCTCCTTAGCACTAGAGACATCATTGGTAGCGCAATCGGTAGAGCGCCTGCCTTTCAACCGATGCCCGACGATGGCAAAAAAAAATGTTTTCTGGGTTTTTAAACCTCATACATAATTCCTCATTCATTGGGATAAAATAAATGATAAATAGTGGAGAGTTTTGGTTATATAGTTTTCCACATTTAAATTAGACTGTACCACAAAAATTCTACAGAAAAAAATAAAAAAACTATTGTATATGATTGTGTATTCCAAAATTCTGTGTAAAAGCAGTTAGGGTGTTCATTCCATAGAGTTGAAATTATATAAAAAAAAAAATCCTTTGTGATTCAAAACGTTGATCAGATTTTCTATTCTCCTAAAGTCCACAGTCTGACTCTAGCTAATGCTTGGCAACTGCAGAAGAAGTATTCAAGAATTTCTGTTTCATTCTTTAGGCATGTAGAAGCGACAATGGGAATTGAATGGAATATCTAGCTTGGTAGGGTGTCTACCTATAGGTCAATGACCTGTAGTGATGGCTGCTACTCTTGATATATCAGTACGGGACCTGGCTAAGAGTTGTTTGGTTTTATTAATGTTGTACGAGGATCAGTGGGCCAAACTTTAATTTAAACAAAAAATCGTTATAGGATTCTAAGACTTCTTGCTATCTTTAAAATCCGGGAATGATCAATAAAATCAAATTAAACCAAAACAAAAATTTTTTGATAATTGAATTTTATAACACAAGTTGGATTGGTTGTCAACGTATTATAAAAAAACATTAACCTCAGTTATAAGGACTTAAATTTTTTGAACATTGAATATCGGCTAAAATACTCTTTTGTCATAAATAAATACACCATACCACCACCCACCACAAGTCTATGAATTAAACTTTAATTAACAAAAATAAAACAATCAATTTTTTTATAAAATTTATTTCAATTGTGGTCATTCACTACCATTTTTAATGATTGACTTGCAATAATTTTTCATTTTCTTTTATTTCAAAATTTTCTTTTTGCCTTAATTTTTTTTTTTTTTTTGTTTTTATTTTTGTGGTATATTATAAATGGTAACAAAATATTATTGAATTTTTCATTCATCATTATCATCATCATCATCATTAAACATCATGGTCATCCATTAATATTGCCATCACCATTATTAACAAAATTTCATCATACATACATCATCTACACACATACGTTTACATATTGAAAATAGAAATGAAAATTTATTATTGTTTTTTTTTTATTATTTAGAAAATTTTCCTTTTAATCGTCTAAATAATTTTTGTTTTTCTAAATCTGAAAATTAACACCACCAACATAATTATGTAGCCACATAAATATGTCTACATATTATTATTATATATGAATGACTGCATGAATATATTAGATAGTAATTATTTGATGATTTTGCAAAAAATTTTGCGAGAAATTTTTCGATATTAATGAACCAAAAATTTATATCTTTCTCTAAACGAGAAATTATATATATATATATATATATTATTATCCTGATTAAAATATGGTAAAGGATTTTATGATAAATAAATAATAATATAAGGTATATACACACAATATACGTAAAATATAATAATAAAAATTATGATTTGGTTTAATTTTGTGGGGTTTTGTATAAATTATATTAACTTAGATTCAATGGAAACCTGATACTGCAAATTTGATTTATAATCACTCCTAAGTTATATTATAATGTTGTATATAATGAAATACAAAACAAAAATGTGTTAGTGATGCTGTTTTAGTTGATTTTTTGAATTCTGACAATCTATGCAATTTGTGTTGATATGGTGGCTGTATTTGTCGTGACATTGAGTATCCATTTTATCGTAAACGCTACATATAGTTCAGTAAAATTACTATTATAAGTGTCGTAACCATCGAATGTTTTAATATACGATTGTAGTATAAATTACTAATATAATTAGCATAATTGTTGGCTCCAGCAAAACCCAGGGGGTTGAAATTAAAATTAATTATTATAAATGACATGGCATCATGTCTCTACCTACGAAAAACAAAACAAAACGAAGAAGCTTGGCATATAAAAATGAGAACATTAATAACTAACTCATGAAGCTGGTTGGGAATATCTTCATCATTACTCTCGTTAATATCAAAACAAAAAAAGCCCCAGGTTATGATCTAATTAGTGATAAAATATTGAAAGAATTGCCGGAAGAAGGTTATAAAATATTGATGTAAATTATGAATACTGTTCTAAGATGTTGCTACTTCCCATCGCAGTTGAAGCCTACAGACCAATTAGCCTACTACCATGCTTATCAAAACTATTTGAAAGACTATTCTTGGAAAGATTAAAACCGATTCTGGAAAAAAGCTAAATTGTTCCAGAGCATCAATTCTGGTTCAGAAACGAACATGCAACTATCGAGAAAATACATAGAATAGCAGATGGAATCAAGTTAAGCCTAGAGGAAAAAAAATACTGTTAAGCGTAATTCCTAGATATTAGTCAAGCATTTGATAAAGTCTGGCATGAGGGATTGCTGTACAAACTTAAAAAGTGTTACCACAGAACTATTATTTATTGCTGCGGTCATATCTTATCGAAAGACATTTTTTGGTGAAGTATCAAGGTGCCTATACACCAACTAATGAAATTATGTCAGATGTACCACAGGGCAGCGTCTTAGGTCCTGTCTTATATCTTCAATCAATATTACATATCATATTTACACTAAAGAGAAAAACTTGTCCAGCGGTTGTACTTAATAACGAAGTAGTACCTCAAAAAGACAAAAAGAGGCTGTAAAGTTTTTGGACTCACCTGGAAAATCCAAATTCATAACAAAATAAAGCAAATGGGCTTGAAGCTAAGCAAATTGTATTAGATGATTGGTCGCAACTCGTCGTTGTCACTGGAAAACAAGCTACTGATTTCTAAAGCTGTCTTGAAACCGATATGGACCTACGGAATCCAACTGTGGGGAGTAGCTAGCAATTCAAATATTTCAATATTACAGCGTTTTCAGTCAAAGCTATTAAGATTGATAGTTGGCGCGCCTTGATTTGTTAATAACGATGTCATACATCGTGATTTGCAGGTCAGAACCATTAAGGAAGATATTAAAAATATAAGCGGAAAGTACGGAAGTAAGATAAGATTAGCTGCACATCCACACAGAGTGGCAAGCATGTTGTTGGCTGCAAATGATGTAAGTCGAATTAAGGGTGCTAGCATCTTGCACCTACCCAGCAGGCAATATAAACAATCTATTGGGGGCCAAAAAATACAATGTAGTATAATGTTTTCAACATGGGTAGTTGACCACTGTGTTATCTCATCCGCTAGTCAGTGCAATTTACCTGCAAAAAATGTCATACAAACTACTGAAAGTCTCCTTCAGAGACAGATTGTAATGTTTCATTGGGAAATACAAAAAAAAAAAAAAAAACTCTTGTATAACCACTTCTGTGAGGCGGAAAACTAGGGAGAATAATATATTAGACTTAACAAAATCACAAACGTTGTGGTTCTCAGAATCATTTAAAACGATTGGGAACTACTCACAATTATTACCTCAAAGTATGACTGAGTAGCCAGGAATTACGTCTAAATAAGCTGCTCTAGTTAATTATCGAATAAAAAATCAAAAGCAAGTGAAAAATCATAAGAAAGTAGATGTCCTGGCTTCAGAAACTAAATCGGGTTAAAAACAATTATAGAATTATACTATGCAGGCATATGTGGCGAACTATTTTCCAAAATATTCGCAAATATCAATTGATGTGTATGAAAAGAAAGAAAAAAAAAATTCAAGTGATCGCTTAACTTCCAGATGTATTCAAATAGCAGTAGAAGAGAAAATAATTCATTGTCCTTTAAGTATTACATGCTTGCGAAACTTAAAAAAAATACCCCAACTGAAAGACTATTCTTGGAAAAACCAAATCCGATCTTGGAAAAAAGAAGCTTACAGACCGATTAGCCTACTACCATGCTTATCAAAACTATTTGAAAGACTATTCTTGGAACAACCAAATCCGATCTTGGAAAAAAGCAAAATAGCTCCAGAGCATCAATTCGGCTTCATATATGAAAATGCAAATATTGAGCAAATTTACAGAATAGCAGATGTAATTGAGTTAAACCACAGACCAATAATCTGATGTTAGGTGTATCAGTTGACAGTGTCTTAGGTCCTGTTTTATACCTTATCTATACTGCGAACCTACCAACATCAAATGAAATAACCACCGCCATTTTTGCTAATGATACGACCGTTTTGACATTGCATATTAACCCAGCGTACATGCTATATAGATTCTGCAACACAAGATAAATAAAATTCAGCAATGGCTAAAGAAGTGAAGAACCACAATTAATGCAGCAAAATCACCACATTTACCCTGAAGAGTTGACTGCTAAATAATGAAGTAGTCATACAAAATAAAACCGTATCCAAAGCAAAAGTGAAATACATCGAATTAAAACGCATAGAAGTAAAACAACTGGGATTGAAATTAAGTAAAATGTATTGGATTCTATTAGCCGCAACTCACAAATGTCGCTGAACAGCAAGAAGCTTCTGATTTATAAAGCTATTTTAAAGCCAATATGGACATCCAACTGTGGGCGGTAGCCAGCAATTCAAATATTGAAATATTACAGCGATTCCATAAATAAATGGTTTGTCAATAATGATAAGGCTCTTCTGAGGGAGATGTTGTATCGGCGTAGGACCTACATATCCCTAATTAATCCCTATAAAAGGCACATTCCTAGTTTTATATAGAAAAAGGGTAAAAAATAAACGCTTAAAATCTTCTAAACTATTCGACGTAGACATAAAGTATGTATGTGGGAGTTACAGAAAAAAATGATACCTTTCCAACGGTATATAAATATTGGGGCAGTTTTGTAGTAAAATCTTTAGGTATTTGGTTTTTTAAAGATTGTTTTTTTTTCCAAAATTTTCTACTTTGAACTACAATATCTCCACAACGGCAGCACCAGTCATCATCAAATAAATGTTGAAATATGCTCCAGACCGTTATCTTTCTAGAATATGTAACTAAATATATATATATTTAATCGATCAACATATATAACGAATTTTATACAAAAACATCAAACCAACAAAGATACTTTCAAATGTCCTTTTCGTTCTTAAAGGATAAGATGCGTCACTAAATATATATATTTTTGGAAAGCTAGCAATTCCAGCTATCCTAGGGATATGGTTATTCGGTCCTACGCCGATACAACATTTCCTTCAGAATCCCCAACTGGCAAACAGCCTGTTACATGCAAGTAGTATGAGTCAGCTTAAGAACCATAGCATTCTGCAGTTACACAGTAGACAGTAGGAGCAACGGGGTAACGGACCAGCAATACAATGGAGCAATATAATGTGATCATATATTAGTCCATTATAGTTGGCCATTATATGCTACAATGGCCATTATAATAGTATTCTATATACACAAAATCAGTCTTCAAATATAATCCAAATAGAATAAATGAATACACACTCCTGATTAATTTTTATTATTTCTTTGTTCTATCCTGAAATCATATCTTGTCTTTTTAATGCTTATTATTTGTATTTAATCCATAATAAAAATTTATTAAAATACAAAATGACCCGTGGAAATTTCAGCAGAAGCGATTTTAGTATTTTTAAAATTTTGTTGGCTCATTGCGTTATTGCTCAACTTTATTAGCATTTGTAATAACGTCTACAAAAGCAATATACAATTGAATTAATATATATATTTAAAATATAAAAACTATTAAAATGCTCTTCGTTATGAGTTAAAAAAATAAAATTTGAATCACAAATCCAGAACAATTTTGTTTATAAAAATCGATCCCACTCAACTCCTACCTATGACAAATAATTGTAAAAAATGATGTATATAAGATAAAAATAATAACTTTGAGTCATAAACCAAGAAATAAAATTTCATAAATTATTTAATCATAAGATTGATTTTTCAACTTCAACAGAAATTTGTAACAATTGTGTGATTCACAATGAAATGTAGAAACCCCCGTAAAAACAAAATTTACTATAATAAATAAAAATAATTAAAATTAGTGTGATAAGTACTATCAAACCCAGATTATAATCTTGTCTTAATTTTAATTAAATTCTTTCATAACATCAACAAATTCTATATTATTACATCACATCCATTGATATAAGTGATAACTACTACTGACAAAAAAGGTAGATATAGTAAATTTGCAAATTGTTCACAATTGATACTAACTATAAAACTAAAATTGATATCTGTTTACTATTCTAGAACAAAATGAATGAACAATCATTTCTCTATGCTCAAATTTTATTTCAATTTTGTTTTTTTTTTTAATTATTTTTCAACATTTTTACCACAAATAAAAAATTATTTTGCTGACCAATTTTCACACAAACTAATATAAACATCAATTTAATCATTATGATAATGATCATGAATGTAAACCATCAAATTAATCAAAATCAATCATAGTAAATAATTTTGTTTACAATTAGTCTGGTTGTGTTGTAATCATTTTCTTTACCAATGTGTCCTTTTTTTTGTGTTATTTACCTTTTTACCCTCTTTGATTGTACCTTTTGTATTTATTTATTTATATTTTTTTGTTTTTTGAATTTTGTTATCCTGTATTCTTAGATAGAAAATAGAAAATAGAAAATTAAAAATATCCTTTACATCTTGTTTTTGGTTGTATCATTATTCTTCTTACTATACTCAACTATTATTCATTTTATATTTTGTGGACTTTCTATTACTCTGGTATATTATATAGAACATAGAACAATATAGAAAATATATAGATAGAGTTTTTGAGTGCGATTAATTACGTGAAATGCTTACTGATTAGTTTATAGGGAATACGATTACAAGATTTAAGAAATATTTTTAATATGACTTGCTGTTATCCTTCTTCTCATCACAATAATGTAAAAAATGGTTTTACTTGAAATTAAAGATTCATTTTAATTATGTATATGTATATATATATATTTGTATATATATTTATGTATCGAAAATATAAGAAAAATTATTTGTCTTTTATTTACGAGTAAATATTATGCTACTGTTGTGCTACTATCATATAGATTAGTAGGTAGGTATGTAGGTATGCCTTCACCCCATTTTCGTATTTTTGAATGAACAAAATATAAATTTTAATTGAAACTAAATTAAATTTTCAAAATTATAAATTATCTTTACTTATTTTTTTACTATACTTGTTTGGTAAGTTTTTATAATTATTGTTAATTATTGACAAATTTGTTGATTCATTTGTTGGACATATTTACAGAGAGAAGAAAATATTATTGTCAGCATTATAATTATTACAAAATGTTGATTAAAAGGACCTATGTAATTAAAAGTAAATGAGAAATAATTAGAATATTTTAGGGAATATTTAAATTATTTACAATTAGAAAGATGTAATTTAATTTGCATATTATAGCATTGTTTGATCAATCCGTTTTTTTTTTCAGATTAAGTAAAGTTTATACAAAACTGATTATATTGAATTTTTGATGATAATATTTTCAAGAATGTAAATTTTGAGATTTGATATGATGTAAATTATTAAATTATTATTAATTTAGTTTATAAAGTTAAATTAAATTAATGTTGATGAGCAGTACCAATAGGAAGTGTTTGCAGTATAATTTTGAGTATCACACCATATCATATCATACAAAGCCATAACATACCATAGCAAACATACTACGTGCAACTATATTACCTACAACAAATACTATACTGTGTCATACTACAATATACTATATACTAGCATAAGTACGAGGGACGTTATTCTATACAATATTACTCTATACAATTCAATATAACAATACTATACAAAATTCAATATAAACTAGTGACACTCTTGTGCAATTCCACAGAAGTGGTAAGTGTTATGTTAACATGTATTTGTTAACAAAAATTTACTTGCAGCATAAAATTAAAGCAAAAATTATAATAAAAAGAAATAAAAAAAATCACAACAATTCTATACACAATTCAATATATACTAGTGACACCCTTGTGCAATTCCACAGAAGTGGTGTTATGTAAACATGTATTGTTAACAAAAATTTACTTGCAGCATAAAATTAAAGCAAAAATTATAATAAAAAGAAAGAAAAAAAATCACAACAATTCTACACACAATTCAATATATACTAGTGATACCCTTGTGCAATTTCACAGAAGTGGTGTTATGTTAACATGTATTTGTTAACAAAAATTTACTTGCAGCATAAAATTAAAGCAAAAATTATAATAAAAAGAAATAAAAAAACTCACAACAATTCTATACACAATTCAATATATACTAGTGACACCCTTGTGCGATTCCACTGAAGTGATGTTATGTTAACATGTATTTGTTAACAGAAATTTACTTGCAGCATAAAATTAAAGCAAAAATTATAATAAAAAGAAAGAAACAAAATCACAACAATTCTACACACAATTCAATATATACTAGTGATACCCTTGTGCAATTCCACAGAAGTGGTGTTATGTTAACATGTATTTGTTAACAAAAATTTACTTGCAGCATAAAATTAAAGCAAAAATTATAATAAAAAGAAATAAAAAAACTCACAACAATTCTATACACAATTCAATATATACTAGTGACACCCTTGTGCGATTCCACTGAAGTGATGTTATGTTAACATGTATTTGTTAACAAAAATTTACTTGCAGCATAAAATTAAAGCAAAAATTATAATAAAAAGAAATAAAAAAACTCACAACAATTCTATACACAATTCAATATATACTAGTGACACCCTTGTGCGATTCCACTGAAGTGATGTTATGTTAACATGTATTTGTTAACAAAAATTTACTTGCAGCATAAAATTAAAGCAAAAATTATAATAAAAAGAAAGAAAAGAAATTAAAAGAAAATAAAAAGTCAGTTAAAAATTAAATTCAAATAAAAAAAAATAGTATTTGTTAATAATTGTTTATATAAAAAAACAGAAAAACCAAATGCTAATATTTGATAATTTAATAATTTAATGAATAAATTGTATAGGAATTAAATATCTTCTTTATTATAATTCTTTTCTTTATTATAAATTGTAAAATATATTATCTACTTTATTATTACTACTTTATTTATTATTACAAAATGATTACTACTTTATTTAACGTTAATATAATAATGGAGGCTTCGTCGTTCAATTCTTTATACCGACTGACTTTTACAACCATCATGATCATTGCTAAAAATCAAAACAAACCGCGAAACTGACATGACATGATATTGCCAGTCAATTCCACTTTTCCCACATTTGGAAATGTTTATTTTAAAGAATAATTTGATAAATTCGACTTGGAATTATTTTAATTTAAAAATTTTAATTTTTGTTTTTTATAACTTTTTTTAAGTAACTATACAACCGTGTACAGCTTAGGTTAAGGTTTTAATCATTCAATTAAATTATTTTATGAATTATTTTATATAATTTATCCAAAAATCTACGAAAAAAATCGTTACTATACAAATTTAATTGCAGACACGATTTTATATGAATTTGCGATTATAGTCTATAATAATAATACAGTTAAGAGTGTAGAAGCTGCTGTTAATTCAAACCTATTGTTAATCAATAAATGGATGAAGTATCTTAAGCTATCGTTTAACATAAGCACAGGCGAATGATGGTAGGTAGGTAGGTAGTAGTGGCTTTCGACAGTACGCCGAAACACTTAAAGCGGTAAGGTCCAGTGTGGGCGAATGATAATATCAACATCAACTTTAATGGACATAAGCTGCTGAGGGAGGAACAGTATAAATATTTAGGCGCAGTTATAGATGGAAACTTAAAATGACGCACCCAACTCAACGAACAAATAAAAAAAGCAAGAAAAATTGCGGGTGTTTTACATATGATTAGTAAAAGAATATTATTTGATATGAAAAAAACTAACTGTATATTCAAACAATTTCAATGTTATTATTAATGCATGTAATTCAAATATGGGGTGATTCTTTTAATAAAGATTTAGATCTAATACAGAGGATACAAAATAAATCAATAAAAAATGTATTTGGATACGATCAAAGAACACCAACCACTGAAGTTCATAATTAGCAAACCTATATTACCAATTTGACTGCTAATAATTAAAATAAACCAGCTGATAACTCATATCTACCACTATAACCAAAAATAGAATAAACACAAACATAAAACCCTAGTTGAATATGGATTACCACAGTTATTATGCAAGAGCAATAAAAAAAAACAAATATCAGGTTCAATGGTTTTGCCACACTATATAATTTAGGCCACAAATTACAATGAGCTGCACACCCAGAGCTGAAACAAATTGAGAACTTATCGCACTTTAGAGATAAATTAAGACAATATTTTGTAAATTATATTCAAAAGCTAAAATTTTTGGTATGTTCAGGTTATAAATCTAGATTATTAACTTTTTCCTTTTGGTTAGTGTAATTGAAATTAATTAGTATGTAAATATAGTGTGAATGATAAGTATTCATAAATATCTTTACTTTAGGATTAATATAATATAGTATTGGTAAATTAAGTGTTTGAAATATTTGAATTTTTTGTGTTTTTGTTCCTGATATTATTCTTTTAAAGTTATTTTTTTGAATAATGATTGATTAGTTTTATTTGGTATGAGTTTAAATAAATTTCGTACTAGTATTATTTTTTTGTACACTGTTTATTAAAAAATAAATATTGGGCTCAATTGAGCAAAATAATGAAATAAATAAAAAAAAAAATATATATCAAAAAAATATTATTGTTTTGTTTGTATTTAGTAAGAATTATAACCTTTGGAGAGCATGTTCATATCTTGAGGCGAAAAAACATGAATACACATATACAAACAAACAAAATGTTCATATATTTAAGAACAATTAAACTCATGTTTTAACTAACATGGATTATGAAATGATATTATAATGTATTCAATAATGTATTTTATTTTGTGTTTTTGTTTTTTTTTTTTGTTTTTTTTTAATCTTGTTATACGAGCATTATTTCCCGTTCCATTAATGTCTTACTTTCAGTTAATGCTTCAAAACTTTTTTATATATTTTAATGTTCTTGTCTTTTTCATATTTAACTGATAGCTCTCAGAATGAAAGCATTAAATCATAAAACAAAAAAAATTATATTCTATTTTTAGTTTAGAAAATAAATATGTCCTTAAAAATGTCCTTAAAATTCGTGTCTGGGCAAATTACTTTCTATTTATGAACATGTCTTGTATGTGTATAGAAAATCTCCTTTTTTATAAAATAACTCGAAACTAAAAACAAAAACTGACCAATGAAAGTAGTAAAATAATAATTTGACATCATATTATTATATATAGAGTATAGGGTCGTACAAAAATGTGTTACCAAATTTGATAATTTTGATATTGTGTGTTTTTTTTTCGTTAGTTTTAAAATTTAAATTTTCAATGCAACAGTAAAGCATTTTTTTAATTTTTTGATTTGAATATTTTCGACTTCTATTGGAAATATCAAAACCCAGCACAAGTACAAATCTTGTTATCGTATTATAGATGTTTTACGTATCTATCCTTATAAAACGAATGTACTAATTTTATTATATATTTGCTTATTCTATATGTATTGCCTATTTTAGCATTTCTTATCGACTCCCTTACGTTATATACTTTTTATATTCAACATTTGAATGAGTTTTAATATTTAAGAACATTGTACCGGCAACATAAATATTCAGACACATGTTTGTTATTTACATTTTGTACACTTTAATATGACTTTAATATTATAATATTCAATGTAACCAAGAGATGTCGCCACAGTATTATTGAATTTAAAAGGTTTATTGAAATAATGTTTTCAAGTGTTACTGAATTTAATAATTAATATTAATTAAATTTGTTAACTATAAAATGAAGTATGATGAAATATTTACAAAACTTTCGTACTCATACGTTATAACACACATACTTCGTTATTATCGTTATTATATTAATATCGTTTAATCAAATAAATTTTATTTAAACGCATATTCGTCGTTCCAGACTCTTCTCACAATTTTTTTTATCAGTAGAGACTTCACTTTATTAGTCTGAATTATGCCAAAGTTAATAATCGTTATATTATATCTAGGTCAGCTTTGATATTCTTCATTATACCTTTCAAAAAGCTCAAAGAGGTCGATTTTCATCCATTTATTTCCAATTTGGGATTTGCAGAGTTCAAGCATCATTTTTAACGTAAATTGGGAGAGACTAAGTGGCGTAAGCTGAATACAACGACCATAAATCGCATCACACACCATTTGATCTCCATCAAAGCGTATAGAACAGGTAAATAAAAATGTAATAAGTTAATTGTGCATTCACTTTTTTAATTGTGTTCAACAATTTAATCGTTTTTTAAGCTCGTAATGTACTCATATTCAAATGATATTTTCATATTCAGTGATAATTTCGTCTTCCAATTTCTGCAGATTGAAAACAATTTATACTAGTGTTCTGTGATTACAGTTTCTTCGAAAGGCTTGTTTTGAGCATAATAATTACAGAGAGTTTTGTCCATCCGGAAACAAGAGAGGAAATTTTTTGTTAATCTACACTGTTTATTTCAAATCTCCGGCACCTAACCTAATACTGTTTTAAGAAGTATATATAATGACTTACAACTGGTCGTATTATTATATAAACTAGATTTGATATTAATTTTGGATTAAAATGTTGTTTTTTTATATTTTATATCATGATACCATGGTCGTTGGTTTAGTAAGTATACAACCGAAAGAAGCCAGTTTCGATTCTCGATGTAAACTTTATAGATTTTTCGATCTAGTACAGTGCCATTTGTCTTTGAAATAAATTAAATTAAAGGTTTGCGAAAAAGCAAATAGTCTGAACATTAACTTCAGATTTATAAGCAGATACATAGCTCTATATAAATAAATAAAAAAAATATATCTGTAGGCACAAGCAAAAACGGATTGGGTCGAATTAAGACGAAAATTATGCCAAGCATTTGCTTAATGTCAAATACTACTTAAGCGGTTATTGCTTGTGACCACAGATATAATGAACTGTATGTTTAATATAACTTTGAATTCAAATGCTTTTTTATATATTTTATATCATGATGCCACGGTCGGTGATTTAGTATGTATACAACGAATGAAGCCAGATTCAATTCTCGATGTAAACTTTATAGATTTTTCGATCTAGTACACTACCATTTGTCTTTGAAATAAATTAAATTAAGTGTCTGTGAAAAAGCAAATAGTCTGAAGTTTATTTTCAGATTTATAAGCAGATACGTAGCTCTATATAAATAAATAAAAAACATATCTGTAGGCACAAGCAAAAACGGATTGGGTCGAATTAAGACGAAAATTATGCCAAGCGTTTGCTTAATGTCAAATACTACTTAAGCGGTTATTGCTTGTGACCACAGATATATGAACTATATTTTATATAATTTTGCATTAAAATGTATTTTTTTTTATATTTTATATCATGATGCCACGGTCGGTGATTTAGTACGTATACAACCGAATGAAGCCAGGTTCGATTCCCGATGTAAACTTTATAGATTTTTCGATCCAGTACAGTACCAGTTGTCTTTGAAACAAATTAAATTAAAGGTCTGCGAAAAAGCAAATAGTCTGAAATTTATCTTCCGATTTATAAGCACATATATAGCTTTATATAAATAAATAAAAAAAATATATCTGTAGGCACAAGCAAAAACGGCTTAAGTCGAATTAAGACGAAAATGATTATAAATTTGAATGAAATAAATTTTTTTTTTGTAACACTCTGTTAATTTTAATATAAAATGTAAAGAGCATTCCAAAATACAATATTCTTAAGTATTAGATTTGTTTTCAAGATCCTTTTGATCCTTTGACAAAAACAAAATAAAAGCAAAAAAAAAAACATATTTGAATTTTCCTATTTTCTTTATTACACACACACACAAACCCACACACATATTGGTACATACTTATTCAAAATTTTCTTTATCCTATATGTTTATGTACGTAATGTTGTTGTTATGTTCTTATCTTCAATTACGTGACTTGAAATTTTAAAAAGTCAAGTTGTCTTTTTTAGTAAAGTAACCTTTCTTTGAAATTCATGTATAAAAATAACAATAATAAAATAAAAAAAAAAAAAGAACAAAAAAAAGGACATAAAAAAGAGCAGAACTAAAAAACAGATATATAGTAACAATTCTATTGAGAACAGTATTTTTTTTTTGTAAGGTAAAGAGAATTGAAGAATTTAATACATATATGGAACACTTTCTGTATTCAGAGCAGACAATTTTCGTCCAAAGTCCTGTTTTTTTTTTTAATTTTTATTTTTCTAATTTTTTTTTTAAGGAAATTGTAATTTTTGACATTTTTGCTTTGGTACTTGTAGATTTTAAGTTTATAAAGAATTTTATTTTATTTTTTTTTTTACGATAACTTTAAAGAAGTGATTTGCAAAGTGTCATGAAACACTTTTAAACAAATTAATTACAAATTACAAAATTTTGGGAAAGAAAAATATCAAATAAAGAAGTTAATGGTTGGATCATAGCCAACGAGTGACAATTATATATAAATAAATTTAGACTTGTATGTGTAAGTACATTGTGATAGGTTATGTAGGTTTTGTTTGAACACCTGGTGGTGGTGTTTTTTTAAGTTTAAATTGATTTATTTCAATCATATTATAGATTGCAGTTTAATTGAAAATAGAAACTGGTATTGGTTATGTAGGTGGTGTTAGAGGTGTCAATGATGATTTTAGTAATTAGTAGTGATGATAGTAATTTATTGCAATGCTCAATTCAAGTTTAGTTCAAAAGAGTGTTGATGGTAAATAATGTTATGGTAAAAACAATCATGACATATTTCTGATGTGATGGGTCTTCAACGTTATGGATGAATACGCCAAAGGAAAAGTTAGATAAACATCGCAAGATGTAGTCTACATTGAAAAAAAAATAAAGCCAAGAAAAAATTGCTTATTAGTCCTGTAGGACTAGATCGCAATATAGGAAGGGTGTGGTTTGATGGGTAAGAATTCCATACACAATGTCAAGCTACGGGGTTCATTGTGTCTTTTTGAAGATTTCCACCAGGCTGCGTATAAAAAAAATGACATATTTCTATTGGGTCATTATTCTGTCCCTGTATTTCATTTGCCTGCACGTCATTAGGCAAATTGTCATTATACTAATTTATCACAGGAAGCGTGTCATATGCCTGTATTTAATGCAATTTGGCTATATTTTATTTACCTGTATGTGATTAACCTATATTTCATTTGTCTGTATTTATATATGTACAATTTACATGGCCACGAAATCCCAAACCAGTTACAAAACCCCAAAATGCCAAAATTTAAAATCCCAAAATACCAAAACTCACTTTAATTCATTTAGTGTTTTCGAATTCAATTATTTTGTTTGCATTCAAACAACAATTGTACACCGGCTCTAGGCATAGAAATGAGTTAAGTAAATCTTCTGGAAAAGGGAGATATAATGTATATGTATAATTATTTATCATACTCAGTATCCAGCATATCCAGTCAAATGAAATATGGGTAAGTTACATTCCCGAAATTAAAATACAATCAAATGAAAATACAAGCAAATTTGCAAAAAATACACGCTTTCTTCTCTATTCACGAATACCTACATCTCTACTTTCCTACGATGTTATATTTTGATTCTGGTAAATTAAAATTTTGAAGATTTTGTATTTCTGCATACAAAATACATTTGACATCAATAAAATAATTTTTTTACAAATTTCTGCAATTCCCAAGGCACCGGCCAGCAAATTTTGCTGTATAATAATAACAGAGACGTTAACAGAATGTGAGATAGTTATAAAAATAATTAAAAACATTTTTGTAACGCATATACCATATGAATTTCATATAATACTACAAGAGGAAGTCGCGGGTTAAAATTTTTACTACACTTCATGTTACACTATATTGTGATTGTGAGTAAGAAATGCTTTTATATTATACCTGGTAGTTTTTAAGTGGTTTGATTTGATTTACCATTTAATTCAATACCAACAATGTACTCAAAATGAAATAATCTGGAGTTAATAATAGGATTTGTGTCCGAGATCAAAATCCAGAAATCCCAAAAAACAACAAATTGTGACAAGATTAATATTTTTGTATCCAACAGCGGCTGCGCATAAAAATAATTTAGATAAATATTCTTGGAAAAAGGGGGATACCCTCTATTTTGTATTCAAGAGCGGGTGTAGCCGCTTAAAAATAATTTAGGTAAACATTTTGGAAAAAATTATTAAATATTTATATTTGATCTAAAGCATTTAAACTGATGGAATCCCGCTGGGGTATTGACTGGTGCGATTCCGATTCGCTTTCGTTGATAAGTCAGAAATTTGATATGAAAAAAATTAATAACAAACAAGGATATTTATTTTGTGGGCTTACCCTAATTTCTATTCACATGTCAAAAATGGTTAAATAGGTAAATATTCTGAAAAACGGGGATGCCCTCTATTTTGTATTCTAGAGCAGCTACGCATAAAAAAAATTTAGGTAAATAAATATTCTGGAAAAAAAATAATAAATTTATATTTGGCCTAAAGCATTTGGCAAAAAACTGGCAACACCCCGCTAGGGTATTGACTGGCGAGATTTCGATACGTTTCCGTTGATAAGACAGACATTTGATAAAATAAATTAACAAAATTAATAACAAATAAGGATCATTTTTTTTGGGATTAACCCTAGTTTCCCATGTCAAAATTGAATTCAAATATAATAATGATTACATTTGACTGATTTGCTTGCGATTTTGAAAACAAGCCATTGTTGAACTTGTAATTGCTGTTGTTATTGCTTGTATGACACTGGCTTGTAATTTGCATATTTTTGAGCAATTATCAATTTAGAGTACAAGATACAATTTTTTATATTACATTATTTATAATTTTTTGTCATTTCATTACAGATTGATAAGAGTGTAAGGTATGCCAGTAACAATCTAAATTTTTTTCTACAGACCCCAATATGTCAAAAAATAATAAAAATTTAATATACAGCCAAGCTATCGTTTCAGATTTACACATAGTCAAAATCTATTCTGTCAAAACAAAAATTCAAACAAAATTGTATATTTTATGACACTTCGAGCAGTTTTTTACCATCTATATATTATTTATAGGTATATTTCAATTTTAGAAGGAAGTTGCGAGGGCAAAGCGTTGGCAAGTAATTGCCTTCAGTTGAAAAATATTTTTATTTTATTCATTGAAGTAATTTGGACATTTTTGTTACATTTTTAAGACTGAATAGTAAGTCCAATATTTTTATAAGAGTTTAATATTTTTTTCTAACTGTCATTTTACCTCTTAATATTTCACAATTTAATTAGAATACAAAAAAAAAATGTTATTCAACTTAAATGGAAAACCTCTTTTTATTACATTCAATTACTAGTACATTGTAGTAAAAATAATAAATTAATATTTTTTCTTTTTTAAACATTATTATTGAAAATAAAATATTTTATTATGTTTTTCTTATAATTTTAATTTGAAATAATTTTCTAAAGTGGTTTTTCTTTTGCTATTGTGTGAGTGTGTTTTTCCTTTATTTTATTTAAAATTCTGTTTATTACTTTGACAGAGCCGAACCAAATAGTATATTTATATATATTTTAACTCTCAAAAATAACTTTAATATATAAGAAAAATTAAATAATACAAATAAATGGTAAATTCTATTAAAAAATGAAAATGAGTTTAACGTTTTAACGTTTTTCATATTTTAGTATTACAACATAAATAAAAGAAAAAAGAAAATTTTTATTCACTCCATACCAAATAAAAAGAATTTCTGTGGAAACAATCAAGTTAATTTTTCAAGTCCAACTATAAATTTAATATATATATATATATATATAAATTGTGTGTATATATATAGTTAAAAAAAACTATAAAAATAAAAATATAAAAATCAATATTGCGCGAAGATCTTGAATTACAATTTTACATACATATGTACATAACATTTATCTGAATAAGTTTGAAATGTATGTGTTTGTGTGTTTTTTACCACAAAATCTAGAAGAACCAAAATAAAATATTTATTCAACTGCAGTATATTCTTATGAAAAAATAGGTATATATTGTTATATAGGGTGAAAAAGATTTTTTTAACCCCTTATAGGCGGTTAGATGTCACTTTAACCCAATAGGTAGTCTAATACTATAAATATTTACTCTGATGAGTTCAACAAGTAGTGTTATGATCAATGGAACAATACCTAAATATATCATTTAATATATATATACTAATTTTGTAACCCGCCATAAATGACGAAAGCAAAATAAATTCTTGCATTTCTTCCTTCATTAGAGTTTTCATTTCAAGTTTAAGAAAAATATGTATTTGCTTACTAATTTATTAGAATTATTAGAATGCTTTTAATTACCATATAAACAGAATATTTGTAGTAAGGTGCAAAATTTTCAATATGGGTTATTTACTCGATCATTTTAACGACTTCTTATTTGCCATCATTGGAAATTTAAACATATATTATCCTAAGACCTCAGTAATTCTAAATAATCAATATTCTTAGACATTCTGTTGTATTCAATTAATTATAGTATAAGTTAGTCAAAAAGATAATTTCAATTTAAATTAATATAGAAATACTAAATTCAAATAATATTTTTAATGAAAACAAAATCTAACTATATAATATAAACTTACAATAATTTTATATTATTACAATCATAGCAGCGTTCTACTGTAAAATTCAAATTGTGAAATGAAATTAATTATGACATAATAAAAGTAAAAAGTTCGGTGGCGCCATCTAAATTTAACAGTTGAATGACATGACAATCATTATGAAATGATGGGCAAATGACACATATAACAGATGACAGATGAAAGATGAAAGATAAGAGATGACAAATGACAGATGACAGATGACAGATGACAGATGAAAGATGAAAGATGAGAGATGACAAATGACAGATGACAGATGACAGATGACAGATGACAGATGACAGATGACAGATGACAGATGAAAGATGACAGATGACAGATGATAGATGACAGGTGACAAATGACATATCACATATGGAATATATAAGCAATAAAAGACAGATACTATGTTTATGACAATTACATGATGTTAAAATTTGTATATATATTGTAATTTGTATATGTGTTGGAGTATTCCGCCCAACTTACAAAAATCCAGATAAACGTAGAAAATTTTATATATAATTATATATTACATTTTTTATTAATAATAATAATAGGCTATAAATATAATTATTTTATAAGTCTGTAAAAATAATTCTAGTAAACCTAATAATTTGATCACACAACAATCGTTAAGATCAATAAATTTAATTTATTTTAAGAAATTGTAAACAATTCGAAATGTAATATTTTATAATTGAAATTAATAAAGAAAAAAAAAAATTATCACAATAAGTAAGTAATAATTATAGATACAATAGTGGATATAACTGTATATCTATATATCAATAATGTAATTAAATAAAATCCGAATTAAAATTCGAATAGAAATTTTAATAATTTCTAAAAGCATTTTTAATTAAATAAATTTATTTTTATAGTTATAATAATATATTTTACATTGAAATTTTGGTTCATTTTTATAACTCACAGATTTTCTATAATAATACTTTCTAATTAAATTTATAATTATTACATAAATCTATTTTTATACTTATAATAGTAGATTTTACTTTGAAATTTTGGTTGATTTTTATAACTCACAGATGTTCTAATAATAATATTTTCCAATTAAATTTATAATTATTATATAAATTTATTTTTATAGTTATAATAATAGATTTTACGTTGACATTTTGGTTGATTTTTATAACTCACAGATGTTCTAATAATAATACTTTCTAATTAAATTTATAATTATTACATAAATCTATTTTTATACTTATAATAGTAGATTTTACTTTGAAATTTTGGTTGATTTTTATAACTCACAGATGTTCTAATAATAATAATTTCTAATTATATAGTTATAATTTATAATATATATTACGATGATAATATTAAGAAATGTTATTCATACATCTGTGAGTTATAAAAATCGATCAAAATATTTGTATAGCTCATACTTGTATTAATAACATCTCTTAATAAGCTATAAAATTAATAAAATTAAAAATCTAAAATTGGCTAACACTATAAAAACACGTCTACTGATGAGTTATTGTTTATTAAATAATTTATTATTTAGTATTCAATAGTTTTATAAAAAATAGTTTGTTAAGATTTAGGTTACGTTTACATTAGGCTTTATATTAGCATAAAATAATTAATTAAATGTTTTTACTTGCCATTTTGTGATTTGTAAATTAAATTTATTAATAAATATTTAAGTCAGGTTAGTTTAAGTAATTACAAATCAAAGGTGTAAATATTCTAGTAATATAAGGTCTTGAGATATATATAATTAAAATATATGAAAATAACATATTGTACAAATACATTAAGGCATTAAATAAAATAATAATAATAATAATAATAAAAATAATAATAATAATAATATAATAATAATAAAAAATAGTTTTACAAAATAACTGTAAATAAATCTTTTAAAACACCTGCTTAAGTAGTAAAAATGCATGCATAATGTCTCTATATACTTTGTATTATCAAATGTGTTCATAACACAATGTATGCAAAGTATGCTAGTAGTGTTTACTAGATTTTATTAATTTGCTATTTTGCAAAGAGAATATAAAATCTATCTATTTTTTTTTAATTTGCCAAGTATAAAAAATTTATTTTAAGCTTTAGTCTCAAATAATAAAAAACTGTAAAAAGTTAAAAAAAAACATTATAATATTTTTTACGTGTTCGAAAACATCGCACTGAATAATATGTTGATTGGATTTGATTATCTGTCAAATTTTTATTATAATGTCAACTATACTATAGATATATCCATTAAAAGAGCACTAAAAAGTAATCAAAAAAATAAAAATAAGTTCTTTAAAACAGTCACAATAAATTTTGAAATGAATACTGACAGAAGAAAAATCAACTGTCATCTTATTAGCAACTGTCATCTTATTATCAACTGTCATAATAATCAACTATATCGTACTATTATCAACAACTGTCATAATAATCAACTATCATGTTACCAATGAATGTCATAATATTCATATTCATACTTATTAGCAACTGTCATCTTATTATCAACTGTCATAATAATCAACTATATCGTACTATTATCAACTGTCATATAATCAACTAGCATGTTACCAATAAATGTCATAATATTCATATTCATACTTATTAGCAACTACTGTCATCTTATTATCAACTGTCATGATAATCAACTATATCGTTTTATTATCAACTGTCATGTTACCAATGAATGTCAGAATATTCATACACAAATAAAAAGTAGTGCGATAATCTACAGTGATTTTCAGAAAGTGATAATGTGAAATGTTAATGTGACATATAGTAAATGTGATAGGTTCGAAACATCTTAAGTAAAATTTTGAAATTATCTAAAATAACTAACAATTAAAATAATCATAGTTCATAAAACATTATCTAAATTGTTAGTCTAAACTGTAAAAATAATGAAATTAAATTTTAAAATAAATCAAAATTAATTTAAAATCAACAATGAAATAATTTATTTACCATGAACAATCTATAATTTAAAACGCAGAAAGTGACAGGACACTGCGATAACATAATAACGTGATTGACTAAAAAATTATTTTTGTGTAAAAGTCTATACAAGGGTTAAAACAAAATTTTATTGTATTTTTATCGTTGTTTTCATATTATTCTGTTAATTCCACACTATTTTTATATTCGTAAATCAACTTTAACATCAGTAAAACAACAAAAAAAACGAAAAAAAATCATAAAAACAAATCTACTTAAAAAAATCAAAAAAAATAAAAAAGCACAAAAAAATAAAGAAATTCTTCATTTTTACTCTTTTATTTGTTTGTTCATTTCCCACAAAATGAAAATTTTTGAAAAGTCAGAACTTATAAGATATTCTACTATTATTCCTATCTTAAGGAAAACAATATTATTACCTTATTTTTTTCAGAATGTCATACCACACATACACACAACCATCTATACCTACAAATCATATTATTACTTTATATATATATATATATATATATATATATATATATATATATATATATATTATAATATATAATATAAGAAAAATAATGATATATTTTTTGAATATCCTTGAAATATAACTAACTATAAATGTACAATGTATATCACTATCTACTTACTACTTTTTCATAATAATAAAAAAAAAAGAACAAAAAAAAACAAAAACAATAATAAAAATATAAACAATACAATAACTAAAACTATATCTTCAAATGACAAGTAAAAAAGACCTAATTTGTCATCCTCCAGTACCATAAGATAATAAAGACAAAAACAGAAAATAAAAACAATAAAAAAAAACAAAAAAACAACTGTAAAAAAGAAAAAAAGCCAAAAACACAAAACTTAGGCTAGAAAATTGAAAAAGAAAAATACTGAAAACAAATTTTTTTCGTTGGTATCGCAATAAAAACTGTTTTGGTATTTTTCCTCTTTTTACTTTCTTTTTTTTCTATTTTTTTTTTCTATTCGTTTTTCTTCTATAGTCTTTAGATGAATTCTTTTTCTTCATTTTGGTTAGTCCTATTTTGACACTGGAACAAACGAAATAGTTTAGTAGTACATATAAGTTAGTTTGTAAAGTATAATGAATTGGGTCGAGAGAGGGAGAAGGTAGACAGAGAGAGAGAGAGAGAGAGAGAAAGAGATAATAAACAGGAAGAATTAAATATAATGGGTAGAAAGAAACGGAAATAATTTTATTTTTATTTTTTTTTATTGTAAAACAAAAAGCTAAAGAATTTACACAAGATTTAAGATGGTAACAACAACAATAATACACTAATACAAAAAAAAAAATAAATGTGAAGATATACAGGATATAAAGACGAGTCCTAATTTAGAAAAATTAATGGTAAGAGTTTTGTGATATTAAAAAGACTTTTGAATTATAAATAATTAGTTTAGCTCAGGTTATTTTCAAACTGTCAAATAAATTTGACGTGTTTCGGATGTAGTTGGTAAATTGTAGCTTTCTGTTGTTTTTTGGCATATTTAATGAACTTTAATTGGCACAACTGTACCCCATTATTTTTTTGTTTTACGCTCTTGACAGTAACTTAGGTAGAATCACCTTTTCGTGCTTAATTAAGTACGGTACTGCAATTTTACACTACAATATCTACAACAAATTACTGACTGCACTCATTAAATAAAACTATTGCTATTATCAGGAACTAAGCCTTCTTAAATAGAACAGTTTTATTTCATTTAACTGATTACCAGATTATACTCTCAATTATTTTTTTTACTCATTTATCATATCCCAATAACAAAGGGTAGTAGACCAGGTCGAAAAACTAATATTATTTTTTTGCTTTATCGGGAATCGAACCTGGGACCTTTCACAGTACACTACACAACATACTTTTACACTACACAACATCTGCACTATTACTACCTGTTTAGTTCTTTCATTATGAAGAATTTATTTTTATTGTCTGAACATTAAAATGTATTGTTTAGGATTCTTCATCCAGCCGTATATACCACCCGTACATACAATATTTAATTATCAGATTTAAGGTCTTAATTAATTTTTATTTATAAATCTTGAATATTTCGAAGAAGATTTTGGACATATTATTCCGTACTACGCGGAAAAATTTTAACTGCACAATATTTGCTTCACAAAAAGCAAATTTAGGCGAGTGAAATGAAGACCAATGAAATAAGAAAGAAATATGTTGCGATTGAAAAATTCACCTCAGTCATTCAAAGTGTAAATAAGTAGTTATCCAGAATATAACAATCAGAAAGTACAACTATTATGTTACAAGCTTCACATACCTCGCGACAACAATTAATAAGATGCGATAATAGTATCTGTATCAGTCCGGAAGCAGATGCTACTATGCAAAAATAAATTTGCTATAATCAAAGTATAAATCAAGCAAAACAAAAAATATGACAATATACAAAACTTTAATACGACCTATAATAACGTATGGATGCGAGGCATGGACCTTGAATGTAGCCGAGGGGAATAATCTAAGTATATTTGATGCCGGTCCAAAACTATTGGAGAATGAAGAATATATAATTAGAATTAACATCGTCCTCAATAATATACCAGGTGTTTCAGAGTATGCGCATCAGCTTTTTAAGAGTGGAAGGAGCTGCTAATTTACTTTACAAGAGTTTTTTATTTGTTGACGTAGAATCTGAATTTGCATAAAAAAGTACCACTTCCCATTTAAAAATCTCGATTTCAGCCAATTTCGGCGATTTTTGGTCTTAAAAAACCGGTTTTCGGTAATTTCCGGAAATTGAAATACCACCAATCGATAGAGCTCCCTCGATTTGGTTAACCAAATTTTTTTTAAAATTTTAAAATAACAGCTCCTTCCACTCTTAAAAAGCTGATATGCATTCTCTAGAACACCTAGTATAATTCAGAATGAAGCCATTTTAAGACTTGCAAAAACCCAAAGACTAAAATGGCCTGGCTAAGTAATTATAGAATGCATGAAATTGGCAAACAGGCACTAGGCAGTGGTGTTAAATAGAAAACTGGACAGTAATCGTTGTAGAAGAAAATTAAGGCTAAGATGGGAAGGTAATCTTCAAAATTATGACCAGACCCTACAAATCCCAAATTGGAGAACAAGCGGAAGATCGACCATTTTGGAATAGTATTTTTGATAAAAGCCAATACTCACCCAGAGCTGTAGCGCTCTAAAATAATGATGACGATGATTCAATTGCAACGTAAATTTATTGTTATTCGAGTCAGATCGATAAAACGAAAATAACTGTATAAAAACTGTATTACTTATTAAACTCAATTTACGACTAAATATCAAGTATATCTATCCCAACAGATCGGATATAACATCTAAGATCGCACTAAGAAATCAAAGAAGCGAAATTTCTATGAATCTATTTTTTAAATGACTGCAAAACAATGCATTGCAAAGTTGAATCAATGCTCAACACCAGTATACGTGCATAAATAGTAATTATGTATTGTAAAATACCTTTCCATGAACGACAATTTGCAGATTTATTTTGATTTCGTTAAAATTATTCAATTTTGAAGTGATAACTTTCAGAAGAAGATGTCAAAATTTTCTAATCAACGTTTTTTATCTACCGGCGGTCTTATACGCAACTGGTCCATAGTATTTTAATATATTTTTTTTTAATTCTAATTTAATTTGGGATTAAACACAAAACTCTGGTTAGAATAGAACTGCTGCATCTATCTATAAATTTTATAATACAATCTATTCAATTTAAATTTAATGCCAACAGGTCCGTATACAGAAATTCAATTCAGGTTTAACAATTTTAATTTGTGACTCGTATAATGAAAAATATATATGTATGGATATATTATATATATATAAAAAGATATTACTTGTAAATTTGGTTTACCAAATAGAGTTATAACAAAGCCAGCTAGTTAGAGTTTTAAGAAGTTTTCTATGCTCTTGTTAGAAAATTGAACAAAATGTTTTTTTTTATTGTTTTCTATCTCTACAAATTTGTACTAGATAATAGTTTACATTATATTTGAAGTAATATTGGGAATTGATAAAGAACAATTTGTTAACAATAGTTCAGTTCTTTATCAATTTCATGTAATATGGGGTCAATCGCAAATGTCTATTTGAAATTCAATAGAAAAGACTTTAAAAAGTATCGCGGATGCCTATTGCAACTATTAGACTTGTCAAAAACGTTGCTACATTTACTTCATAATATTTGCTGTCAAAAATATTATAAATTCTTTGTAAATTTATTTTACTTTGATATTTTTTTTAATCCTTAATTGCATGAAGTCTTTAATTTTAACTAGATTTTAGAATATGATATATTTTATCTAATAATGAGTCCAGATATGTCAAACCTGTAAAATAGCTATAAAATTTAATTTAAAATATGTGTCAAATATGACACATTATGCAGTATACGAACAAAAACAGAACGATTTATTATTGCTTATTTTTAATTAATTTCATTTATCACAAAACATAAAAAAAAAACAATATTTAAATTTATCACAATAAATCGCAAAAAAAAATACACATATAAAAATAAAACTTAATGAATTCATATTTTATAAAACATTTTATATGCTAATAAATAAAATGCTAATAAAAAAAGAAATCTCTTTCTACGGGTAATTTGGAATTTGAACTTATATTTCGTCTAATTGTTCCGATTGAATTAATACCTTCTTTTTTATGAAAATGTATATTTAATGGTATTGAAGAGAAATAGTTATCGAAATACAAGGAGTGATTAACATATTTTGGAATAGGGCGGGTTAACCTGATCACAACATTTAATGAAGCGCTGAAATTAGACTCGGTTGCATGTCGTTTTAAGTTCTCTTGTCCCGTATATATTTGAAAATTGTAGATGTAGCCTTGTCATAAATTTAATACATCTCTTAGGTATTCCACAATCATGTTCCCCATCATTACGACTTTTCATTATATCGCAAAGTGTATATTTTGTTTAATTTTTCAAATTTGTTTGCACAGTCATATTATCCTGAACTATTGTACTGCCAATATCCTGAGCCCAGTACGACCAAGTATTAGATAATTTGTGAATAGTTGTATATATAATATACCGATAAATTTGTTTATATACTATTGTATTTATAATGAAAGGATGTGAAATATTCTTAGTAGCGGCATATAAATATGTACGGTTCACAATAGCTTCAATTGTTTCTTTTTCAAATAGGTAGGTAATCTTTCTTCACCGCAAAAATTTATTTCAATATCTTCCAAAGAACCTTTCGTCCAAAAAACTTTTTATACTTTTATTTTAACAGTTTTATTTCGGTATCATCGTTATCTAACTTATATAAGTCAGATAACTCAACATCTTCAGCTAAGTTTTCTTCAAATAAAACTGGCATGTTTAAAATATTACTTGGCGATATTGAAATTATTTCTCCATCTGTTTCTCTACCAATTTCATATTTTTCATCCCATTCTTCATGATCATTTTCAAAATCATCTTCGCTTTCATGTTCATCATCCTTCCAATCTCGTAATATTGCCTCAATGTCCCTTTGGTTCAATTTGCGATTTGTCATGTTATCTAATTAAAAAAAAAAATTTCCAAAACAACGAAAAAAAAAAATAATAATAAATTTGCCCGCCAATTTGCGCCAAAATTTTTTATATTTTCCATATAAAAAATTTATGTTTCAAATATGACACATGAGTTAAAATTTTTTACAATTGCATGGTGTGTCATATAATTAGGATACATAAATTTTAACTCTTCCTATTAATTAAATAATTTAATATAATATAGAGGAATAACTTTCATTTAAATGCTTAAACCAAATTCTATAAAAATAATATAGAAAAAATTTGAAAAACACTGAAAAATACGTACTTAAAACTTTAAATAATATACACTTGGTATATACTCTTTTAAAATCACTTTAAAACTACAACAATTACTCATATCACATCGCCAGATAAAATTTAACTGCAATATCAAAATAAAAATACACTCAATTTACTCCCTTGAGTGCTATTTTTGAGTAGAATATCTTTTGAATAGAATATAATGGGAAGGACTTTTTTCTATTAATAGAATTTTAAAGTCGCCGATATTTTGTTGATAGACATTAACCGATTTAGTAGAAATGGAGAATAAGTAAGCTTTGATTATAATTATTTCGGTGTTTTGTTTCGATTTCGGATTAATTTAAATAAATAATTGTGAAAATGAGTTTGATTTAGACTAATTTTTTTGATAAAGAGGTTTTTGTAGGCATCTTTTCCAATTTCTATATTATTTTCCATCAAACTCACAATTTTCTCAAATTACTAAAACTTTTTCTTAAAATAAAAAACAACAAATATTAGAAAACATATAAAATTAAAATAATATTGAAACTTACTTATTCTCCATTTCCACTTTTTCCGTTATTGTCTATAAACAAAAATGTCGGCGACTTTGAAATTCCATTAATAGAAAAAAGTCCTTCTCAATTGACCCCTAGATAATAGATTGACCTCTATATAAATATATATAATATAAATTTGATCTGTCTATAACAGAACTATGTTTATGATTCTATAATAAATTTGATTACTCAATTTGTTTTATTAATATTTTTCTATATTTTTATTAATTAAAAATGTAATCGCATATAGATTCTACAGTATGTTAAAGAAATTATTTGTTAACAAGCAATTTCAGTCAAAGATACCATAATCTAATTTATCAGTTTAAAAACTGTATCCAGCAAGTGTTTGAAAATTATAATCATTGTTAACAATCAACCATTTTCCAGATAGTCCAATTTGATATTTAAAAAAATTAATAAAGGTACTTTATAATTTGCAATAATAATTATTATTGTAACATCTACACTGAATTGTTCAACAACAATTTACCATCAAAATTTAAATAAAAAATATTTTTGAATAATTTCTGGAACAAAAAAAAATTAATTTGTTGTGAGAGCTTAGATGTAAAAATTTTCTAGTTTTCATGCTTACTGAAAAATTTGTCTTATTTTATTTTAATAATGTGTTGTATATACAGTTTTAAGAGTGTGTGTGTGTAGACATATTTTACTACTAATACAATTTACTTTCTATTTGATTTCTTATTAAAAAACATAAACAAAAACAAAAGAAAAACAAAATATTATATTATTATCAACCCCTTGCTTTCAAAGTTCACTAGAATGAGTGACGCCAAATTTATTATCATGATTTCCTTAAATATATTTATTTTATAGGTCCTTGATACCCAAAAGATGATTTTCTTTCTCATAATACAAATTCATAAATTATTTTTCAATTCATCTGAAATTACTATATATATATATATAATATATATATATATATATATATACTATATGTATATACTATATATATATATACTATATATATATACTATATACAAATATATATACCTCGTGTCGTTTATGTCCTTTTTTGTTATTTCAGAATTAATCAGACATTGCAATACTCTTTGTAGAAAAAAAAATAGAGACGGATTTTTGTTATTTTTAGCTAAAAAAAAATCAATCGTAAAAATTTCAAATAAATTAAATTTTTTTAGACAAGGATATTTTTTTCACTAATAAATGGTTAAAAAAAATAATTTTTGTTATTTTTATTAAAATTCTACAATAGTTGTAAAGAGGTAAGTCATTATACTTAAAATTGTTTTCAACTATTTAAAAGTTTTAGTTTAAAGGGTAATGAACATAAAAATAAGAACAAAAAATTTGGATCTTAAAATTTACTTCAATTAAATTTAAAGGGAAAATTTAAAATGAAAAATGAAAAATTTTAAATTTTAATAACAATTCAGTATTGATATCGGAGTTCTATAGTGAAATTTTCAATTTTAAATACTATAAAAATCGATATACATTTACAAACAAATAAAAATCAAATTTCCATTATCCTTAAAGTAAAAGCAAGATTTTTTCGTAGAATTTTTATTTACTGTGAACGATTTGTTATCAACTTTAATCCGATTATCAGTAGTTTTAAGGTGAAATTCGAAAGCCACAAAATGGCATTACCTTGTAGTGCTTAGAATTGAAATTATATACGTTACATGTATATCAAATTAATACCGTGGGGTGAGTTGCTGAAATGCAGAATAAAATGTTTAAATTCAATTTAAATATAGCTTAAAGCTATAAAAATAACCACTTCATTGTAAAATATATAACAAAGTTTTGAAAACATTTTGGAACACTATTTTGACAATATAAATACACACAAATACATTTTGACGTTTAAATCATAATTTTTTGTTTTTGTAATATAAATGGGTAATAATTTAACTTTTTGTTTAACTTTCGTTACATGAAAATTAATATTGCCAAATTTTCATAGATCAGCACATGTTTTCGGCGGTAAAAATATAATTTATTAACATGTTTTGCTATAATTTGGCAATAAGCTTTTCAGCGGAAAATGTATGCTAATTTATAATTTTAATCAATTTTGATAACATTATCTATGAAATGTGTATACAAAATGTAATGTAAATTTTTTCGCTACACACTCTGCTCTTGCTTTATATTTGCACTACACATTTGCTATACATTTATATGCAACTATAAGCTCAAATTCCCTAGAAGATAAAATTCATCGTTTCTACTAGAAGGTAATTGGCGCAAGCGACATTAACTATAGAATACGCAACAGTAGCCAGATCGATAGAAATGTGTGGAAATAATGTTGATAGCAAACATGAAACACAGTATATGAACCACTATATATCTTGCCTTGGCTTGAACGCTATGTTCCCAAGAGCATGGAAGACAAATATAAAGAAATGAATGCCAAGAACTATATACACAACTCTGTCTTTAGTATTCATACAAATAGTTTAGTTATCGTTAAGCTAATTTATTACCTAGCGTTACTTATCGTTAAGAATAGAGTGTATATAACTGAATTAATATGAAAACGTAAGATAAGCCGATTTGTAGTTTCGATGACAATGGGGAAATACCCCTCCTATCTTAACATTGATAATTAGGATTTTGAACCGAATTTCCACTCATATAACGTTGTCACATTTGATATTGTATATTTGCAGATGATGGGCCGCTTGATGAATGAATCCCGTTATTAAATACCCTTTTCTTAACTTTCAGTTCATTGGTAGTAAACAAAAAAATAACAGTTTTTTCAATACGTGCAGGAATGCCCAATAACCCAGGAGCTACCAGTTGGATTTAGAGGGACTTCAACAATATCAGAGTACAACGAAAGTACTACAAGATTTCCAATTTGTCATCACAGTCTAAAACTTTTTTCAAACTTAGTCTCTAACTATTGAATCAGGTAATCAGGGAGACCAAATCCAATGTCAGAACGCTGACACGGTTTATCAAAAATCATAGTCCATTTAACAAGCATCTATTCAAGATTGGTAGATCGAACACAGACATGTACAGATTCTGCTTCTGCATATTCTATTTATTTGCAACGCCATACCTCGCAAAAGACATAAATTATTTCAGAAATAGACATTGCCTGAAATTGATATCAAAGCAACAATAGGGTTTATCAAGGACATAGATCTACAATTCTAAGATAATAAACGAAGAAATAAATTACATAAATTTCCCCATCATAAACATAATAAAAAATATGTCACCAGTACTGCGATTGACCACGAGAATATTACACAAGGTACTATGAAATCACTGAAGGGATAAAATAAATAAGTTAAGGTAATTTGGAAAAATCTACAAATTAATACAACCTACTGTGAGCAATATACTGTGCTAAGGGAGTTTCTACAAACTACTACGAGAATATTGTAAGGTATATTGTAAAATCTGAAGTACTGTTTGCTAAATATTCAATAAGAGCATCTTTTAGCTTATCTTCTACCTCTTGCCCCTACTACTCTTAGCTGAACTTTAGCTTTAGTTCTGCTCTAATTGGCAATTGCTAATTGATTGGACTGTTTTGATTCTTCAAAAAGCAATGCTTTAACTTTAATAACAGCAATACATATTTAACAATAACAACAAAAATAACTAGCAATAACAGCAATGCTTTTCTGGATGAGCATGATAATACATCGTCATTTATGATCTACCTCTTCTAAACGTGAAATCATTTCTTGCCTTTGCGAAAAAATGCTAACAATAAAAGAAAGGGGTATCCCCTTTAGTTCCGCATATGAAGCATTTACCAGCGAACTGCCGGATGATTCGGGATAAGTTCATTCATTCTTGAATTTTGTTCGGGAAGATGTTTCCTTACAGCTTTCCCATGTTGCGGAAATGGATTTTTAAAGCCACTTGCCAATTGTTACTATTCCCTTAAAGACAGAATGGATTTAATTTTAGTTAATTTGAAATGTTAATTCAGGATTTACATTTGATTTGATTTTTTGTAGGATTTAGCTACCTAAGATGCTGCAATGGTACAAGAAGATATTACATGAACGTTATAGAAGACACTATAGTAGTACTATAAAGAACTGCGGGAAATACAAAGAACTGTGTGGCACCATTACAGTACTACGCAATACAACGGTAAGACGACTAGATTATTTTTAACATCCTTTAGAAGTTTCTGAGTACTTAAAATGATTTATGATTTCAATTTATATAATATTAATATTTTAATTTAATAAATAACTCATATTTTTTTGTATTAAAGTAAAATAATATGAGGATGTGCAGTATTAAAACAAAACAATGGTTTGTTTGTAAATTCAATTTACTTTGATTGAATTGGTGGGGAATTGGAAACACACGAATATAAACGTTTTATTGTTAATTTATTATTTTTTACTAGTAAAGCCTAAAATGTCTTTTTTTTATATACATATATTTATATATACATTTATTTTTATATATATACCTACCTATAAAGATAAAATAATAAAATTAGATATTACCTAAAATTTATGATTTTGTTTTCTTATTATTTTGATGAAAATAAATAAATTTTCTATTGGAACAAATTATTTGCTGACACAATATTATTATACTACAAATTAGTTATAATAATGTTTTTTTTTATAAATTTACATTTTGGTCATAAAGTAGAGTAGAGCTATATATGTATAAGTAAGTATCAGTGAAATATAATTTTTTGTTTATTAAGAAAATTTTGTGACTGTTTCCCGACTGTTGAGAATGCTTTGATTTTGTAAATTGTTTTTTTTTTTTTTTTGTTTAATAAATGTAAATCATTACGTATGAGGTTGTTGTCTTAGATAAATAAATAAATAAATAAAATGTAGTACCAGGGATAAATTGAAATGATTGAAAACACTTTTAGGGTATATTGATCTCAGTATCTATTCAGACAGCTGTTCAGACCAACTTCCAGTGTCCGAAATATGCTTGCAGTTGAACCATTTTAAAATGAATAACTGAGAGTTGAAAAAATATTTCTTTGTCACATATACGGGTATGGAAAAGTTTTTATAACAACATGTTTTTTAATGTTAGAGTATAGAAAACTTCTCAAGAGTTCGGAAATAAATTCATTTATTTAATTGGGAAATTTTCAAAATACAAATAAACCATTTTCTTATGAACTTCCTTTACTATTATAATTATAACAAAAATATTAAAAAAACAAAAAAAATAAATTAGCCTTCCGGAAAAGTTTATATACAGTTAATGAAACTTGAATAGGAGCACTAAACGAAAAATCTAGTATGGACATCGGTTTGAAAACAAGTCAACGATATAATTGGCATGAAAGAGTGAAAGAAAATTAGTTTAAAAAATTAGAAATAAGTCTAAGAAAATTACCTGTGATCTAAGAAAAACAATGAGTGATTTAAGAAAATTTGAATTCATTCCGAAAGAGAGTAATTACTACTCGTACAGAATTGTAATAATTTATTAAGAATTTTTTTATGAAATTTATAGAAAAATATTTAAATTTTTTAATTATTAATTCTAAATTTATTGTAAATAATTAAAACAAACAATTAAAAAAAATAATCTTTGAATTTAATTCAGTTCAACATATGCTCAATTTAAATTTTGAGCTAAACCGTATAAGATCAATCTGCGATACAATCAAAACTTAAGCATGTATCTCTAATCCAATTGTGAGCAAAGAAGATTCAATTGGATTCAATTCCGGACTGCTTGATTGTCAATCTAAAAGGGGGATATTTTTATGCTGAAGCCAATTTTTTGTTACTTTAACTGTATGGCATGAAGCAGCCAATCCTTCTGAAATGTAATTTCTCCCATATTTGGTAATCGATAAATGGTCAGTGTCGGTTCATAATATATATATATATATATATATATATATATATATTTCGGCATTGACTGTAGCATCATCAATAAAGTGGAGGATGTTATTCATACGCCTCCAAACCATTAGATTTGCTAGAAACTACAACTGTTCTTTTAAGACAGTCTTTATGATATTCTCATGTCTTTATATTTATGATCATTTTCCGATTTTCACCAACAGTTGAATCAAATTTAGATTCATCATTGAATATAGATAATTCCCGTGGTTTACATGTTTAGTACTGTCTCTCCTTGTACAGTTTTAGCCATTTTTTTTCTTTTGTAATCAGTTTCTTCTTCCGGTGTAAAGGGGTTATAAAGCCGATCTTATCTTTAGCCTAAATCAGAATTATTATTAAGTCACAAAGTATAATTGTTAAGCCAAAAAATATCAGATTATTACTTTTAATAAAAATTCAAACCCAATTTATGGATTCACTTGTCTATTACAATCACTAGATCACGTAATATTCCAATCCATTTTTTGTTTATGTCACGGGCCGAGTTTAGTCGGCTTATGCAACATATTTTCAATAAAATTCGGGCATCTCAATCAGTTTTATAATTTTTTGATCTAGCTTATTTTTTAATGTCGCAATTTCCTAAAGTGTTAAAATTTTTTGTAATAACTCCAACTGTATACTTTGCAACTTTAAAAGTTATAGGAATTATACCACTTTCCGCTATTACTGAAAATCACTACAGGGCATTAAGGCGGTAATTAATAAACCTTTAATATCAGCAAAACTGTCCTGTAACGCGTCATCGTCAAGAGATTATCACTACTATTGCTTTATTATCCTGGAACCAATCAATTCTAATCATTTTATATATGAGGCGGTCCCAGCCAATCCAAGACCAAGCGTTTAATTTTTAAAAATGAGTTTTTGTCATTTTCTATTAGAAAATAAAAATTTCTGTCATCGTTTAAAGAAAACATTTTTTTTCTAAAAGGATTAAGCTGCTTGAAGTGATTAATCTTTTTTCTAATGCAATTTTATCTCTAAAGTATGTTTTTTACATTATCTATTCTGGCTCGGAGCGCCTAATATAGATAACGGTATTTATATTATGAAACCAAGCTTGCAAAAAAGTGTAATAACTTGCATTGAAACAGTCGGTTTAAATATGTTGAAAAATTCGATCAAAATTTGAATAATTTTTCAAATTTGCAGTATCAGAATTAAAAATGGTTAAGGTCGTAGAGTATATTTTTTTACATATTTCCATTTTTAAGATAGTAGTTTACCTATTAGTAAATTTTGCGTATATTCGTGAAGCGTTGACATTTATAATAACTTCCTAGCTAATTCATCTATACAACTGGAATATTTATTTATTAGTAAATTCTAAGACATTATTCCCAGCTCAAAATTACAGTTAACTCGTACTTGAATTAGCTCAAAGTTTGAGCCTGTGTATTCACTACATCCGTGAGCTAGTTCAAAATTTGACTTGATTGGATTTTATTGTTTTACAATGGAAATTTTATTTTTTTCTCAAATAGTTCAAACTGTATTTTGGAATAAAAAAGTGTGGGTTTCCAGCTCAAAATGTCAGTTAACTCGTACTTGAATTAGCTCAAAGTTTGAGCCTGTGTATTCATTACATCCGTGAGCTAGTTCAAAATTTGACTTGATTGGATTTTATTGTTCTACAATGGAAATTTTATTTTTTTCTCAAACAATTCAAACAGTTAACTCATACTTGAACTAGCTCAAAGTTTGAGCTTGTCTGTTCATTAAAACGGTGAACTAGTTCAAAACTGTACTTGATTGGATTTTATTGTTCTTCAATGGAAATTTTATTTTTTGTTTCAAATAATTTAAACATAAAATGTCAGAACTAGCTCAAAGTTTGAGCTTGTGTGCTCATTACAACCGAAAGCTAGTTCAAAATTTGACTTGATTGGATTTTATAGTTCTTCAATGGAAATTTTATTTTTTCAAAGAATTCAAACTGTATTTTGGAATAAAAAAGTGTGAGTTTCCAGCTCAAAATGTGAGTTAACTCATAGTTGAATTAGCTCAAAGTTCGAGCTTGTATGTTCATTACAACCGTGAGCTGGTTCAAAAATTGACTTGATTGGATTTTATTGTTCTTCAATGGAAATTTTATTTTTTTTCGAATAATTCAAACTGTATTTTGGAATAAAAAAGTGTGAGTTGTCAGCTCAAAATATCAGTTAACTCATACTTGCTCAAAGTTTGATGGAAATTTTAATGGAATTTTTTTTTTTCAAATAATTCAAACTGTATTTTGGAATAAAACAGTGTGAGCTGCCAGCTGAAAATGTCAGTTAACTCATACTTGAGCTAGTTCAAAGCTTGAGCTTGTGTGCTCATTACAACCATGAGCTATTTCAAAAATTGACTTGATTGGATTTTATTGTTCTATTCAATGCAAAATTTTATTTTTTCAAACAATTCAAAATGTATTTTGGAATAAAAAAAAGCAATTTTTATTTCTTTTCCATCCTTTAAAAAAGAAAATTCTTCGAAATTTCATATTCGTTGATTTAAATTCATCTAAACAATCCATTTAAAAGGATATATTAATATATAGACTGCTACGTGCTCATAATAATTTTAAATATTTTGTTATATTATTATTTATGGTACAGAAAATGTGTGTATTTTTAAAGGAAACACACAAGAGGTTTGTTTAACATTCTTCGAATGTCAATTTAATAATACTGGAAAAAATATTGAAAATTCGATACGAAAAACAAAAAAACACAAAATTGGTTGATTTCTTTTAAAATATTTCAATTTTAGCAATAGAAATTCTGTTTTAAAATAATATTTTTTGAAATTTTTGTTAGATTATGATTTATGTCCTGGTATGGGATTTAAAATCAAAAAGAGAAAAATAAAATTCTAGGAAGTTAATTCCTTAAAGGAAAACGAATATAAAATAATGAAAATTATGCCTAAAAATTTCATCTGTTATAAATTACACATACGCTTTTTATAAAAAGCGGCCATGAATTTCATGTTTTTTTTTTTTTGCTAATATTGCATAAAATTTTATTATTTCGTAATGCTGTCTGTTTTCGTAAGAATTTAAAAATAAAATCTAAATTTAAATAAATATTTTGATATGTGTATTTTAGTAATTTAAATTATTTATTTAATTATTGTAAGTTTGTATATTGCTTAGTAATTGATACTATTTTGTTATTTTTGTTATTATAATGTTTAAAAATTATTTTGTTTTGAACGTAGAGAATAACGAATTTTAAATTTAACTAACTTGACATTCAGTAATTTTTCAGTAATGAATCAAAATTGATTATTGATAAGCAATAGCTGTTTACATACCAGATAGGCTAATTTTTGTTTTCAATTTATATATTAACAGTTAAGACTTACAATTGCTAACCAATGCTTTGTTTAGCATCTTCTGAAATGATAAACCAATGATTAAATTTTTTTCATTTTCAAAAATATTAATAAGACACTTGCAAAGTTAAAAAAAAACGTATACTTATATATGGGATAGTTGCCAAGGACTACAAGGTACTTGCAACTCAATATTAATCAATTAAATCAGGTATTTAGGGAGATTAGATCCAATGTCAGTGTACTTTCAGTCGATATTTACATTTTTAAGATAGATAAGATAGATAGACATAATAACAAATATCTGTTCAAAATTGATGGATGCATCATAGTTCAACACAGATAGATGAAAATTCGGTTTATGGGAAGATGAATTTTCCTTTCATCTTCTATGTGAATGCCATGTCATATAGCTTGTAAATGATATAAATATTTACAGATATGTTCAGCGCCTAATTCAGAAATTGACATTAATGGAATAATAGTGTTGACCATCAGTGGCTTAGATCTGCAATTTTAAACGTATAATGGATTTGGAAAGGTCTACACTCTACATATAACAACCCAGATTTGGCAAACAAATATTAATAATCTTTGCGAGTGAATCTCCATAGTCTTTTATATGAACTTAGCTATTTCTCATAATATATGCCATAGCTATTGTATTCGTATACGCTAGGTATATTAATCCAATTAATATATCTTAGAAAAAATGACAATGCTTTACTAGTCCTAACTTTTTATACATTTATACTGATTCTATTACTTGTAAGATTTACCAAATTAGAGTAAAATTTGTCCTTTACTACTATAACCCTTTGAAGGATGCTGCGAAATGTTTAGGATTCTTAAGCAGAAGTAGTAGATCTTTCAACCTCCTATTAATATATAACGCAATACATTTGGCCTCGACTTAAATGTAACTCGCATATTTGAGACGGTGCACCAAATATCAGCCTACAGTACCTAGATAAAGTACAAAACGAGCCATCAAAATTATCAATGATAGAGATATTACACAACTCCCAACATCATTAAGTCATCGCCGAAATGTAGGAGCAGCCACTCTGTTTTATAAATATCTATATAATATTTATAAATATCAAAATACAATCATTCTAGCGTAATACTCGTAGGGCAGCCCTCACTCATAAATTTGTAGTAGAGCCTCTTCGAACCAGAACTGTTAAATATAAAAATTCTTTCATCAACCGTACATAATAAATTATGGAACATCTTACCATCTTTTGTGTTCCCTTAAACGTAAAACTTAGAAGTTTTCAAGAGACGGGTAAATAAATATCTGTTAACCTGTCCGTAAATTCTGTACTAACTATTCTATTCTGTTCTATCTTAATTCATTTCTCATTTCATTACTCTTTACTATCCTTCTTTTTTCTTCATCTTAATATGGGTTAAATTTTGCAAAGGCAGTTAGGGTGCTTATCCCATTATTTTGGCCTAATATAAAAAAAAACACACTTAATTTTACTTCATAAGTCTAATGCAATTTAACTTCTAAGGGTAAATATTTTTTTCCGTCTTATTTAAAATAAGCCCCAAAATTAAATTAAACTAAAAAGGTCTAAAAATTCTATTTTTATTAGTTGGCTATTGTATATGTATCATTACCAATCTTTACCGATATTCTTGATATGTTGCGGAATTTCATCTTGGATCGTTAATATTATTGTAGGACAATGCCGGAAGCCCGGATACTCTTATAAGCTTATAAATCACTATTGTGTATAATTTTAATTATATTATTTTATGGATTATAAAATGTCTAGAATAAACCAAGATACATCATGTAGAGCTTACAAAACATTGTTCGGAAAAGTTTGGACATTTTTATTGTTCTCCATTGGAAAAATCTTGTTTTTTCCAAATCCTGGTCTTTTTGTTTAGTTTTAATTTAAAAAAAAAAATATTATATAAGTACTGGTTTTATCTGATAAGACGGATGAACGCAAACGATAAGGTTTTAAAAACCCAATCTTATGTCGTCGGGGCTAACGCCCTTCTTAGTTCTATCAATCGCAAATAAAAATATCAACCAATTAAAATAAAACAAAATTTTTTAAAACAAAATTTTGGAAAATGTAAAATTCTGTGTGGACGAAATTTTGTAAAAACCAAATTTTGTATACAGACAACATTATAAAAGATAGAATAAGACCTCTTTACTATAGCTGTATATCATATTTTTAGATTGATTGTAGTAAAATTTTATTTTCTAGTACAATTCGAAATCATCTACTGACATACAGCTTAATTTTCCCTGAATTTATAGTTTAATCGTGCATTTAGGGACCCTTGTCATTTTTTAACTTTAATATTCCTATATAAAACTGCTAGTAAGTTTCAATCTCATTTTATTATGGTCGGAAAATGGTTAAAATTTCATTTCATTGTAGTTTGTGTTAATGGGACCGGCATAATCTATGCCCACATTAGTGAAGAGTAATGCTAGAATGATGCGCTCTTTGGACAACGCAGACATGACCTGAGTTAGTATTTGACCCTTGAATCGAAACCACCTCATGCAATGGGATATACGGTTCTCTCTAAATTCAACAACTCTCTCTCTTCACTACATTCAACAACCGTAGGATCCAAAAAGATTTTCGTTCCGTATGTGTTATAATTTAATAAAAATTTTATAATAATTTGAACCCTCCAGGTGTAGACTGTCCAGGTTAATTTTATCTATTTTATTGATTTTAAATACTTAAAAATTTGGTGAGGTATGATTTGTAAAGTTTGGTAGTACCTACGGTAATTGGAAATTTTTTAAATTCATTTAAGTCCGCATGACCTAATTGACCGCAGATTGTCATCAAATTATTGTTGTCAAGAAAACGATTTATATAATAGTGCTGTCCTTTTCCACAGGTTGTACTTTAAGAAGGTTGGAATATTCTGTAAAAAAAAAAACACATTATGTGTTTGAATTATCAGTTCCAATGCCACATTGTCATCTCATCATTGGTTAAATATAAATATTTCGGGTGATTGAGATGTTTACATTGCCTAAGAAGCGCGTCACTCCAGTATTACTCTTCACTAACTTATTGACATAGATTATCCTAGTCCCATTAGCATCAAAAGCATATAGCCGATTCTATATGTATGACCTTGTTTGTAAGGTATACAAAAATGCATATATAAGACTTTAAAATTTTGACTTGACCAGAGAATGTTGCTTTTTATGTTAATGGGATCGGCATTATCTATGCCCACGTTGAACGGACTTGGTTTAAATAATTTATTAATATTGTCAAATTTTTTCTCACCAACAATTTTATGAGATCGCAATTGCATTGATATTTTGGAGCTTGCACAACCATTTCCATTGATTTCGGAAAGACAAATGGATAAATTTGCGCTTTTTTGTATGTTACCACCATAACTTTCGTTTTCTATTTCATCATTGACTCTATACATAGTCTCACAATTTAGTCAAATATCTCGAATATGTTGTCTAGAAGAAGATCGAAAATGATAAATTTGTGACATGAATTATTAAATTTGATTAATTTTTTTAGAATATTCCAACTGTAAATTTCTAATTTTTTCAAATGAATAAAAAAAAAAAATCTAACTAATCTAAATCTTTAAAGGACATTTTGGTTAATAGTATCCTTGTATACCAAATTACTTCCTCATCAAATTGATAATCTCTTAATATCCGGAGTAAAATTTGTTTTTGCTTTTTTGTATTTGACTTATAACTACTGTGCTGCTGATGCTGCTAACTGCAACGATTAATAATAAATCCTTAATATTGTAAAATCTTTTTTGTTTTTTTTTTTTTACAGTTTTTAAAAGGGATATTAAAGAATTTATTTTGAATTTTCTCTTTCCTGAAATAATTCACAATCAAATTCGGATGTTAAGAAAAATAATTAAATTATGATTTAGATTTCCTTCGCTTTAAAGGATTTTATTTTGAAAATGGCTTTGATATTTAATTAACAAATAAAAATCAAGAAGTATATTATATGTATATAAAAGTAACTGTAATTTATTTTGTTTTTATTATTGGATTTGAATGAGAAGCAAAAGAGTATATCATTATGTTTATTTCAGAGATGATGTGACATTGTTTAATAAAGTGTGCATTGTACTTTTTATATTGAATAATTAAATGTTGGTATATATATAAAAATTTTCATTTATTATATTTTATTAAAATATATATTTATATTTATAATATTTATAATAAAATAAAAAAACTATAATAGATTTACAAATTGTAATGGATATTACGTTTAAGTTTTGGTTGATTATTAAAACTCACAGATGTATTCATAACATTTTGTAATACGTAATAAAATCAATCAAAGTAGAAATATGTGTATAAATCCCTTAAATCCCTACTGATAGTAGTGTTATGATGAGCGAAACCATTCTTGTAATAATTATTTGTTGAATTAAATGTTAGTTTAAATGTTCAATAAATTTTTTGCTTACACCCCCTTTTTTAATAATATCGCCAAAAAGTATGCAATCCGATTATTAACTTAATATTAGTGAATGCTCTTAAATTATCGATAGCCACCTATGCGGCATGAGTAATGGCAATAAACCAGATATATAGGGAAAAAAATAAAAAGCTTTGGTTTATAGGAGAATAATGAGACTTTTCATCGACCCAAATATTGTAAAAAAATTTTAGTATTGAACAATCTGAGTGTGAAATACAAAATTTACATAAAAATTACTCTAAATAGTGGGACTAACAACGTTGTCAGGCGATCAGAAAAAATTTAAAAGCTGATATTTGATTGTAGAAGTAAGGGAAGAAGAGCAAGAGGTTTATATCTCGCACGTTGGATACATTCTTAATTGGAAGAACCATCACAATAAAATAAAATACTTTTATTGTCTCTATAAATGGCATAAATGAAAGAAATGAAAAAATGCAATTAGGAGGATTGATAGCGAGTTCGCAAAAAAGTCATAGCTCGATACATTGAACTGACCACTTGCAACAAATCATAACTGTGTCGAAGGACGAGGTCTGTTATTTCGTGGCTAACTTATGGAATATTCATTAAAACAAGCAAAAAATATTTCAAAAGTTTTTAAATCGGTCAAAAAATTTGGTTTGTAGAGAATTTTTTCATTTTAAATATTTGGCTATGCAGAAAAAGTTGGCAAAAAAATTCAAAATTTCAAATTTTCCGAATTGAATTGATTTCGTTGCTAACTTATGGAATATTCATTAAAACAAGCAAAAAATATTTAAAAATCTTTGAAGTCTGTCAAAAAATGAGATTTGTAGGAAATTTTTTGATTCAAAATTTTGAAAATTTTAACAACCCTAACTCAGGGAAAATTCATTAAAACTAGCATAAAAATATTTAAAATCTTTGAAATCGGTCGTAAAATGTGGTGTGTAGGAAATTTTAAATTTTTTTGAAAATGTTCAAAACCTTTTGGCTATGCAGAAAAAGTTGGAAAAAAAATATTCATTAAAACATAAGCATCCATAATGATCCGACATTGATGTTTCGTTTGATATATGCCATTTTGGTATTTTTTGACTCAAAAGTGGTGTAGCAAGCGATAGGTCTAGAACTTCTTCCCTAATTATGTTGCTGAATATTGCGGCGTTACCTTTATTTAGGATTTCTAATTTACAATAGTTTATAAAATCAAAATGATACTCACTTTGTTTGTTTATATTGGTACCTATCAGCAGTTGTTTTCTTCTGCAATTACATGATTTAATAAGTTCGCTCAGTGCTTTAGGGATGACCTCTATTGAGTTTCCGGGTAGGTAGGCAGAGCATACGATAATCTCTGAACCACCCCCACTTATTGGTAAATTAGTAATTGCTGCCACCAGATCTTTATTGCAAAACTCTGAAATAGGAAAATATTTTAATTTTTTGTTAAATACTAAGCAGGCACGAGGCCTGCCTACATTTTTGATATCATACAATACATCACCTGTGAGGGCCTTTATTTGATCTTTAAGAGTGTGTGGCTCTTGTAAAAAGGCTATGTCCAGGCTGTTGGGTATGAATGTGTTTTGTGAACACTGCTGAGGCTGCTTTGGCCCGGTGTAAGTTTATTTGTATACACCTTAAAGCCATTTTTTTAAATTTTTGGCTTTGGAGGGATAATGGGACAATTCACACGATTGATTGGCTTATATAGCAAAAATATATAATAACTACTAAATAACACTAGTCTATATTGAGTGCGATACGTTTAAATTTTTATATTTACAGTAATATTCCCACATTTAAATTGTATACCATTTCGGTCAATTCTATCGAACAGTTTGTTTTTTTCAATCATTCAGACTTTAAAATTGTAATTTTAACCCCAACATGTGATTTTAAGTATCTATATATTTCGGCATACCTCTATGAGTATGGTATTTAACTTTTTTAATTATTATACTTTACAACCCTTTGCAACTGAACTTTACTTCCTCTAAGTTCAATCCAATTTAACTTAAAAGGTTAAATATCCGATTTTTTAAATAATTTCACTTATTTTGAAAAAAAAAATACCCCAAATTAAACTCAAGGTCTAAAAATTCAATTTTTATTAGTTTATCAATTTCCGATATGAAAAACTAGAATGTCCTTAAATAAAAAAAAAAAATAATTTTAATTTACACACTGATAGTTAGTATTTTTGTTTTTTTTTTTTTTTTTAGGATATTTTTCTTTTTTAACAAATTTTTTTTTTTGATTAAAAATGACAAGATAACAAGATATTATTATCCTTTATAGTATAATATCCTTTTTAATTTATAACTATAGGAAATCAATCAATCAATCATATAAATTAATAGGATATGTCTTAATATGGAGCAAAAAAAACGAAAAAAATAGGGACAAAAACTTTTAATCAAACTTTTGATTTGAATTCTAAAAACAAAAAGCAAAAAAAAAAAAAAAAAAATTATTTATCATGTGTCACATCCTTTTTTGTTTTTACTTTCAAAGTAACGAACATATACGAGAAAGAACATAATTCTTGGAATTTCTTGAAATTGCATAAGTAACAAAAAAATTATCACGAAATTAAAACGTAATTTAATTATTTAATTATTCTAACAAATTACTCGAGATGAAATTAAGGTGACTGATATCTATCTATATAGAATGCTCTAAGACAGGATTTTGTTTGTTTAATTACGTAACGGAAGATTTGATTAATTGGCAACAATATTTAAAATATGACTGACTACATATTATAAAGATTTGTTTGCTTTAGGAATATAAAGTCTAATTGTATTTAGATCGCACTTGTAGGCTGCTTACACTATACGTAGTATATACTCATAGTCGTAGTATAACTCAAAGTCACAATTTTTTATTGTACATTTACAAAACGTTTACAATAATGTAGACACGTATTACATACTCATAGTCGTAGTATAACTCATAGTCATTTATTGTACATTTACAAATTGTTTACAATAATGTAGATAAAAATAATTGTAAATGAATAGATTGTTTGCTAGGAAAATTTGGATTAAAATACAGAGGTAAGAATTGTATAGAAGGCTTATGATAAATCTGATTTATTCACAGTATTGAATTGTACATTTCTAAAAGCGTTAATTCAATCAAATCCCTGAGCAATTTACTAAAAATGGTGCAATATGGTGCAATGGAGCCATTTTTACAATATCGAAAGATTTAGCCATAGTCAGTCGAGCAGCAAATTGTGTAATATAGAATGATTTAGCAATAGTGAGTCTGGCAATTTTTGTATTATAGAAAATTTAACCATTGTCAGTCTGATGAGGTTAATTCATCTTCTTTTTTGAACAATTAGCAATGACTGGATGTTACTGGTTATATATTGATATTATATTGATAGCTTGATTTAAGTTCGGAATAAGTAAAATAATATTAAAAATATTGATGTTGGTGCACTATGTTTTGCAATATGGTGCACGGTGATGTACTCTGTATTTATAATACAACACAATTAAAAATTCAACTGTTATTCTAATGTCAGCTTTGATGTGATTTTATGCAAACGCAATCGCAACAAAATTTTCAAACAATAACCTCATATGATTACGAATTTGGTTGTTCATTTTTTCAATGATTTTTATTGGTGTTGGTTTGAATAGTTTTTACATTTGCACTGACAGTGCTCTCATCGTCAGCATCATTTTGTTAACTTAATGGTGCAAATTTATTTATATAATTATCTTACTGTCGACCATTGTCCATAGAATTTATTTTATTGTTGTTGATTGTAATGTTGATTATAGTCAATTTTTATTTAAATGAAGAGATTTTTCTATTTGCTTCCAGACATAAGCGGTTGTGATTTGTTGTCACAAATTGTACTATTTATATAAACTTACTACAGAATTACCAGTTTATTCATTTTTTTAATTTAAAACAGAAATACAAAAAACATGTTCGAGAGATTTGTTAGCTATTTTTTGATACAAAAAAAATTGTTCTTTTAAATACAAAGAAACAATGTTACAAAAAGGAATGAAAAAAAAACTATTTTAGGTTACCTGATGTAAACAAAAAAAGGAAACCTTGAAATTTCTTTGATCGTTAATTTCATTTTCACATTATTATATATATATTAAATTTTCCATTTTATATTGTATACCTTTTCAAATTTTCTCTATATATAGTTTTGTACTGTAAACCTCTTAATAAAAATTTACCTGTCGTCCTTTTCAAGGATTAAATTCACATATATATATATATTATATATATATAATTGACCTTCACAGTAAGGATAATAATGATATTATTCTCATTACTATCAATTTTCTTATACTACCGAATGTTCTTCTCATTTTACAAGACAAGCTAAAAAAGTAAAAAAAAAATAGCTTTTATAATCTTATAACATTGTTGGAAAATAATAAAAGTAAGATAATAATAATAGAATTGTTTGGCAAAATATAAAATCAAGGTTAAAAAATTAAATACGATAAAGTATAAAACTGCATATATGTATATATATTATTCAATAGTCGGTTGTAAAATATATACAAGTATTATGTATTATCAAAAAACTCATGTCAAAGTATAAAATTGCTCATCAAAGTGAAGGGATAACTTAGTTGTATTGATTTCAAGAGTAAAATAAAAATAAGAATACTCTCCAAAGGATCTTCAAAATTAATAAAAAAAAAAAAACACGATTACTTTATGAAAGGATGTAAAATGAAAATGAAAATAACATAATCCTTTTTATGAAATGAAAATATAATGACAATGTAGAAGAAAAACTATTTTTATAAAAAATTATAGTATAATAAAATTCTATACCTATAGTCATATTTGAAGTAAGTATTGGAAAATTTTTATAAAATTTATAAAATTTTAATTTTGAAATTTTGCTGAATGTTTTCGATATTACAACTTTTAAATATAAAATTTAAATTCATTAAAATTTTAACTTAGGTACTATTTTTGGATATAATGCACATTTTTAAAAATACTTGCAAGTTGAAAAAAAATATACAAAATACTTGTAGTTTAAAAGTAAGCAAATTATGAAAAAGGGACCTATCTCTCGTCATGTAGGACCTATCTATCAGATCTATTTTTCTTCAATATATTTTATTGTTTTTAAGTTTTTATTTTACATTCCTTCATATATTAAATAGACATTATAAAGCTTTTAATATGGAGATCTAAGATATTTCTTCCTAAACTAGAGCTCAGTATAGTGCAGATTATTAAAAACAAATATTCTACTTCCTATGTATTAAAAATTCAAAGTTTGAGTACAACAGTTTTTATATTCGAATTCATATATAATTTACTAATGTCATAAATGGGTATTTTTACTATATCCCTCTTTTTTTTAAATACATGGCTTAAATTCTTCGAAGGCACTTATCAGTGTTGGCAAATTAAATTACGGTTATTTTTTTACATAGTTGCTTACATGTAAAGAACTTAGTAATTTACTAGTATGTTTTTTTTTTTGGTTGTAAGTGTATAAACAATGTAAATAAGGTAAACAAGTAAAAATAGATAATTTAGCTGCAACATTTGTATAGTAATACATGAAAACGTACGAATATAAAGTGATTATGTTCAAAAAATAATTAAAATCAGAATTTGCCAAGAACCTACCTTACAATTTATTAAGACCTTACAATTTACACGCTGGGTGGCGCAGTAAGTAGAGCGCCTGCCAATCAACCGAAAGATCCCGGGTTCGATTCCCGATGAAGCAAAAAAAAATAAAAAAAATGCTTCATTGGTTTTTCGAGCTGATCTAGTGCCCTTTGTCATTGGGATATAATAAATAAATGACAAAAAATAATTGAGAGTATAATCTGGTAACAAATTAAATAAAATGAAACTATTCTATTTAAGAAGGCTTAGTTCCTGACAATAGTAGACGTATCTAACCTTACAATCTATATTCTTTATATTACATCAACACTTTCTCTTTCTCTCTAATACATTATCTTAATCATTAAATGTCATTTTCAACCAAAAATTCACATATGTGTTTGAAGTTGACGTTTTGTTAATTTTAATTGTTATTGTTTTCAATAAAATTATTATTAACAAGAATTTAACTGAAAATTAATAATGTGTTTCAATGATACAAATCCAGCTAGAGAAAATGTTGAATTCGAAGAAGATCTACTAAAAGATTTAGAAATGTTAGAAATTGAACGTGATTGATTTTTACATACATCGGATTATTTTGATTTAATGTTAAAATACTATAAAAAAAATATTTAAAGGAAGTAAATCCTATTTTGATGAACCTGAATAAATTAAAAAAGAAAGGAAGCAAAAGGCACTTAAAAAAATTGCTACGTAAATATAATAAAAAAATTAATTGTATTAACGAAATATTAATTAACTTTCAGCCGATGATTATGTTCATTAAGACAACGCACATTTTTTCCTACATTAATACTAACAATTATTCATATATAATTATTGTTCGTTATGTTAATGAATATTTTTGATTAAGCTACAAATGAATTTCTTTCGCAGAGTAATTAAAACATTTATAAATCAATGTAGGTACATAACCCATTGAAACTATATAGTAGAATTTGTTATAATAGGTTGAAACAAAGTATTTTCAAAATTTTAATCGATCTGTCAAAAACAAATAATTTTACAGTAATTTACAGTTATTTACCATTGTTTACAGTTGTTTGCAGTTGTTAAGTACAGTTATTTTCAGCTGTATTTTACACTTCTTTACGTCAAATTTGTAAATAATCATAAAAACAGTTAATTTACACGTAAAATTCCAACACTGATGCTTACCCCATTACTTTGGCTTAAATTAAAATAAAAAAAAAAGGTTTAGAATTATATTGTGTTGTTTTATCACCTAATTGTAAGTCAAATGTGTGGGGCTCTTCTGAGGGAGATGTTGTACCGGCGTAGGGCCTAATGATGTAACATTTACTTCAGCTGATTCTAGTTTTGTATAGAAAAAGGGTAAAAAAAAATTATATTTTTTAATAAATGCGTATTTCTTCTAAACTATTCGACGTAGACATAAAGTTTGCATATAAGGGTTATAGAAAAAAACGATACCTTTCCAACAGTATATAAATTTTTGGGCAGTTTTATAGTAAAATCTTTAGGTATTTGGCTAGAAAGAAAATCAAGATCAAGAAAAAAAATAAAGATTGTTTTTTTTTCCAAAATGCTCTACTTTGAACTACAATATGTCCACAACGGCAGCACCAATCATAATTAAATAAATGTTAAAATATGCGCCAGACCGCTATCTTTCTAGAATATATAATTGAATAAATATATATTTAATAGATCACCAGATATAACGGTTTGATACAAAAACATCAAAACAACAAGGATACATTCAAATGTCCTTTTCGTTCTTAAAGAATAAGATGCGCCACTAAAGGCATATATTTTTGGAACTCCAGCTATTCATGGGATATGGTCATTAGATCCTACGACGATACAACATCTCCCTCAGAATCCCCGTCGATTGGCATATGAAGAAGAAGTTCAAATTTGAACAATGTAAGGTTAGAAATGGGTGTAAAACTAATATTTTATACTTACTAGTAAAAAAATAAGAAAAATATTTTTAAATGAAAAAGATAGTTTAAGACGATTGATAACAGTTATTGTTATTTCGGTATTTTGCAAACTAGAAATTCCGAATTATATACAGATAATATGGAAATTCAATAGAGGAAATACCGTTGGATTGGACATTTTCCAATAAAACCTGATAATAACATCGTAGAACAATATTTCGAATGGAGTAAACGTTGCGTGGGAAGGCCGATAAAAACATGGAAAACAACATAGTCTTAGCTCAAACAAGTATCCAACGAAGATTGTAACCTCAATTGAAGAGGTTAGCCGCTAATAGGAAACGATGGAAGAGCTTTCTGTTTATTAGGACTTTATATTACTTCTATGTCCAACGGTTGGGATGATTATGACAGTATTTTATGGTTTTTTTTGCTTCAAAACCAAATTTTGTAATTTTAATGTAATTGGATAAGGTAGAAATGACTACCACAGTTGCTTCTGCAAAAACCAATTAGTACAACTTTAGTAAATTATTTGTTGTCTATTATTATTATTAATTATTTAAAATTATAAATATAAATTATAACTCGTAAATTAATTCTCCCAATATCACCCTCCGAAGGAACTCGGTACTGGACCAACCCTGTACAATTGAGAAAGTTGATCATATTATCATCAATTTTGCTTACCGCAATAAAACCTATGTTAATTGTTAGCGAACGCCTTACCTAAAGTCCGGAGTATGACTCTTGATAATGTTGGGCAGCTACAAAGAATGTATTCAAGAGTTTCTGACTCATTTCGTTTTCTTTTTTTATTATTAATTCAGAATCAAATCAAATAACAAAAAAAAATCTCATTACGATATCGAAAAAATCTTGAAAATACGAAATAAAAAATATTAAGACTAAATAAAAATTAATATACATAATTCAGACTTATATAATATATTAGGGTATAATTTAAAATTATTACTTAACTATCATAACTGTATAGTAACAAAGTAAAATAGAAAATATTAACAAAAAATCAATTATATGAAAATAGGGAGAGAGATGTCCGAAAACATTCTTCATTCTTCAAGACTTCACAAAAAGTTTAACAAACAAGCTGCAGCTGCCACAATGGATGTTGAACGGAATATATCTACATTGTCAGAGATGCTTCCTATTGACCAGTGACCCATACTGATAACTACGGTGACATGTCATAAGTCCCAGAGTCATAATTCCCATTGGGACTTATGTCCCACTAAAGTGAGTCAAAATTCTCATTTATATGGTCTCTGGAACTGATGACATGCTCCCGATAACTACTACTTCTAGTATATGACCTGGATAAAAGTCATTTTGTTCTGTTGATGTTATGAGATATAATCTCAATGCACCTACTAACTACCTAACTATATATTATACTAGGGCCATGTTTCTCAGATGCCGCACAGGTATTTAGTCTATTTGTATTTTAAAATCCGGTACTTTTTTTTTTTTTAATTTAGAGTTTTCAATTTTTAATCGAGATTTTTATCCACTAAGAGCGCTTTTGTAAAGTGATAATGACAAAAAAATAATCATAAATTCGTTTTTGCCATTTTGTCACTGCAACAATGATAATTTTTGTTAAATTGATAGTGACAACAAATTTGTTGTCACTGCCATACGAAATATATACAATTCTAGATGCTGCTTAATGTTAGTAAAAAATCCCGAAAATTTTCAGCAATATTTTTGAACACTTTTACTTTTTGTCTCAGTTACTATCAGCTTACAAAATTCCACTCCTAAATTTGTTTAGAAAAAAATTTTAATTTGACTGTAAAATGCTATAAATTGTTTGATGAATAAACTAACTTAACAAATACATCTATTTTTATTATAATTTAATTAATTAAAAATTTACAAAAGTCAATTACAAACAAAAAAAAAACATTATAACATAATTTAAAAACTTTTTTATTTACAATAATTTATTTTTAAATACATTTTTAATTTGAATTAAATTTTACCACTAAACAATTTTTTTTTTTTTCAATTATTACTCTCTTCATTTTACTTTTAAATGTCGCATTAAACACGCAACGGTAATTTTTGAAAATAAAACCAACATAACTGAAACGAAAAAAAAAAAACAATTTCAAGTAATTATTTAACACTTCATTTTTAGAAAATTATACCGTTAACTATTCCACAATAAACCACGAATTTAAATGTCTGGTCACTTAAAGAATAATTCATTCCATTTTCACTAAATTTAAATAGAAATAAAAAAAAAAAAATAACTATTAACCATATATGAATATTATTGGTTGGGTGGGTTAACTATTATAATTTCTAATAAAAATGTGAAATCAATAAAAAATAGACCACAACCTTTTGAACAAATTATTCATCTTCTCTTTTAAAACCATTTAACCACGAAATATCCTTTCATAAAATCAATAAATTTTCTATTTGAATTCTATTGAATATAACAACAACAGTAATGTTGGAAAATTTTCATTACAAGTATCAACCATCTACACTTTAATATAAAATTGAACAAATAAAGTACATTTCAAAGGATGTTGTAAATAATAATTGTTTAACAAAAAATTGTAATTTATTAGTTGAAGTATAATGTTTAGCTCATTTAACAATAAACGGGGATTCATTAGTCGGTAATGTGGTTCTGAGATAAAACCGGACACTCCTGATTTAATTAGTCTTACAACTACAATTATCAGTTACTGCAAACTATTTGAATCACGCCTGAAATATGGTACACCCAGAACGTTAATTCGTGTACTCCAGAAGGATGATACGCTTTCGATAGCATTATCCCAAGATATGATTTTGAGAAATTTTTCAATATAATCATGTCAAGCAGAGGGTTGTGGTAAGCCTGACCACCCTCTTTCGACAAAGAATGATTAGCACGGTATCCTGACGGCTCCAAGAAAATGAATGGACTAGGATCAGAAGTATATGAAAAAGGCCTCAAAGCCCATATTTATTCCAGGCTAGACTTCTCAAAGATAGTTTTCTAAGCCATAGTACATGTGAAAAACTGTGTGTTTTTAGAAATTACAAAAAATGTAAAATCCGCATTCTCTCAGACAGCAAAGCAGCCATACCAGTATTAATTCATTTGACATCACATCAAAAGTCAGTATGGGATTATTTAGAAATACTTAAAACCCTGACAAAGACAAATAATGTCACAAAAATGTGGATACCAGAACATTCTGGCATATCAGGAAACGATTTTTCAGATTATCTAGCAAGAAAAGCACGTATCCCTTCATAGTCCCAAAGTCCGTTCTGTGGGACTCCCCTGAGCACTGGTTAAATGAAATAAGAAGCCTGGGTAAAGTAAAAAGCTGATTCAATATTCTTAGAAATTGTCAAGCCGAAATGCTCAAAACTCTTCTAGGTCACAATAAGAATCATGTATGTATTTTGGCATGGATAATAACAGGCCAATGCCTAATGAAGAAAGTCCTGTAATACCTGTTTTAAACACCCAGAAGAATCTATTGAACATCTGCTCTGTGAATGCTCAAGCTCAAGGGCTGCGAATGCTGAAAAGGGTGAATTATCAAGGGTAATTACGAAGTGTGATCACTTGTAGCACACTTCGCCACTTGGGAATAGCATTCCCTGAACAATAGAAGCTACCCAGCATACCATTGAAGAATATCCTGAGTGCTATCACAAAATCAGGTATCATTAATTACTCAGACATGTGTTATCATAATAACTATGAATACAATAAAAAGCCCGTTTGCAGCTGCGGTGATATAGGGAACAGATTCCCTCCCGAAATTCATAATCTAATCTAAGATCCAGTCAAATGTAGTACAAATAAAAAAGGCTAGTATTCTTTTTTACATTCAAAAATATTCCGCTATGTTTATTGATAGAAAGAAAGGAATATTTAGCTCTTTATAATGAATATAAAAGGCTTCTGAGACCTGTCAAAATTTTGTCACGGTAGTGGAAGATTACAGGTGGATGATTAATTGATTGATTAATGGTATTAACGCACAAGTAAGTTATACTAAGTATAAAATTTGAGCTAGTGCTTGGCTTCGTTATGGCCATGGGTCTATTTCTACTTTAGTTCTTGTTTTGATAATCAGATTTTTTTTTAGTGATATAAATTTTTCATGATATTGCTGGAAATGAAAATTTATTGTGACAAAATTACAGTATTACTCTCATGTACAGTATTACTCTCATCTTCAGTAACTCTTCAGGATTAAAAATATCTTTTGTATTCAAAATTTTCCATTTTCAATAAAAAATAAAAAAAAATAATATCAAAAATACAATGTTCAGTGACTTATGATACACCCTGTATAACTACATAAATTCAGAAAGTGATTAAATCGTACACCTATCTCCAATTCTATAAATAAAAGATGGCCTGTGCACTAGAAAACCCTAGCGATAATTTAAAAAATTAATATTTTATTTAATATGTTTACCACATTCATTTTCATACCACCCTGTACAAAATTATAATATTAAACTACAGGTGATAGAAGTTAAAAAAAAAAAAATAAAAATAATTTCTATCCACTATTAGTCAATTATATACTACAGAAAAAAAAAAAACAAAACACAAAAAAAAGGTATTCTTAATGAAATTGAGGAAATAAAGTCCTTAATTATTTTATATCCTTTTATATTGACTTCAATTCCAAAAATTAAGTAATAAAATGATCCTAAACAATATAATACAATCAAACACAATCACAATTTAATACAAATCACATAGGAAAAAACATTATCAAACAAATGGTACGTGATTTGAAATGACCTCAAAAGTGTAGTCAATATACTAGCAAAAAAACAACAATAATAATAATAATAAAAAAAAAGTAAGTCCTTGAAAGTACAAAAGGACATTTTTTTTTTTTTTTTTTTGTTTTTGTGATATGATAAAGATTAGTTTATCAAATTATGTATAGTTTTTTATTTTTTTTTTTATTTATTTTTTTATTTTTGTGTATAGTAAAAATCGTTCAGTGTGTTGAGAACCGACAAAAAAGGTAAATTATAAGTCATGACCCTTTTCAAACTTGTTGACAAATAATAGTTGTTATGAGAAACAAAAACTTTTCTCATATATTTTTTTTTCGTTTTCTTTGGAAAGTTGGGAAAATTTGACTTTGATCACTTGTTTTTTTTGATGAGTGCCTACTTCAAAATATTTAATTATATTCAATAGAGATTTGATTATTTGTTTTTTCATTTGGAAGTAATAAAATAGAATTTTTAAAAATTACTTTAATTTCGTTTTGTATAAAATGTTGCAAATTGTTTGTACACCACTCATTATTCTAATGACAATGAATATGATTGTAGTGAAGTAAACATGTTAATTATGCTTGCGAATCATCTTTTTGTCCGTAAACGCTTCTGTATATCAGTTACCCTGATTCAATAAAGATTTAGGAAGCTATTTTTATTTAATTTTTATTTTTTGTTTAATTTTTATAACTCACAGATGTATTAATAATATTTTTTTATAGGTATGTTGCAAATTGTTTGTACACCACTCATTATTCTAATGACAATGAATATGATTGTAGTGAAGTAAACATGTTAATTATGCTTGCGAATCATCTTTTTGTCCGTAAACGCTTCTGTATATCAGTTACCCTGATTCAATAAAGATTTAGGAAGCTATTTTTATTTAATTTTTATTTTTTGTTTAATTTTTATAACTCACAGATGTATTAATAATATTTTTTTATAGGTATGTTGCAAATTGTTTGTACACCACTCATTATTCTAATGACAATGAATATGATTTGAGTAGTGATGTAAACATGTTAATTATGTTTGCGAATCATCTTTTTGTCCGTAAATGCTTATGTATATCAGTTACCCTGATTCAATAAAGAGTTGGGAAGCTATTGTGATTTAATTTTTATTTTTTGTTTAATTTTTATAACTCACAGATGTATTAATAATATTTTTTTATAGGTATGTTGAAATTGTTTATACATCACTCATTATTCTAATGACAATGAATATGATTTGAGTAGTGATGTAAACATGTTAATTATGGTTGCGAATCATCTTTTTGTCCGTAAATACTTATGTATATTCAGTAGAGAGTTGGGAAGCTATTTTGATTTATTTTTTATATTTTTTTTTATTTTTATAACTCACAGATGTATTAGTAACATTTTTTCATAAGTTATAAAATAACCCATAGGTAGTCTAACACTATAAATACCTACTGATGAGTTCAAGTTGTGTTGTGATGAACGAAATAACTCCTATAACAAACTTGTTGTTATTTTTAATCTATTTAATTATTTATATTATTTATATTATACAAATTTTGATTGAATTTTTTTTTTTATTTAATTAAATTTAAATAAAATTACAATAAATAAATGTTTTCAGATTTCTTGGTTTATACCATTACAATTATTTACTCCATTTCCACCTCCGTGGATATCCATACTTGATTTCTTGTTGAAGTTGCATATACAAATTCTTGTAAAAATTTATGATTATGTTGTGTGTAATTTGGATATGTTGTAGGTGGTCTAACAAATTGTGTTTGCTGTTTAAATCCACCTGAATCCTGATTTTTTGGTACAGGTGGATTTACCACACTTGAATTATCAACAATGCCAATAAAACAACCAGAACTACCTGAACATGTCATATTATATTGTCCTTCAGAATTCACTGGACCACTAGGATCACCTATATGAGACATTTGTATTTCATTTATTCCACCGATTATAACTGTACTACTTTTCGGTCTCCACCTTATTACAATGACATTATTTTCAAACATTTATGATGCAAAACTTTGAAGTACCATTTGTGCTAATCGATTCAGATTGATTACTTTCGGGACGATTTGGTCCATTGAACAGATTGATTATCTTCGGGACGATTTGGTCCATTGAACAGAATAATGATGATGATGATACAGAATGAAGGAAGTACGCTGAAAGCCAATAAAATAAGTTTTTGGCAATTGATCACACATTGTAAATAATGAGTCTTCAAAATGCTCGAAAAACATTGTAGATATTGTAGTATAAACTTGCAGTACCATACTTAATTAAGGACGAAAAGGTGATTCTAGCTAAGTTACTGTCAAAAATATATAAAAAAAAACAATAGATTGTTTAAGATCTCCAGTTTTGATAATTTCATCGTTATCAGTATCAGTATCGTGCATCCGGTCCAATGTGGTATATAGAGGTGTTTCCGGCAATAAAGATGATTCAAAATTTGCATAAAGAGTATGTTAACATCAGTATAATTCCATTTATCGAATATTGTTGAATAATAAGTTTTGTTATTTGATCCAATAATAAAGATTGATATCATATTCATACTTTGGATAGAATATTTGTAACACAAAAATAAGTTCAATTTACAAATTTCATATAGAAGTATGCTAAATCAAAATAGATTTCAAAATTTATTGCCTTTAGATTTAAATACAGCTGTCAAAAATTCAATAAATCAATTCAAAAAATACATGTCAGACCGACCCAATTCTCTATAGATAAAAATATGGCGCTCTCAAAGTTTGTTTGATTGAAATTTCAATATTTAAATTTGAAACAAATTATTTAAAAACCCAGATTAAGTTGATATAGTTAAGTTGCTTATACCAAATTTAAGGGTTGGGTGGTGATCCATCCATCCACATTGACCAAATATTTCGTCAACACCGGAATTTTAAATTCATCAACACTAAAAATTCTGTTAAAAATTAACTATTTCATATATTTGGTGTTGAATCTTTGATCCTTTTACTACACCCAACTCCGAAACAGTGAAAAATTGATTTTTTAAATTTGACTTTTTTACAATGTGGAACAGTAAATAAATAAAATGTAAAAAAAAATTAAAATTTATTTTCTTATAAGCTATGTAAGTAGTGAAAGGGTTAATAAATTGTTATTCAATATTGTTCTAAGACATAAAAGTGAGCAAACTACTCAGAAGCGCTTCTGAGCATGTTGTAAATAAAATGAAAATTGTTAGATTTTGAGCAAAACATAACATCAGAATTTATACTGGTTTGACGTTTAATTTTTTATGTGTTCAAAAATCCGTTTTGATTAGAAAATTAAAATTTAATTAAAAGTAATAAAAGTAAACCGAACGGTAATTAAAAAAATATAAAAAATTTAATTCTTCTATTGTTTAACGACAAAAATATTATATAATATAATTATGGAAGGGTATACGATGTAAGTAAATTATGAAATGAATAAATATAGAGTAAACTAATGTCAGAAATATTTATACAGAATTTATCAGATGAAAGCAGCTTTGATGTTCACTACTAAATTCTTCTTCATCTTCCTCATCATCTTCGTCTGATTCGTTAATCGAAAAACGAATAAACAAAATACCAAAACTTTAAAATTATGTAGAAGTTATTGAGAAGTACTCAAATAATCATTTTAAACAACATTATCGTTTGGCAAGAAATGTTGTTAATAACCTGATATGTATAAAAATATAACTATTTAAAATATTTATTAGAACTAGAAATTTTTTTTAGAATTTTATTAGCAACAAAAATTATCGACATAACCTTCAAAACTGAATGGCCATTTATAAATTTTTTTTTTACTCAATTTTTGACTTAAAATTAATAAAATCTTGTATAGTACAAAACTTCACCGCTAGAATATTTTAAAATCTTTAGTGGTGAAGTTGAGCTCCGCAAATACAAAGCTTGCGTAGTTCTGAGCAATTTTGTGCAAGTTTGAGTAGTTTGCTCAACTAAAAAAAACTCTCTGTCTAACTAAGACGCATTTTAAGAGATGTAGTGGTGAAACATTTAATCATTTTAAGTTATGTTTTCTTTTAAGAAATAAAATTCGCTCCATGTCTTGCTATATATAAAAATTTACCGCATTTGTAACGGAAATTTTTTTTAAACGATCTGTCTAATTAAATTTGAATATTTAGTGAGTTCTGGTACCATAATATTCTATCAAATATTTAGCCAGAATTATGATATTCTGTATGAAATCAATAAGATATGTAGCTGTACAAAAAAAGAGTTAACAGCAACAGCAGATACAGATTACGCATTATGGATGATAATGAAAAATTCATATCGACCCCAGCAACATGAACCTCTATTAAAAAACAGTGATGGTAGTTGGGCTAGAAGCCAAAGAGAGAAAGCAATATTGTTTACTTCGCACCTAGAAACTGCATTCACTCCATACCCGCAAGAAATCACAGAATCCCTTGAATACGGAGTAATAGATTATCTTGATACACCACTTCAGCTTAATCCACCAATAAAAAATATAGCGTAAAAGAAGTAAAAGCAGTCATTAAAAATTAAATAAACCCAAAAAAAGTACCAGGATATGATAAAATAACTGGTAAAATGATAAAAGAACTTCCAGAAATAGGTATAAGATAGATGACATACCTATTGAATGCTACCCTAAGTTTGAGCTGTTTTCTGGGTTTTTTATCATGTTATCAAAACCGGGTAAGGATCCAAGTGCAGTGGCTTCATACAGGCCGATCAGTTTACTACCTATACTGTCAAAGGTATTTGATGACGAGATTAAAGCTAATATTGATAACAGAAAACCTAATACCAAGCCACCAATTTGGGTTTAGGCAAAATCACTCAACGATTCAACAAGTCCACAGAGTAGTAAATTTAATAAACGACACTTTGGAAAGAAAAAAATACTGCTCGGCAGCGTTTCCAGATATTTCAGAGGCGTTCGACAAGTTGTGCTATGAGGGATTTCTAAACAAATTGGAGCTATATTGAATTATATCTACTCATAAGATCATACCTAGACAGTGTTGTAAATTTGTAATAAAACAACAACAAGAATGCACATCAGAAAAAATAATAAAATCAATAGTCTCTCAGGGTAGTGTGCTAGGACCTACCTTATACTTAATTATATACTGGAGATTTGCCAACAACAGAAAACACAGTTACTGCACCGTTTGCTGATGACACAGTAGTATTACCAACAAACACATACCCAACTGCTGCCTCAAACCAATTGCAAGATCACTTATTAAAATTAAATTGAAGATTGGCTAAAAATATGAAGAATCAAGGTCAATGTAAACAAATCAGTGCATGTTACTTTCACCACCAGAATAGAAGATTGCACGGCTGTAACACTAAAATAATGTGGCATTAACACATGCAAACTCTGTAAAGTATCTTGGTATGCATATGGAAAGGCCTTAAAATTGTAAAGAGCATATTGTCAGTAAAAACAATCAACTTAGAGTGAAGTTTAACAGCCTATACTGGTTAATAGGACGTTATTCGCAGTTATCGATGGAGTGCAAGATCCTACTATACAAGAACGTCTTGAAATCCATCTGGTACTATATGGTATAGAACTGTGAGGTATCACAAGTAATTCCAACGTTGAAATATTGGAAAGGTTAAAATTCAAAGTGCTCCGATCAATAGTAAGTGCACCATGGTTCTTGAAAAATGAGGAAATTAGAAAAGACTTAAAAGTCGAATCGCTTAAAGAAGCCATAGCAACAAGAAGGTCAAAATGCAAAGTGCAAGATTGAAAATACATCCCAACGATCTGGCATCACACCTACAGTGTACAGACCAACATGTGCGAATGCTAAAAAGGTTTCATCCGATAGATCTAAGCAGCAGATTTATGAATAGTCAAACTAGAAATCCCTACTAGCTCTACCAGAAATATAAAATTTCGGAAATATGCCAATTGGCTCACTTACTACCTGTTAAATAAAAGAAGCCAAAACAAATTACTCAATATTGTCTAATATTGGCCGTTTTACCGTTTTACCGCTTGTAATAAGTCTTGAAAACAACAGTTAGGTTACGAAAATCTGTAAATTAATTAAAATCATGTCCAATATAATTTTAACCATCTTTCTAAAGCTGTGTTAACACCAAAAATTTGTTTAAAAATAAATTTTTTGAAAAAAGTTTTTCATATTGCAAAATATAAAAAAAATATTTACAGTTTTATGCAGAACAAAACTGTTTAAATTTTAAGGTTTTAAATTTTTTTAATTTTTTTTTTTCAACGAATAGCTCCACCATTTTTAAAGGTTTTGACCTATTTTAAAAATACATTTATTATAATATATATATATATATATATATTTATATATATATTAATATACATAATAATATATAAAATATTTGGCAAAGTATTCATAAAAGTAGGTCAAATTTAATTGTAACAGTCCAAAAATAATTCAAATTTGATGATTTGAGGTCACTATTAAATTAAATATGATGATAATGTCATCAGGTTCAAGTCCTGAATACTAAAAACAGTTTATAAGTTTTTTTTTTAATTAAAAAAAATAGTTAAATTAAAGTTAGATATTATTATGGTACCTACAAAACATTGTTCCCATCCTATTTTATATGATTTGATATTCATTTAATAAAAAAGAACCGGAAATAGATTACAGTTTATGATAGCTTCGAATAAAAGAAAATGAAAACTCTTAATTAATTTATTCGTATCCAAAAAAAAAAAAAAATAAATAAATCAGTACCAAATGTACACTGTTTTTAATTAAATTAGAAACTAAATACTAAAAAGTATGCTATTAAAATAGTTATAAGTAAAAATATTGCTGTTTGTAATTACCAAGACCACAGTTTGTAGTTATGCAATATTTTTTATTGTTTATTTAAATGTTTTTCTTTTTTCAATTAATTTAATATAGCTGGGATTTCAATCAAGTTGAATAGAATAGGGATGTTCATTTTCCTAACGATTGATTTTTAATACACTTTGGCACAGCTAGAAGAAAAATTACTGTATACGAAAAATTATCAATCAAAGAAAAAATAATATTAATTACCAACTAATTTAGATTCAGAAGAAGCTGATGTTCTTGCAAAAATAAGGGCGTGAGGCAAGTGTTGCTCATTCATACGCCTACCTACAAAGAATTGTTTCTAAGTGGAACTGAAACCCAAAACATAATATGGGAAAGTTGTCAAGGGCTTACTAAAGTCTTTTTTAAATTAAAGTATCCAACGATTAAATCAGGAAGGCAAGATCCAATGTCAAAACTGATATCGTTTATCACAGGTCATAGCTCATTTAACAAGCAGTTGTTCAGATTGGTAGATCATAATTTAAACAAAAACAGATGTGGAATCTGCTTAAAAGAATTATTTTTCATTTTCTAATTATTTACCACGCCATAACTGTTTATTTCCAAGAATTCTTAGAGTTTCAAAATATACGATAATTATGTTTCCGTGTATTTTTATATTCCGTGTATTACCGAATTCGATATTCGATATTTATATTTCCGTGTTATATTTCTGGTATTGATGAGTTTTGCTTTGTTGATATGAGGCAACTCTGGTTGTTAATTTTGAACTTCCCCAGTAATGAATTTTTTGAAGGTCACAATTTACCCAACAAGATATTCTATTTCGTTCTCTATTAACTGAAGTCTGGGTCACTTTAACAGCTTTTTCAAAAAAAAATACAACGAATCAAGGGTACTGGAATCATCAGCAAAGCTGTCAATGGTTATAAGTCGTGGATAGGAGATCATTTATAAACATTATAAATAATGTTGGAGAAAAATACAGAGCGACGCCAGCATTGATAGTGAATTTTTGACATATAAAACCATCCAATGCAACTTGTATTGAACGGTTTGAAGGGAAATTTTCAATTCACGTGTCGAAAATGTTTCCCATTCCAATTGTTTTTAGTTTTTTCAGTTATGAAGCATGCCAGATGCAATCAAAAGCTTTGTATATATCTAGGACAATAAATTTTTCTGCACCGTATTTTTCTCTGCATCGGTGCCATTTTTCTGTCATAAAGGACAAAAGATCATCATTTGACCTTTTCGACCCTAAATCCATATTGGCATAGTCATTTATTAGACTGTTGCTCTCTAGATATTTTTTAGGTTGATCGTTTCCATCATTTTTAATAACATTTTGAACTTAAAGCAATTGGGCGATAATTAGAGAGATTGCGTGGAGCATCCGTTTTTGGGATTGACTGGACGTGAGCTATTTTCTATGGAGATGAGTAAATACCAGAAACGTATGATGCATGGCAAAGTTTACTAAGTGGTTTAGCTAGGGTGTTCGCATAATTTTTAAGAGCAATAGGGGGATATTGTTTAACCCGGTAGATTGTTTGAATTCAGATCTTTCAGATATTTTACAACAACTCGCGGACGAAAAAAAAAACTATTTTTAATGAGCAAGTTTTATGTTCATAGACAGATTTTTGCTGTTAGTATTGTAGAATTTGGTAGTAAAGGTAATGCGGCAAACATTTCTGCAAGCAGATTTACTTTTCAGTTCCGAATATCTGTTATAACAGCATTTTTGTTTTACTATTTCAGCAAATGATTAGAAATTTTTACTGCTTTTCGAACAGCGAATTATTTTTTGTCTTAGACGACTATCATTTAGGAACTTTTGATTGCTGTTTCAGTAGCGAGCAGGAAGTTTTGAAGAATCCGTAGCGATACAAATTAGAAGAAGGAAAGGGAAGTGGGTACTCAGAAAGCCATCAAACAACATCGCGCGAATGAGCATGGAAGCCACAAGGCAAAAAGGTCGACCAAAGAACACCTGGCGGAGTACCATAAAACAATTAAGAGCTTGTAAAGACAAACATAGCGTGGGAACAAGTTAAATTAGCAGCTAGAAATCGAGTACGATGGAAATGTCAAGTAGAAGACCTATGCTCCCAAGAGTAGTAAGGAAAACAAAAAAAACTGTTTAGGGTTATGAAAATTGCTTTAATAAGGCTTGACCAGTGCTGTCTATAAGAGTATTTACAGAAATGTTATGTTTTTCCTGATGTGAGTATAAGCAGTATGGCTTGGCTTGAACAATCTAATTGGTGAAGTGAGCTGAATTATTCTACATATCTACCTTCTGACGTTGTTTGTGCTGAGTATTGAATATGAAGGCAATTTTTATAATGTTTATACATATATAGATGATCATCTATATCCTGTTACACCATCCGTAGAACATAGGACGGAAATAAAGTCTTTATGTCATCTTCTATCTGCGACTAACGTTTTCCATTGTGGCCACTTGTAATTTAACCCATTTATATTCGAAAAAAAAAAAATAAACCAAATTTCTAAATTTATCCAAAATATTAAAAATTACAAATTCAAATTGTATTATTTAATTTTCATTAAAGCTTATTTTTCTACTTGGATTTAATAAACAGAGTAGTGTACAACAATAATACAAAAAAAAAAATAAATTAATTGAAATAATTTAGAAATTTTATTAAATTTCCAAAATAGAAAAATAAATAAATTGAATTGTGTCCCAAAGTGAACCTGTTAATAGAAGTAAATATGCTTCTTAAGATTCAACTAAAAATATATTAATATAGAAAATTCAGAAAATAACAAAAGAATTCCTTAATTCTGTAAAGGGATGGGTAGAAACATTATGTAACAACAATATATGAGGGTTGGCATTTTTACTTAAATAATGTATAATAAAAGTAATAAGGCATACTTAAATTACATACTTGTAATTAACTTAGGAATGGACTCATTTCTTTAGATTTCATTTTTTTTATTTTTTTTGCTCATTATTAACAAAATGTACTACACTATTGCAAAAATGTTGGCCTACCTTTAAACTTATTATCACAATAAAAAATGTTGTGTAGGTAAATACTATTTTGAAAATAATTGATTTTATATCGCATCTACTGAGATTTAACGGAACAAATGAGAAAATAATGAAAAATTATTATACCAGTACTGAAACGGATTTAAAATACAAAAAAATGGGCCAATTTTTTTGCAATAGAGTAGTACATAGTTCGGTATGTGAAATAAAGAAAATTAACTTCCTGTTTGTAGTTTTGAGAATCACAAAAAAGGAAATAAATTCTTTCAATACTTACTTTTTTTATTTTTTGTTTATTATTTTTTTTTTTATTATTATTATCTTTGTATACATATATATATATATACATATATATTGATTAAATCCAAATTCATTTTTTCTTTTAATAATTAAATGTGATAAAATGAATACTTGGTAGTATTTATTGGGTTTTATAATCTACGGAGCATTGTATTCAAGTAGAAGGTGATAGAAGGATATTCCAACATAAGTCCAAATCATCTACTAGCCAAGTATATAATATATAATTTTCTGAATTTATCTGGATGTTTGTGAGTCCGACGGAATACTGTAACGCATATACAAATTGCAATATGTATACAAATTTCTTTGGTGCTCTTTTTTTAACTCCTGTCTACCATGCTGAACCTTTGCAGGAAAAAATACCATTGTATGAAATATATTTTTTTAATTTAATGTTAGTCTTCTTCGCAAATAATAAGGAAAAATAAAAATTAATAATAATAATATAAATAAAACAAACAATTTTTTTGATTTATAATAATAAGGACTAATAGAAATTTAATCAATAGGTTAATATGGTATAACAACCAAAAGGCAAACAGCAATTAACACAAAAAAAAAAACATAATGCGCTTAAAGGTTATTCTTATTACTTAAAATTATACACAATATGCATATGTGGCTACATATTTTTTATTTTTTTTATTTTTTGTTGTTGTTATGATAATGATCATAGCATCATAGTTTTGCTACCGTATGCATAACCTGTACAGTACTATAGGTATATATACTCTAGCCAGAAATGTGATGCGATGAAGAGTTAAAATTGTTATCTATTTTTATTTTTTTTAAATATACATATATATATACATATATATCTATATGACATATAAATTTATGATCGTATATAATATTTAGTATGTATTATGGGGTTACGTTTTGGTTCTGCTGATTTACACATAAAAACAATAACAACCTATACATTTTTAAAAAAAATTAAATGAAATTTTGTACTATTATTTTTTATTTCTATTAAAATTTATTTTTTATTTCTTATCTTTGTAAATTTATAGTTTTTAGGTATACATATTTGTTTTCTTCAAGTGTGTAGAAATGCATGTTGTAGAAAGTGATGATTTTTTTTTAATATAGTAGGTAGGTATATATAGGTATCGGTTAAACCATATTGATTGTTGTTCTTCTTTTTAATGTATGTTATAAATAATAAAAATGTATGAATTTTAACATGAACAGTTCGATAATGAATTTTTTGAAATGAAATGAAATTTTAAATAACCGATCAATGGTTCACACACAAGTTATGAACAGTTTTGTTAATACCTATTTATTTGCAATAAATTTTTTTATTTTAATTTTTTCTCCAACACGATTTTTTGTTTTATTCATCAAAATAAATATTATGTGTACCTGTTATAATATTACTGTTTTTTTTATATTTACAATTTTATTTATTTTTGTTTTTAAAATTGTTTTCGTTCAAAATTGTGGCTCATTATAAAATATTATTTGTTCGATATAAACTTTGTCGCTAAGCTTATGCAGCGAATGTTATTGAATGTTAACAGGATTGACTTGATTCTGAATTGTACGATAAATTTTCAATGTTGGCAAAAAAGATGTTGCTAAAATGATCGAGTAAATGACCCTTAGGAAAATTTTGCACCTTGCTACAAATATTAAAATGGTAATTAAAAGCGTTATAATACAAAAATAAAGGTATGATAAATTGGTAAGCAAATACGTATTTTTCTTAAACTTGAAATGAAAATTCTAATGAAGGAAAGAAATGCTAGAATTTATTTTGTTTCCGTCATTTATGGCGGGTTACAAAGCTAGTTTAGAAATATTTGTACAACAATAATCACTTTTGGTCCTGAAATACATCCGTTATAACATTTTCTAAATCAAAATATTGAAATTGGTTAAACATTTAAATCTAATGATCTAAAAATTTAGTACTGAATAAAATTAGATTAAATTAAAATTCTACAAAATCAAAATTGAACAGAACAAAGAGAACAAAATCCTTGACCTATATAATAAAATAATAATATTTGTATCTTAATGGTTATAATTCTATTATCTCTTACTATAATTGTATTCCCAACTATCATATTTAAAATATGTGGCTACAAATAACTGAAATTTACAAAAGCAAAAAAAATAATTTATAAAAACTATAAAACTTTTCCAAAATCACATTCAAAATATTATTATATCTATATTATAATACACTCAACAACCAATTAAAAAAAAAACAAAAACAACAAAAAAAATATCCTTTAAATTTCTAATCATAAAAAAAATATATATATATTTTTTTCTAAGTGTACTTAAGTACTAAAAAAGCACATCACATTTTGATAATCTTCAAGAAGAAAATTATATTTTTAGATTAATAATAATAAAAGTGAGGGCTATTAAAGCCAATTCTCACGTTCTGTATAATTTTAGTATAAATATAAATATATATATATATATATATATATAAATATAATATTAAGATTGTATAATTATTATTTAATAACAAAAAAAAAAAAAAAATAACTCACATATTGAAATAATATATCTGCTCCTGATCAAAATATAACAACCACTCTAAAAATATCCTTTATATCCTTTTTGATTTGTTTTTTTTTATTATTTTTTTTTTTAAATAATTTGTATAGAAAAGTATCATCTATGTTACACTAAATGTTCAAATTTAATGTTCATTAGAAAATTTAAGTTTATGCAGTTGTACCAACGAATTCGATTGAATGAAAATCGTGCGTAACCAGCGATAATTCTACACCAGCGACTTCGATTTAAAAAAAATTCGAATATTTTAATAAAAAAAAAAGGATTGAATAGGCACTAGTTATTCATCACAATGTCAGTACTTTTCCTTGGTGCTGGACAGTTAATTGGTGGATTTTAATTCGTTTACTAAACTTCTATTTGCAAGCCATGTTTGTTTTGTATAGTAGACATGTTTGTATAACGACAATATGTGAGTGTCTAAATATATTATATCAAATTTATGGTTTGCCTAGAACTCATTTTCATTTTTTTGTAATTTATTTATTATTTATCAAGTCGGCGGACTATTGATCCAACCATTTTTTTTTTTCTTTTTGGTAAAACCGAAATAAAGAATAACTTATGATTTGAGTTCAATATGATAAGAATTGCCCATGCTATATCCTTCGTTTTTTGTCTATATGATTTCTTAGAATTGTGCATTGTCTAAATAATTATTATGAAAGGCTTTAGTTATTCATCACAATGTGATTTTGTTTAACTTATGTAAGTTATCGAATTACGCGAACTGATAATTATACTTTGCGCCGTTTCTGTTTAATATTTTCTTTCGAATAAAATTTTGAAGAAGCGATCGTATTCATCAACAAGAAAGTGGCAGTGAATGGTTGGTTTATAAACAACATAAAATATGATGGCATACTGTCATTGCCGATGGACTATCAGATTTACAATATGGCAGTAAATTAGTACAAAATGTAAGAACAGTAAATTCATACATGAAAAAGTATGGTTTATGTATGAACGTCAAGAAGACTAAATTTATATAATAATATTGTAAGCAGAAGCAGACATCAAAAATTAAATAATAATATATAATATTTCAATAGACAATCTACCGATTGAAAGCGTATTTAATTTTATCAGCTAATGGTTGAGTAAAAATTTAAATACATTATAAAGAAATAAAATGTCGTATAGAAATGGCTAGGGATGCATTCATGAAGTACAAACCAACATGAAATTGCATCAACCATTCATGAAATGCTATGTGCTCTTTTATAGAGACGATGTTTGGACAATGCATTCGAAATATATTAATAAATTAAAGACATTCTAAATCTGGATCTACAGATAAGTCCTGAAAACTATTCTGAACTAAATATATTTTGAATGAAGTAGTTTTGTAAGCCGTCGAAGAAGATCTCGAGCTTCAAATTGAATTAAAATTTGAATGCATATAAAGAAATTAAGCACCGTATAGACGGGCATACCGTAATAATAAAATACCGTATAGAAATGGATAGACAGGCATTCATTAAGTACACATAAAGTTTGATTGCGCCAACCATTCATGAATTGCTTCAATTATTCATGAAAGGCCATGGTTGTTTGATACTCTTTTATGGATATACTCTGGCCTAAACATATTTCGAATGAAGTTTTTCACAGAATCATAAGCAGATCGAGAACCCCAAAGTGAATTAAAATATGTATAAAAAAAACAATTTAAGTGAAATATCAATAAAAAAACGAAAAACGGCATATTTCGAACACATCCATCCGCTGTGGCACTACGCATAAGTTGTTAAGATTATTTATATAGATCGAGATAGACGTTAAACTCGGCGGAAGTAGAAAGCAGTTATTAAGGCTGCAAAATCGAAATATAAGTGCCTATAGGATCTTGTTTGACCGTTTCCCACAATTCATTGTCTCCAGGCGAGACGAAGACCTGCATTTGCCTAATATAATCTTTGTTTATCAGCCATGTCTCGCTGCCATCCAATAGCGTTAATTTCGCGCAGGCATCATATTTTCTAAGTTTAGTCCCCCTGGTAATATGAGGTTGTATCCACACAGTCCAAATTCTTCCGAAAAGTTGGATAGCAGACGAGCAAGATGATATCAATTTTATTTAAAACAAAACAATTTCCACTTGAAGGATAATTTTTCTTTTTCAAATGCAAGTATTTTCATTTTATGTGCAAATTCTCTTCTTCAACCTCAAGTGTGTTTTTTTCCCTAATATAATTTTTCATTGTTAAAAGTGCAAGTTGGTTTTTGTTTTTTTAAAATGCAAGTTTTTTTATTTACCTAATTAGGTTGAAGTAAATTCATCGATATAAATCATGCACCAAAATCTACTAAGTATAGAAAATCAACTGATCAGCTGATGACCACCTACTTTCCGTTTTTTTAATGTACATGAAAATATGCTTGCTTTCCATTCGCTGTCTTATTACAAAGTACTAACGTTGTCAAGCTGAAAACTCTTACTGCTGATGTCTCATTGACCCTTGCATTGCATTGATAAAACCTGATAACTACTAAAGAAAAAAAGACAAACTTATTGTCTATAATAAAGGTTTTTCTGGATCGTTCAGACACTTTAGATATGTTCAAGACTGGCTAGGTCGTGGGCTTTACATATCTTTGCACTTTAAAAAGAAATACTTGCACTTAAGACGGAAAAGTTGCATTCAAAAAAGATATACTTGCACTTAAAGTGGAAATCCCTCTACTTGATGTAAAACAGGTTATAATACTACTCATTATACTATATTATAATGTATTTGAGAGTAGAGTCGTAGTTGTTTTTGTAATCGTTTAAATTGTAGAATAAGTCAATAAATATAATCAGTCTACACTATATGATCATGAACGATTATAACTGGGATGACTTATACTTTATTTATTTATCTGTATTTTAATTTTCTCTCAACCATTGATGTATAAAAAATTAGTTACTATTTCAATTGGTAAATTGTCTATTGAAACATGCATTATTAGTGTCTGTTTCTGCCTACAATTATAAATAATGAGCAGCAAAATATTAATCAAATACAAACCAGTGCATGAACATAAATTTTTGTTTATTAGTGTATTATAACTACACGATTACAAGAGTGTATTACGTATTTCTAAATACTATAACACTTTTCACTATTATACACTATATTATTTTGTATTTAAGAGTTGATTCGTGATATTTCTAGTCTCTTAACTAATAAAAAAAAAAAATATATTAATTTGTTTGTATGATACTAGATGACTTTATAACAACTATAAGTAAAAAAAAAAAACTATGAAGGTCATTGGCACGTTTCATAAGAATATTATTTAATCTATAACAAATATACTATATTGAGTAGGTAACTCAGTGGGTCATAATAATATTATTATTGTTGTTTACAACCAATCAAATACTATTGTAATAATTTTAATTATAATTTCTTAATTAAATGTTGTTCAGAATTTTTATAAGATTGTATACATTTTTGTTTATATGTATGTGTTATAATTGTATAATGTAAAAATTGTTAATGGAATTAATTTTTTCATTTATTATTTTTGTTTTTTTTTTTATTGATTGGTAGATATAGCAATTATAAAAACATTCATAATACTCTTTACAATAATAATTCACAATAACTTGAAAATTTGATGTGTATTGTATAATATAAAATGTCCTTGTTACAATATTGTTATTTAGAAATTTAATATATTGAATATGACAGTGATCCTCTAATACAAAATTTTAAATTGAAATTTCAAATTGTAAGATTACCACCTACCTTAGTTCTTAAAAATTTAATTAAATAATTTTATTATTTAAAAGAAAATTCATTGTAATTAATAATTATTTGAAGTATCTACCTACATAATTTATTATTGATTTGAAATTTTTGAAATATAATTATTATTATAAAATGAAAATAATTTAGATTTTGAAATGAAAATGTTATAAAATTGAAATTAGTGAATAAAGGTAAATGAAGTGGGTTAAAAATGTATTCAAAAATAATTTTTCATTGAAATATCATTAATTTTGTTATAATATTTAGAGATGGATGTATTCGTGATAATTTTTTAATCTTAGCAGTAATACTCAAATCAACAGAATTAAGTTTTTAAAGCTTAACAATACTCATCTCAGTGATATTCAACTTAACAGTACTCAGCCCAATAAAACCGGCTCAAGCAGCTTAACAATGTTTTATTTAACAATACTTATAGGTTAGCAATACTCATTTCAATAATAATGATATACTGTTAATATACATGAAATACTGTTAATAATAATACTGTTAATATACTCAGCTCAACAATGTACTCTGCTTAATAATGCTCAGCTCAACAATATACTCAGCTCAACAATGTACTCTGCTTAATAATGCTCAGCTCAACAATACTCAGCTCAATAATACTCAACTCAGCTTAATAATACTCAGCTGAACAATATACTTAGCTCAACAATATACTCAACTTAATAATATACTCAGCTCAACAATATACTCAGTTTAATAATACTCAGCTCAACAATATACTCAGCTTAATAATACTCAGCTCAACAATATACTCGACTTAATAATTCTTAGCTCAACAATACTCAATTCAACAATACTTATAGCTCAATAATACCCAGTTCAACAGTACTCATCACAATAATACTCAACTCAGCAATACTCAGCTCAACAATATACTCAGTTTAATAATACTCAGCTCAACAATATACTCAGCTCAACAATATACTCGACTTAATAATTCTCAGCTCAACAATACTCAATTCAACAATACTTATAGCTCGATAATACCCAGTTCAACAGTAATCATCTCAATAATACTCAGCTGAGCAATACTCAGCTCAGCAATACGCAGCCCAACAATACTCAGCTCAATAGAACTTTGGATAAAAACAAATAAAAATAATATGTGGCAAACGTATACCTATTTGCCTTATTTAGGTATATCTATTATTTAATTTATAATATTATTACATTTAAATGACTGAAAACAAATTTTAAAATTGTAAATTTTTAAATTGAAATATACAACAAAATATTAAAACTAAAAAGTACTTGCAATGAAATAATCAAAATGTAATTCAATGGTTAACATTTAAAAAAAAAATTAATAAAATTTGAACCATCTGCAAAATAAAATCAATAAATACTGTTATAATACAAAATATATAGTAATGGGTTAAATTTAGTACTTTAAGAAAAATTAGCAACTATAAAAATATTAACTACAGAGAGATGGTCAGAATTAACTAAACTGAATATAAAAGCTTCTTTAGGCTGTCTTTGGACTATGGCTCTTATATTTATTATCAACAATCATCATTCTATGGATAGAACCGTTTATTCCATAGTTGATGGTTCGATGAAATATAAGAATAAATAGGTTAGAAGAGCGATTAGTAATTAATATGGGCTAAGATTGAAATATAAGGGGAATTAATATTTCCTTTAACTATTTCAGTGCTGAAAATGACTTCGGTAATTATGTATCTTTTCTATAAACCAACAAAATTAATTAAGTTTAATATGGGGCCAATTTATTTATATTAATTTATTTTTTCTATTTATTTCAATGTTTGTTTTGAATTAACTTTTTATATTATTTTATTTCAATTATATAATTGAACATATAATAATCATATGGTAACAAAATTATGGTGCCACACCATCGAAGATGACTTAGTGCGAATCTTAAGAAATTGTTTTTGGATTACCTCAGTCCTATGTATATGAATTTCATAATATGGAGAACAGACCTGATCGGTATATTCTAATTGAGGTCTAACAAGACATGTACAATTTATTATTGTTAGTAACACACCAATCTTGTTAAAAATTTATTGATGATGAGCTCTTTTAATAACCTGTAATAATATTTCTCTAGAAAATCTTTTACACAAAACAAATAAAAAATAAAGTGTTTTAGAAAATAAGCCAGGACTGTTAACTAATAATAAAATATCCTAACAAGTGAATTTTATATGGATTTCGCCCGTGACAGACAAAAATAGAGCACACTGAAGGATCAAGTAAGTATAAGTAAGTAATCAGTGGATTAAAATACATGATCAAGTAGAGTTAGTTTTAATTAAAATTTTACAGCCAAATATAATTTTAAATAAATTGCAAAAATGAAAAATAATTAAAATTAAATAACTATAAAAAGGGAGATAACTGAGCTTTATACCCATTTCTTATATTTTATTTATTTTTTTTTTATTTTAAAATCATTAATCTTAGTACCTACATAAATGTAAATATTTTGTAAATAAATAAATTCAATTGAATATTCTTAACACCAACACTTCGACTCAGTTACTCTGAATATTACCATTATATTATGCTAAAAAAATTACATATTCTGACTTCCTTGATTTAAGGTCAGAATAAGTTAATAAATAATCAGGCATTGACAGTTTACCTTGTCAAATTATTTTTTTTCATAATATTGTACCTATATATACACAATCTATAAACAAAATTTATAAGTATATATTCGTCCTGAATATTGAATACATAATTAATTAATTAACTCAAATAAATTAATGAATATTTATGATTATAAATAATTATTAATTGATCAGAAAATATTTTCTATAATATTGCTTGAATATAACTAACAATTTTCGAATAATTAACTTCTCGTGTAATTTTGAATATATTAGGTATAGGTATATTATTTTATTCTGTTCGTTGAAGTATATAGAGCATTATGTTATGATATCCGTCTTCTTATATCTATTTTTTTTTTTATTTATTAAATTATTTTTTTATATGTCCATATAAAAGCAGTCACTTGAATATTATAATTTTATATTATATTTATCATAATGGTAATAGATACACACAAGTGTTATTAAAATTTAAAAACAAAAACACTTAAACTAGTATTCTAAAAATTTTTTAGAAAAATATTGTTACATACAATATAATTCATCGATCTTACTTATAACTTTAATAAATTTAACATATTTAATTTTTTTTTTAAATATTATTTCAATTCTTAGTAAATTTACAAATAAATTAATTTATGAATAAAAAAAACGATGGTAATCTCAAATAACGTACAGGATGTTATCATGTATAGCTAGTAGCTGGAAAATTTATAAAAAAAGGAAAAAAAATATATATATACCTATATTGACAATTGATGTTATATATATCGACTTTGACCTAACTGGCACATGCTTGGAAAGGCTAAAATGACTTCTTTCATTATATAAGTAATTCTGTTAAAGAACGTGAGAGGGTGTAAATGTCCATCTCTTATAACTGTGAAAATACTATTTTCAAAGCTGGTCTTGAAAAATCGTTCATAGTTAGAATGTCTAGAATTTGGAATTGCATCCATTGCAATATTTTTAAGAAGGGATAATTTCTACGATTTCTACTATTTTCTACATTTTTATAGTATTTGATTTACAAAACATTGTTCTTGACTTCCAGTCTAACCACTTTAGTTTTTCTTTCGCTATTTTCTCAAACTGACCCTTCTCCGTTTCCTAGATAACGGTACGAAAATATTATGGTTTCTTTAATCTCTAAATTTAGGCTATTTTTTGAAAGTAAAAAAATCTAAACCTATAAGATTAAGTTTAAAAAAAAAAAAATTCCAACATATTTTTAGTTAACATACTTTTAGGCTACAAATATAAATATTAAAAAATAAACTTATTCGAATGTTGCACTAAACTCATGAGTATTAGTCTAACTAAAGAATTTTTCTTCAATATGAAATGTGTCCTTGTCCTTATCATTGAACAATCAATTTTATCAAAATAGAAATAAAATTGTTTATTTTAAGTCAACATACTTTTAGGCTGTAAATATAAATATTAAAAAACTAAATTCATTCGATTGATGCACTAGCTAAATAGATATCAGTCCAACTGAAAAATTCGGTTTCATTGAGCTGTGTAGCTGCCCTAATCCATAATTAATTAATTTTATCTAAACAAAAATAAAATTTTCTATTTTCTGTCGGCATACTTTTAGGCTACAAATATAATTATCAAAAAACTAATTTGCCAACTGAAAAATTCGTATTCAATTTTGCCCCATTCATTTTATCCAAATAACAATTAAATTCTACATTTTCAGTTAACATACTTTTAGGCTTCAAATATGAATATTAAAAATTAAATTTATCTACCTCTGAAACTAGACTCATAAATATCGGTCCAACTTGGATTGTGTGGTTGTCCTAATCCTTGAGCAATCAATTTTATCCAAATAACAATTAAATTTTACATTTTCAGTTAACATACTTTTAGGCTTCAAATATAAATATTAAAAAATAAATTTGTTTGTTGAACTAGACTAATGAATATCAGTCTAACTTGGATTGTGTGGTTGTCCTAATCCTTGACCAATCAACTTTATCCAAATAACAATTAAATTCTACATTTTCGGTCAACATACTTTTAGGCTTCAAATATAAATATTAAAAAATAGATTTGTTTAATTGTTGAACTAGACTAATGAATATCAGTCCAACTTGGATTGTGTGGCTGCCCTAATTTTGACCAATCAATTTTATCCAAATAACAATTAAATTCTACATTTTTGGTCAACATACTTTTAGGCTTCAAATATAAATATTAAAAAATAAATTGATTTAATTGTTGAACTAGACTCATGAAAATCAGTCCAACTAGGATTGTGTGGTTGTCCTAATCCTTGACCAATAAATTTTTATTCAAATAACAATTAAATTCTACATTTTTGGTTAACATACTTTTAGGCTACTAGAATTATGAAAAAATCAAAAAAATAAATTTATTAAGATGGTGCAACAAGACAAATGAGTCTCTGACCGGCACAAAAATTCTTCTTCATTGAACTGTGTACACTACTAAATATTTCAATTGATTTATTGCAATGAGAATAATTTTATTGTTCCATTTTTAAACTTTTACTTAAACTTTTAACAAATTTTTAGCTTAGCTTTTACTAGACTAGGACAAACATTGTAATACAATTTCTATAGATATAGTAATATTATAGACTCCCTGTATATCATAAACATTAATAAATATCCAATATTATTCAATACCAAATTGACTTTAAATGTAATATAATATAATATTATTATTTATTCGTCCATGAAACTATTATCCTTTCATAATATCCTGTTTACTTAAGTTTATGTTTTTGTTTTTTTTTTCTCCATATCATTTTGGTTAGAGTTTGCTTTAACGATTTTTGATTTTTTACCAAAATTATAATCGATGTTTTGAAGCATTTAAGGTAAATTTTTGGGAATGTAAAAAAGCTTAATATAAATATATTTGGTTGAATAGATAGATATAATGATTTGATACAGTGAGGTTTCGATAATTTAAACAAAAAATTTTTTTTTTTTAATAATTAATAAATTAGGTTGAATTCTATATATCTAATTCTATAATTGAATTCTAATGCTATCAAATATAATTTGAAAACAAATAAAATAAGGGTAGGAGCTTCGGTTAAACTTGCTTATCTTGTATAAGACAGGATTAACTCAACAGTAATACTTTAAACTTTTTTTTATTAGAAGAAAGTTGTATAATTAAGTTTCATGTTAACTAGAGTGTCCCTTATATTTTACTTTTATTTTACATTATACTTACCTTACTTTATGTTTTATCTTATACTTTAACAATTTTGATTTTCGGTGTCCGTTGAATAGTGTGAAAATTTCAAAATACCCTCAAAAGTCAAAATTTGACTAAAAAGTATTTGAATTTTGATTTCTTGCAATAAATTAAATCATTTTTTTTGTTATTAATTATGGTTAGACAATTTTTTTTTTTAAATTAACTGATATTTCATAACAGGGACCACAAATTCTTTTATAGATGGCCAAATTGAATTGTAGGAGTTCACCATATGTTTTCCCCAAAGTAAAATATGAGAAAATTTTATATGTCAACATTTGGACGTTATTGAAGTATTTGAGGATATATTTGGAAGTTCATTTTAATCAAAAAAGTAAGCTCTATAATATTCAGTTGTACCGGTGACGTCGATTCATTGTAAAAATTCAGTACTCAGTCGTTAATTTGCAAACGGTAAACGGTAGATCTACACAAAAATAAAATTGGCGTAAATTTGAAAAACATGAACTCGATCTAAATAAAAATTGACCTTATACCTAAGCGATTAATCATTCTACAAAATTTAATTTTGTAATTTTTTAAATAACCAATTATGGAAATTCGTTCATAATCCCAAACAAATGGATTTGGGGTTTGGTGGGACCAAATTTCATCTTATGTGTTTATCAAACATGATCAATTCTAAATTTATGAACTACATAAATTCAAGGCGAAAATTAAGACCTAAGACCACCCTAGTCAAATATAAAAATCGGTATAACAGGTCCCCCCCCCCTCATTTTTGACTATGTATAAAAACAAAAATGAAGAACATAACTCCTGGATTATAACTTCAGGAGTGTTAAAATTTAGCATTAAACTCGCTCTACAATTAACCAATGAGATTTTAGGACAATAATAATAATAATCGAAAAATAGCTTAGTTCTACTCATTTAATCGTGCTCTCACTGTTTAATTTTCAGTATTGTTCAAATTATTTTTCAACTATAGTATCATTGTTTTTGGTGTTTGTTTTTTGTGTTTTGTTCCACATGAAAATTAATATGGTTTTTTTATACTATTTTCATTTATTTATTTTTTTTTGTTATTGTTTTGAACAGTCAATGAACATTATAAAAGGTCACATTTACTATAACCAGGATATATTTTTATTATAATAAGTTTAATTTTTCTCATAATGTCATAATATGTCACTGCTGATGTTCGTTCTCTAATCATTTAAATTTATAAAGGATCTAAAAGTTAGTCTAATGTTTTGTTGTATACACTCTCGATATAGCACGCGACATGTAGAAGATGTGTTTAAACATGCATGATTGTAAATACAAGTATATATATATATACATATAATACATATATACATATGATATATACATATATATATATATATATATATGTATATATTATATATATATATATATATATGTATATATTATATTTATATATGTATATAAAAGGTCATTACAAATTTATTCAAAATACATTTTCTTTTTTTACCAATGTTTAATTTTTTGAAGCTTACAACTCTATGGCTTGTTTTATTCCACCCATTTTACACTTTGATTTGATTATAATGATTTTTTTGTTTGTTTATTTTCTTTGTTTAATTTTTTTTAGTTTAAATTTTTAGTTTTATTTTTAAGCAAGGATATTGAAGCACATTTTGAAAGGATACAAAAACTATGAGAAATTTGAATAAATCGAATAGAAAAAATTATAATAGAAAATTACGATAATTGAATTGAAGTAGAAAAGGGGTCATTCAAAAAATTAAAGAAAATTATAGAAAATTGAATTTAGTATAAGTGGTTTTTTGTGTTATTCAAAATTAAAAAATTATAATAAAATTTTAGTAAAGATTATTATTGGCTAATTTCAGTTTGACTTGTAATATTGTAATTTTCAGGATATTAGGTAAAATAATAGGTTTAAATTGTGTTAAAATAGAAAATTAACAAAATTTGAAATTTATTTTATATTTAGCTTTAAAATATATTAATTTAGATTATATGTAAAATAGCAGCTAATATACAAAACAATTATAACTAACAACATCTCCGTGCTCTATATCATATGAAATGACACTTCCAAATCATTTATTAATAAAATGTTGACATAAATTGTAAGATTACTAGCCAGTTTGGACAATTTATGAAATACGGCAATGCTACAAAGTTTCAAATACATGTTACGTCTATCTACTAATGTTTCAATGCCCAAAAGCTAAATCTAACATTGGTGAATGAAATAAGTTCAGTTTGTACAAAATGAAATTTGGTAAAGATAGTATGACACTCTCTATTCGGTTGTTCTGAAAATTTTAATCAGATCCCAAATGAGACAATAATTTTCTTAGACTGATCTAACTAAGCTAAAAAACAAATTCTTTAAAGTTAAAATGTCATGGTATAATCAACTAGTAATATTATAAATATTATATAGTCAAATAATATTGAATTAATACAGTGGTGAAAATAAACTACAGCACATTTTTAACAACAGTTAAACACAAATTAAATACAATTAGGCCAATTTACAACATTATCTAGATCAAAGTTGAAATTTTGACCAATTTTTTATAGTGTTAAGCCTTAAAAATATTTTTAAATCATTAGCAAGCAACAAAATCGTACAATCCTTTACAAATTGAGGTAAATTAGTAACTGCAGACGAAACTTGATTGTTTCAAACTTGATTTTTCATTTAGATTGACTCAGTCTTGATCATGTTATTGCTCTAAATTTAGGCTATTTTTTCGAAAAATAAAAAATCTAAATTGAAAATAAAAATTTATAAAACCTAAAATAAAAATTTATTTAAAAATAAAAATTTTCTAAGCCAAAAGTAAAATTTTTTTTTAAAATAAAAATTTTCCAACATATTCTTGGTTAACATACTTTTAGGCTACAAATATAAATATTAAAAAATAAATTTATTCGATTATTGCTCTAGCCGCATGTCCAACTGAAAATTTCGTCTTCATTGAACTGATTAGGTTGCCCAATCTTCACCAATCAATTTTATCCCAATAACAACTAAATTTTACATTGTCTGTCAACATACTCTTAGGCTTCAAATATAAATATTAAAAAATAAATTTATTTAATTGTTGAACTAGACTCATGAATATCAGTCCAACTTGGATTGTGTGATTATCCTAATCCTTGACCAATCAATTTTTATTCAAATAAAATTCAAATTCTACATTTTCAGTTAACATACTTTTAGGCTTCAAATATAAATATTAAAAAATAACTTTATTTAACTGTTGAACTAGACTCATTAATATCAGTCCAACTTGGATTGTGTGGTTATTTTAATCCTAGAGTAACTAATTTTTACTCAAATAAAATTCAAATTCTACATTGTCTGTCAACATACTTTTAGACTTCAAATATAAGTATTAAAAAATAAATTTATTTAATTGTTGAACTAGACTCATTAATATCAGTCCAACTTGGATTGTGTGGTTGTCCTAATCCTTGACCAATCAATTTTTATTCAAATAAAATTCAAATTCTAAATTTTCAGTTAACATACTTTACGGCTCTAAATATAAATATCAAAAAATAAACATATTTAATTGTTGAACTAGACTCATGAATATCAGGCCAGCTGAAAAATTCTACTTCATTGAACTGTGTGGTTGTGTTAATTCTTGACCAATCAATTTTATCCAAATAAAAATAAAATTCTTCATTTTCAATCAACATACTTTTAGGCTTCAAATATAAATATTAAAAAATAAATTTATTTAATTGTTGAACCAGACTCATTAATATCAGTCCAACTTGGATTATGTGGTTGTCCTAATCCTTGACCAATCAATTTTTATTCAAATATAATTCAAATTTTACATTTTCAGTTAACATACTTTTAGGCTACAATAAATATTAAAAAATCAAAAAAATAAATTTACTAAGATGATGCAATAAGACTCATGAATCTCTGAGCGACAGAAGAATTTTTCTTCATTGAACTGTGCACACACGAAATATTTCAGTAGATTTATTGCAATGAGTATAATTTTATGGTTCCATTTTTAAACTTTTATTTAAACTTTTACCAAATTTTTAGCTTAGCTTCTACTAGACTAGAGTAATCATTGTACTACTCAGTCTTGATCATATTATTGCCATCTATTGTTTAAATTTAATAAATGAAGCTATTTTAAAATAGATGAATAAAAACGTAATACATTTAATTTATACCATAATAAGATTAACTCTATCGAATGCTTTACTAAAGTCTATATAGAATCAACTTGAAAACCATTATAAATCTCTTTAATAACATTGTTAGAAAAATTAGAAATATTAGTTGTTATAAATCTGTCAGTAATAAATCCTTGTTGGATTGTATTTTTGCTTTAATCTATTTATATATTTATATTTAAACTTTAATTGGGTTTAATCCCGATTTAAGTAAAAACCTAAATGTTGCAACTTACCATCATGAATGCCAGATAGTACTGCAATAGCAATTAATAACTGTAACTATCATCGCCTTTCAAACTAACGATGTTTTTCTATAAATTTAAGACATCTTAAGACTGTTGGAGATAATAATAAGTTTTTTTTCTTTACTACATTTCTGTATTGGCAAACATTACAGCTGTATTTATTTATTTCGACAAATTTGATGTTGTCAGCATATAATACGTAGGTAGTAGTGACTGGTGGTATACAATAAACACACTTAGACTATTGTAGTCCATTATAGTATAATCTCAGCACATATTTTTTTATCGCTTTTACTTTGTTTCCTACAATAATCTCCTATGTTGTACAAATCCTATGTCCAAACCTCTTATAAATCCAAAATATTGATCTTAAACGTTATTTTTTAATTTTCTATATCTAAAACAATAACAATTTTTAGTATTCTATGAATCATTAATTGACAATATTTTATCCTTAAGGATTCATATAAACCAAAATTTGTTTATGCATTGATTGTAATTCAATTGGATAAACTGATGATGTTACCATCAAATTGAATGATTTGGTGGTTTGATTTTTCTTGTTTTCATTTTATGGAATCTAATTAAATATTACAAAAATATTGTGTACTCATATCTTCTCAATACTAACAAAATTTTCCAAACTAAATTTATTATTATTATAGCTATACATTTTTAATTTTCATTGAATTTTACATATGTATAAAAGTAAATATGAAAAAAGGATATTCTAAACTATTACAAGTATGTATAAAAGTTAATAAGGACAAAAAAGGACATTCTAATTGATTTTTAATATTAAAATAATTTCAAAGAATTAAATTTTGTAAATATTTACATTTTAAATGTGGAAAAAAAATACTAATCAATGGTGAAATTGAATTTATTTATGATTAAAAGGATAAAAAGTATGGAAATCCTTGATTTTAAGGTTAAAAAATAGAATTATTCAAATATTCAAAATTTTGTTTGTATTGTAAACATTTTAATTTGATTATTGGAAAATTGTTAAGATAATTTAATTTAATTATCGAAATTTTATAAATTAGCTAATCATTATACTTCAGTGTTGATTCAAAATTGATGCTGGAAAATTATAAAGACGGTTAGCATGAATATTAACAACATTGTTCGCTCTTTTCCACATACATTTTTCCTTTTTCTTTCCTTTCCTTTAACTATTATTTCATTTTGCAATTAGCAAACGGTACGCAACTACTTAAAGGTTCATGACAAAAATTTTCATTCATGACAAAATTAAAAGAACGGTTTACAATCAACAACCCGAACATAAAAACTATAATCAACATGAAATCAGCTCATAAAAAAAAATCTGTCCATATTAAATCCCATCACTGCTTGATTTCCGAAAATCCTGCTTTTCTACCACAAATAAATACCCGTTTTTAATAACAAAATAAAAACTAAGCAATATAAAAGGTACCGTCGCTATGATCTTCCTATCCTATGACTTTCAAATACGCAAATAATTCCGTTAAAGATTTCAAGGTTATATCAAATCTATTTACAAACTTCTTTAGTCAAGCCTTCACTGATAACAATTTCGTGCCCGACTCTGACTATTTCAGTTATCTAAGTAACTCTCCTCAAATCACACTAATGTCGATCAATATCGATTATGAAGATGTTCATTACACAAAATTAACAAATTAAAGGATGATTACTCTTCCGGTCCTGATGGTTTACCTTCCATAGTTCTAAACAAATGCATTGACACGTTAACACAACCCTTAACCAGGCTTTTTCAAATGTCCCTCTCTTCAGGAATTTTTCGGAGTATATGGAAAACTTCTTTTATAACTCCGATCCATAAGAAAGGAAGTAAGGCTGAAATAAATAACTATAGGCCCATTGAAAAATTATCTTGTATTCCTAAACTTTTCGAGAGTATTGTATACGACTCTCTCTTTAATCATTGTAAGCCATTATTATCTTTTTTTCAACATGGAATCCTTAAAGGTAAATCCACTACTACTAATCTAACCGAATTAGTTTCTTTTAGTCCCATGGAAAAGGGGCTAGATGTGGATTCGATTGCTAACGACTTTAGTCAGGCTTTCGATAAACTGTCCCATAATTTCATTTTATTTAAACTTCGTGCTCTAGGATTTCCACCTCTCATTATAGATTGGATGAGTTCATATTTATGCAACAGAGTGTATCACATCCGTTTTAGGTCTAATGTTTCACATCCCTTCACTGCTAAATAGGGTGTCCCGCAAGGTAGCCACTTAGGCCCTCTGATCTTTATCTTAACCACAAACGATGTACATAATATTATAAAAAAATTTCACATTCTAGTGTACGCTGACGATATGAAAATATTTAAACAAATCTCATCTCTGCGTGAATCTCATCTTCTTCAGAGTAACGTTAATAACTTCGCTATTTGGTGTTGTAATAATAACTTAGCACTTAACGCTAGCAAATGCCAAAGCATCACCTTTTCCCGTAAAACGGCAATATCAGCGCATTATTACAGTATTAACGGCGTTGTATGTCACATTCACAAAAGACTTAGGTATTCTATTAGACACCGAACTAAATTTCAGATCTCATGTAGATAATATTGTCAGCAGAGCTAATTCAGCTATTGGGTTTATCAAAAGAATTTTCCGACCCATCTGTCACAAGACCTTTATATTTTACTATGGTAAGACCATTACTTGAGTACGCGTCTCAGGTATGTTCACCTTTTCATCAAGTTCACATAGACAGGATTGAATCTGTTCAACGTAGATTCGTTCATTTCGCTCTTCGTGGTCTTTCATGGACAGACCCATATAACTTACCCCCTTACAGAGACCACCTTAAACTTGTAGGTCTGCAAAGTCTCTTTAATCGTCGTGAAGTGGCTGATATTATATTTGTACACCAAATTCTCTCAGGTGCAGTTGACTCGGTTATCTGGATATATATTTTTATTATTTTTTTTTTTTTTTTAATTTCTTTAGTTTATACCTAAATAAATTGACTAATGTTTCTTCGACATAATTTAAAATTGCAAAATTAACATGTTGGAATATAGTCTAAACCTATGATATAATTTTTTAATTGATTGAAGACTTTAAATTGCTTTAACTTTTGACTTGTGAGCATATTGCTTATTGATTTTTGTTCTTTGATTTTCCTTGACATGTTGGAAGGCAAATCAAAGTTATTAGATTTTTAACCGTTTTTTTTCCGTTTATGGATTTTATTTTTGATTCTATTTTTAGTATTTTATCAATTTATTACCAATTATTAATTTCCTTAATCGTGTTTACTAATTCCCCTTTTTTTGTTTTGTTTTGCATGCTTGTTTTAAGCATTTCCTGACCCAATTAACACATTCTTCATTATGGATTATCACGTGCTTGTATTCTTTTTTGAATAAAATTAAAATATAATAATAAATATTAAAGTTTAGTTAATGAAAGTTCATTGAGTGTATGCTCGTCACAGTATTACATACTGAATACTTTAATTTATTAAAATCTTCCTATACTTTTAATAAGAAGAGATTTATTCTTCCAAGCACTGTGATGGCCTTCTATATGACACTCCTAGTCATATTCTAAATAATAATAATAATGAGAACGGAGACTTTATTACGGGACGGGTAATTGGTCGTTGGGACATTATTATTATGAGTATTGTTTTATCTCATACGCCAATTTTGGGTAAATTGACCTAACGATTAATCTAGATGATAAAATAATTCTTATGCGACGATATTATTCCCTTTCCCAAATATGGACATACAATTGACAAAAAAATCATCTATTTTTTTTATTTATTTATTTATTTTTTTTTTCATCAGACTTGCAGATAAATCTACAGACCAACTACAGGTCCTTTTCCTTTTCACTAAAAAAAATATATGATATTATTATCCTTTGTACACTTAAAACAACCATATTAATTCATTAACATATACACTTTAATTAGATCTTTCAAAAATTTAAATAACTTACACCAAAATTTATTCATAAAAGCCTTAAAGTTAATTTTTCGCTATCCTTTTTTTTTTTTTTTTTATTTTCATTTTTATTTTTGTTCGTTTTTAATTCCTTTAAGTATAATCAATATTCTATATACTTATACCAATTAGATTGAACTCAAATATTATCCATTCATTTAATTCTTTTCATAACAACAAAAAAAAAATAAAAATAAAAGATGCAAAAATTATATGGTTGTGTGAACGGTCTGTATAATAGCTTTTCATTTATTTTATTAAGTTCAATCATGTTGAATTAATCAATAAAAAGGATCTTTGAATTCTGAACACACATATATAAGCATATATATGTAGGTACATATACAATAATATTATCCTACATTAAAGCTTAGAAATGAACTGCTTATTATCTAAACATATTTAAATGAAACTGTATATTCAATACCAAATAAAAATAAAAATAAGGATATCAAATCAATACACATATACTAGTATACTAATAGTACATATGTACATACGTTACGTACGTATATCAATATCCAAATGTGAAATATTCATAAAAAAAAAAATAAAATTTTACTCTTTTGACTATTGATTATTATTTTTTGATATGGTATCCTTTTTCATTGAATCCTTTCTATATTTCGATAATAAAAATAAGTAAATTTTATCAAATAGAAAATAATAAAAAAAAAAATAAAAATAAAAAATCATACAATTAATTCCTGGTCAACTGGAAATCATCAATTTACACATGTGTATATATAAAATGATTGTATTTGCATTAGTTTGTAAATTTTAGGTAAGAAATTTAAAGTATAATAAAAAAAATAATAATAAATATTATAAAAAAGGATTTATTATCAATAATCTTGAAAATAGTTTTCTGTATATACATTTGTAATTTTGTATATTATGTGGTATCCTTTTGTATAAATACATATACATAAAAATGAAAAATTTAATTTGTTGTCATTCTCTAAAAATATTATATTAACTTTCAAACCACAATTTAAAGTTGTAAAATAAATTAAATTATAATTAACCCATTTATATTTGAAAGACAATTTTAGGTCGAAAATTATACTGTATGAATGATCCATGAGTTTTACATCAGTATACACTATCTACTTATCAATTTTAAGGCTATATACGATTGCATATACCGCAGCGAGCTAAAGAGCAGTGCTATCTTAGAATTTGGTGTACAAGTCAAGCTCATCCGATTGTCAATATATACTGTGGTGGTTAAAAATAAAACTTCTGACTTATTTGAAATATGTACCAGATTTCGAGAAGGAGATGCACTATCATGCAACTTCTTCAATCCAATACTGGAACGTATAGTGCGACGAACAAAAGTAAACACGGTCAGCACTATATTTTTAAATGGCATTAGGGTCTGGAGGAGAAGATCTAATGCTGAACTCTATGAGCTATATAGGTGAACGTAGTCCAATAAAGTCATGAGACTACAATGGTTCGGACACCTGGACGGCAGATGGATGGAACGCTTTAATAAGCAAAAAATGATCCAGAAATTTTCGATTCCAAACTCGAAGGTAAAAGACGTCGGGGCAGATCAAACTTTTGTTAGAGAGCCGAAGTATCGGCATATATGAAACAATTCCGTATGTTCAATCAACTGGTGACCATAAAAAAATACGTATATACGTCAGGCCCAGGACCTACATGGTATATTGGTCACTTGAGTAAGCAAGTAATTATACTGCACAGATAAAAGAAAGGCTCATACATTTTTTTTTTGTATAACTTTAAATTTTCGCAAATTTAGTGAGGCTCCGGTTTTAGACAAATTCTTTTCAAACGGTTGAGATGATATTGAATTGGGCAGAATTAAGAAATAGCTCTGATTAATTTCGTCATGCCTGCAAATTCTCTTGATTTGAGTTTAATCGGAAAATTATCTAAAAATGGAATGAAAATGGGACTGTTATTTGAAAATAGCATAATCCACTGTTGATTGCGGTTTTGAAATACCTGAAATAATATATGTTTTGCGTCGACATATTTAATTGAGCTGGATACAATTTTTGCATAAAATAAATTATTTCAAATCACATTAGGTCACTGTTTGCTGTTTTGACTATCATCGACTATCACAGGTATGGCCATGGCTGGATATTTAAATGTGGCCCTTTGCATGATATTTATTATGTGTCAAAAAATTTGTTTACAGAATTTATCACAAAAAATATGTTACTAAAACTCGGGTTGAAAAATAAAAAACCGTTATCTCTGTTCGCAAAAAAAAATCTTTTATCCGTGCAGGTATTCCCTTTTTCATTCATAAGTAGAAAATTTAAATGCATAATTCAAAAATATTACTATAGTAGGGGTGAAGAAAGAATTCCAGTTTAAAATTTAAATTATGAGATTTGGTTGTTGGACCTGTGTTTCATAGTAGATATAACCGAAAAAATTAACCAGCTAAACAAGAAGTTACAGGGCCAGAATAAATTAATTATTGATGCTTGTAATCACATCAAAGCATTCCAAATCAAGCTAATTTTACTTGAAAGCCAACTTAGAAATAGCAATCTTCACCATTTTCCGTCATTAAAAGAATTTAGCAGCAGTCAAATTAACGCTTCTAGTCATACCGTTTTGATACCACATCTATTAGTGACCAATATGTTGTTGTTGGTGTTTCACAAATTTATTTGCCTATCCAGTTCAATCTTAGAGCTCAAATGAGCAAATCTCAAATTTTCTGCAAATGTACCGACGCGTAATTCTCCCAACAAAATTCTTGTAATATTCGCTTCCAATTTTTTTTTATTTTCAGTTCATGCAACAAATTCACTATTGTGGACAAATATCCCTTTTCTGTATCTAAGATAATATGCTGTTCCACGTTTTATGCACGTGGCACCATCATATTTTGTTCATCATATTTTAATCTCACGAGCGGTCAAAGTTTAGTAACCCATGGCAAAAATTCACCATACCACGGAAAGCTAGCTTAAAACTGGAGATGGTCAGATATCCAGAGTTCGCATACTAGAGATTAGTTTACCAACTAACCATTCATGGCGCATGCTGTTCCAACGTGTAATTTGGAAATTTTTTTTTCAACGTTTAATCCTTTAGCGCCATACTTTACCCTAGAAGAATCTAGTTGTCAGTGATCACCGCAAGGAGGTAGTAAATACACTTTGGATCACATTGGAAAAGCACTGAATTGCTACCAAGTGATTACATCTCTTTCAGATGTTGGCTAAAACATGACCATTGTTATGTTTTTTTTTTGTGTTTTACCTTTAAATGGTTGGAGATCTGTGAAGGCAGTTAATGTGATTATCCCATTATTGTAACCACAATTATTCACTTTGATGTCTTCAATGTCGCGTTTGACATTTCACAGAACGAATTACAGTAAGTAGTTATAGAAAAGTGTGATACGTGAGCTTAGCGTGTATTTTCTAAAGTCCGTAATACAGATTTCAAATCTCTACTTCAGATAACCCAAACAAAGTTGTTTCAGTTGTTTTTATTATTTATTTTTATATAATTATATTCATATTTATATTTTTATATTTTATATATAATTATATTAATTTTATTATTTTTTTATTTAATTATTTAAATTTGTTGAGATTTTAAAATTGTTCTAAATTACATATTAAGTCTGTGGCAATTAATTTAAATTTAAGTTCGGTATAAAACAAAGAAAGGTCAATTGTTTTTTGTTTTTGGGCTCGTATAATCATGTAGGTTTTCAAAAACATACTTTGCCACCTATACTATACTTAATCGCCTTGAACGAGTTCGTTTTAGGCTTTTCAGTAGCAAAAAATATTGTTTCATATATTTTTGTATATCAACACCGTACTGCGACAGATCCCATATGCTCTATTTATTAATCAGCGAACAGTTCGTCGAATGTAGAAGTCGAAAAAATTATAAAATATTTCATTTGAAAATAGTTTTGTCGAAATTAGTCAAATTTAGAAACCCCAAAGAAGAACAAAATATTTTATTTGCAGAATTTTATTTCAATCATTTTCAAAATTAAACCAATCTTTTTTAAAATGTTGTTTACACAGCTAACTTTAAATCGATTAATTCTAGTAGAAAATTACCCCATCTACAATACAAAAAATATGTAATTCATTTTCAAAACTGTAATAATAATACACCAACACAGTACAAACATTTTGTTTTCCCCATTGAGTTGAAGAACAACATTTTTTATTCTTTATCTTTCTTTACTTGCTTTACAATTTTTGATACTACAAAAATGCATTTTAAATGAGAAAAATATCTTAGCTAGATTTATATTCCATTACACTATGCAGCAGTTCTTTTAATACCTACCCACCAATGCTTGCTACAATGAAATAAATCAGAAAATTTTCATCATTCAAGATGCATTCATTTTTCATATCCTTTTTACAAACATTACCAATATCCTTTGTTTTTTATTTTTTTTTTTTTTATATTTTACTTCTATCACAAGGGAACCACAAATTCTCAATTCTGTGATAGGATTTAATCAGGTGTAAAGAAATATTTTAAATAAATAGAGATACTTGTAAAATATTCTTAAGAAACTTAACAAACAATATTTGGTATTACCAGATCATTAAAAGGACATAATCGGAAAAAGTAAAAAAAAAAAAACAAAAAAAAAGCGATTATTGTAAAACGATTTAAAAAAGTAGTTTACGAAATGACATGACTTTGTGTTGTTCAGTTGTTCTTATTGGATTGCATGATTTTTCTTAGATGAAAAAAAATTTCATCAGATTTAAGTTAATAACATCGTAGCTAACATTTGTTATTATTATCTATTTAGGAGATGAAAAACCAGAAAAAAAGGATATTATAGTTAAATTTATTAAATTTATTTTGTTTATTCTATGATAAAGAGTTTACTGACTTATTGAAAATCAGTAAAACGATAATAATGAATTTAATTTTTTTTTAAAGTATATTCTTGAAAATAAAAAAAGTAGGTGTTTTAAGATACAGTGTATACCCAATAATAATTTTAATATATTATTTGTTATTACCTTCAGTATTACTATACTCAAAAGGACACTTCAACTCTCAAATAGGCCATCATAATATAATAAAAATAATAAAAAAGTTAAAATTGAAAATCAAAATATTTATTAAAGACAATAATCAACGAAAATAATATTTTTTGTTTCGTTAAGTTTGAAAAGTTTTCCAATCGAATAAATAATATTTAAAATTAAATCGTTAAAATGATAAAATGTTTTTGATGTATAACAGTAAAGTTGTCCCAAACAATATAAACATAGTTTTATAAGAATAAATATTTTTACAATTATAATAATCGCTCTTATTTATAACAGTAAAATTTTCCAACATAACAAAAGCTATTATTTATAACGGTATAAAATTTTCCTACAGATTACAAGTTGTTATTAAATAATAAAAGTTCTTAATTATAACAGTAAACTTTACCTACATAACAAATGCTATAATTTATAACAGAACAATTTTTCCATACAATAAAAGCTATTTATTATAAGCATTTGGCTTTTCCTAAATAATATAACAGTAAAATTGTATGTTTGAACATAACAAAACTATTATTTATAACGGTACAATTTTTTAAACAGAATAAAAGCTATTTATTGCAAAAATTTAGCTTTTGCTATATAATAAAAGTTTCTAAATAAAACAGTAAAATGTTCAAACATAAGAAAAGCTATAATTTATAACAGTATCTAAGCTTTTATCAAATAATTGTTTTTTTTTTTATTTATAACAAGAAAATTTTCCAATATATTAAAAGCTCCTATTTATAACAGTAAAAATTTCAATATCGAGATTTGTAGAAATTTTTAGAAATAAATAGAAGAAATTTTTAAAAGCTTTAGGTGGAGTAACACTGTCGCAAAGGCTTTTCAGTTTTCATTAATTAATTTATAATGATTTCAAGTAAAACGAAAAAATTCGTAGCCAAGATTTGAACCAATTTAGTTAAATTTTAAAGATTATTAAAATATTTTACTTAGGGTAAAGAAAATGTTTTTGCTGTCGTTAAAAAAATACTTAATGTCTACCTAAAGAGTATATTATAAAAAAAATAATAATAATGTAAATACAGGACAGATCAATGTCCTTTTTTGTAAATAATTAGTATAAATATCCTCTTTTTTTAACATTTTTATGGACGTTGTTTATACTCTCCAATTTGAAATATAAAACAAAAATGTAACACTACGGTAACACACTACTCATATAAATTTATTATGACCCAACAGTATTTTTAAATTTAAAAAAATAAATTTTCAGTAGAATTAATTGCGTTGAATTCATTGTCAAAAAAATGATAGGAGTTATTTGTTTAGCACATCTTTTTAACAACTCTGTACAACTGAAGTGTTAAGATATTTAAGATAAGTTTTAAGATATTTCAAATTAAAATTTGTTAAACACAAAAAATTGTTTCCCCCTTACCATTAAAAATATTATTCGCGTATTACAGGCACATAATGGTTTTATTAAAACATAAATTAAGGGAAATTTAACAAATTTCAACCAGCCTATATACCTACATATATTGATTGATTATTTAAGTCAGTGCACGATAAAGCTTTTAAAGATGAAAATTTTTCGATTGTGTGCTTTTGTAAAAGCTTTAGTAAAATACTACAGTCGTAAGCACATTTCATTGATAAGTTGATGATTAATTAAAATAGAATGAATGAAATTGTAGTTTAAAATGTAGTCAAGATTTGAACCAATTTAGTTGAATATTAAAAATTATTAAAATATTTTAATTTAGGTAAAGAAAATGTTGTTGGTATCGGTAAAAAAAATATTTATTGTCTATCACAGGAGTAGATAATTAAAAAAAAAAATACAGTAATATAACATGATTTATTAGAATATAATACAATATTTAATTAAAATTAAATGAAACACTTGTTATTGTTTCACTAATTAAGAAATTATTAAAATTGTCTTATATATTTTATTTTAACATTTTAATCAAAAAATAAAAATAAAATTTGAGTCGACATGTTTTGTCCTTCTAAGACATTATCAAGACCTGATGATTTATTAAATTTTCATTTTAGTATTTTTAAGATGAATTTCCACATGCGACGATTTTACCGTCACAGTCGCTATTTCTGTGACGTTTTGTTTTTGAAAACTATTTCCACATGCGACATTGTAATCCCACAAACTTTGAAATATTTGATAGATTAGATATATTAACAAGTGAAGAAAAATTATTTAAATTTAAATTTGAAATGGTCCTGTGTCTGGCCAAGGGGTTTGAAGAAGAAGATACAATGCCAAACTATACCAGCTGTTCAACGACATTGACCTAGCTAAAAAAAAGTCAGAATAAGACGGCTTCATTGGTTAGGTCATGTAGAGCGTATGGATGAAAATGCTCTGGCTAGGAAAATCTTCGAATCCTAGTCCCAGGGAATGCGTCGTCGGGGAGGCCAAGTATCGGCAGATATGAAAAAACTTCAAATCACCAACTGCAGAGATTCCGCTCGTAAAAGAAATCAGTGGAGGACAATTTTGCGTCAGGCCCAGGACCTTCGAGGTCTATAGCACCCAGCAAGTAAGTAAGTAAATTTGAAATTTACAAAAATAAGAAATAAAAAATTGAAATTTGTAATTTTCAAATTTAAATTCAAATAACTTTGCTTCACTATAAAACGAACTTCAAAATTTAAAATACTCAAGTAATTTTTATTACTATAATCATTTAAATTTATTAGTAAGCTATGGCTACCGTCACGGAAAACATAAAATTAATTTAACTTTCCGGCGAGACGAAAAATCATTTTTGAATGATTAAAAGTGACCATGAAGGTAAAACAGCGCTTTTGGAAATCCAGATTTAGTATTTTTAAATGATGAAAATCAAATAGCATGTAGCCAATTACAAACAACACAAGGCTCACTGTGATTGTCAGGAAAAATATAATATTTAACAGTTTTAGAAAATATTATATTGAACAACAATCATAAAAATTAAAAGTTGAATTTATGAAAGACTTTGATAGGCGCATTAAAGAAATTAATTTAGACAAGCCTGGCTATTACATTATAAGGCACCCTTGAAATAATACTATCTGTATATAACTTTGGCAACCGTAAATCACCACATGTATCTAATTGGTTATAAATTTAAATGTACATTATAATTATAATTGTTTTTTAGTCAAATCTAATTAAATTTAATTATTTCTAGTTAAGACCATAAAAATAATTATCTAAAATATTTAATTTTCATTATTTATTTAATTTTTAAATAACTATACAAAATTATAAATAATCAAAATGTAAATGAACTTAAAAATTATACTTTTTTTATACACACATATATTTTTTTAATATTTAACTAATTTGTTAAAATAATTATTTCATAATATATTTTAAAAGCTTTAATTTATTTACGTATACATGTCATATTCAGTATTTTGATTGCTTAACTAAATTTTCTATTAAAATAAAATAGATGTCATTTCAGAATCATATACCGAAACTTAACTTTGAATAGTAGATCTATGTGAAATTTCTCACGTTTCAGTTTTATCAAAACTATACCGTTTCTATATTATAATTATAATAATTTAAAAATAAAAAAATTAAAAATATTTAACAGTCTTAATTTAGAACTTAAAACATTTCAAGTGAATGTGAATGTGAGTTTTGTGAATGAATTTTTCATTACAGTCAATACAAAAGTAAAAGTGTAATTTAGTGCATGTTCGTGATAAAATTTAAATATATTATTTTTTATTATTTAATAATAATCATAATTGGAATTTTTAAACATTTCAAATGGGAATACATGATAAAGGTAGATAATAATTAATTAAAATATAATTTAAAAATATGTTAATAGTTTTGCAAATATTGAATGGAAATGGGTCAATACTCAACAATAATATTATAATAATAATAATAATAATAAAATAATAATAAAATAATAATAATAATAATATTAACAATAATAATAATAATAATAATAACAATAATAATAATAATAATAATAATAATAGTAATAATAATAATAATAATAACAATAATAAAATAATAATAATAATAACAATAATAATAATAAAATAATAATAATAATAATATTAACAATAATAATAATAATAATAATAATAATAATAATAATAATAATAATAATAATAATAATAAAATAATAATAATAATAATATTAACAATAATAATAATAATAATAATAATAATAATAATAATAATAATAATAATAATAATAATAATAATAATAATAATAATAATAATAATAATAATAGTAATAATAATAGTAATAACAATAATAAAATAATAATAATAATAATAACAATAATAATAATAATAATAAAATAATAATAATAATAATAAAATAATAATAACAATAATAATAATAATAATAATAATAATAATAACAATAATAATAATAACAATAATTAATAATAATAAAAAAATATAATTGAGCTCTTCTTTAATGAAGTATAGTCTGTCAAGGGTATAAATCACATTATAGTAAGTAAGACACGACAAAAATTTGATCAAAATTCAACACTTGCGTTTTTTGCATTACAACATTTCATTTTGACAGTTCTAAACCATTAAAATGCAAATGTTTTTGTTGTTGGAAAATGAAAATTAAAGCTGTACGGTTTTCATTACACATTTAAGCTTAAAAAATAGATTCATTTCGAAATAATTGCCTAATATTAGACACTATTACAGATAAATTTATAAATAACTTGTACTGCTAAATTTAGTAACAAAAATTGGTAATTACTTATTTTTACTTATATACTTGTTGGGTAGTACTTAAAAAGATTTCAAGAAGACGTTATTTGTCTTAATTTACATAACCTTTTCTTGAATGTTGGAGATGAAGCATTGATACTAACCTGTTGTATATAGATAGCTGTACATAAACATTTGACAATTATTTTTTCGAAAAATAGACGCAACGACAGTAGTTATTAAAATATACTAAAATATTGAATAATGGACCAAACCCAAACAGTGCTAACATTTCTAGTCAACACTGCAACACCTCCAACAACACGGGATTTTAAAAACTGTTTAAAAACTGTCACTTTTTTATCTATGGGTAAAGTTGGCATTTTAAAAATTTTATTTGAATTTTAGAAGATAATTAACATTTTTTTTTTAATTTAGTTTTTATTTCAATAACTTTTATAATAATTCTTCGTTTTAATAATTTATTTAATTTAATGCTATTATAATTCCTTCAATGTAATATTTTGTTTAATTTGAACTTATACACTATAATGTTTTATAAAAAAAAATTTAATTTAATAATCCTGTACAAAATTTATATTATATTTTTATATGTGTTAGTAACAATCCGTGAGACAGGTAAATATTTGCTTAATTACGTTTGTTTTTTGACATTTGTAATTTATAGAGAAATGAGTGGTACTGGGGAGAGATGCATAAAGCGCAACACCAAAGCGCAACATTGTGTAGTTTGTACCAATAGTAAAAAAAAAACATATTTACCCATCTATCGGACGAATATCAAACTAGTGTAAAATAAATGTTGGTTTATTTTTGAGATAATATCTAAGTACCAATTTCCAGGTCGTTAAAACTAGTGGTTTTTAAAATACTCATGATAAGTTGTATATGACAGCTCTCCGAACCAGTTCGAATTTAGGTAACGATATAAGACATATTTATTCATTTTGCAAGGCTAATTTTCAGGTCCGTACCACAATCGATTTTTGAAATTATCCTAATGAATATTGGGACAGCTATCCGAAGCCGTAAGAATTTAAAAAAAAACGGTAAAAGCCATTATGTGATAATTTTTCAGCGACTAAAGCTGGGTTTTCATTGAACAATATTTGAAATCTTAAAAATTTTATCGGCACTAAAAAGGGAGATAACATAAAATGACATTATTTTATATGAGAGCTCAATGCGTACAACAAGATTGGGGATATTTTGGGGATATTTTGAAAAATTGGGGATATTTTCAAAAAATTTGGGATATTATAATTTGATAAAGTATATTTTTAAAATATCGGGGATAGTTTCTTTATAACGGCAACACTTTTTTTAAGAATTTTTTATGTAAATATATACAAAAAAAAAATAATTTTTTTCAACAAATTAAATTTAGAGAATTCTTTGCAACGGTATATTTTTTTCTTACATAAAAATTGAATAAGCTATCTCCCTCTTTTTGGAGCCAATAAAATTTTTAAGATTTTAAATATTACTCAATGAAAATCCCACTTAAGTATCAATTTTCAGACCTATATAAATATAGGTTTTTTGAAATATTCCTGATGACTACAAAGAATTGTATGGCATGTATCGAACTCTGCCATGCGACAGAATTATAAATATATTATGAATTAATATATAATGTTATAATAACGTATGTGTAAAATTTTATCTAAGTAGATGGTTCAGGTAATTCTTGAATTTATTCATTATAGAAACAAACAACTTCACTAAATTGTAAGTTAAATTTAAAAAAAATTATATTAATTTGATTGAGCATAATTTATTTATTAATTAATTTATTTACTTAACAAATTGTACAATAAGATGACTTTGTTATCCTGTTAACCTGTATTATTATTTTTATTTTATTTATTTAGTTAATTTATCACCTATAGGATATACATACACTATGTATTTCTAATGGCATGTGGTATATTACACTAGTATAGGCATAAGTGACCGTACTAAATGTATTGCCATATAACCCTTCTACCATATGCAACAGCATTATGGTATAGAATTGTCCTGAATATTATATTAATAATTCCGAAACATTGAAAATATATTTTAATAACAAATGTTTTTTTAACTTCAATTCAAATTGAATTTTGAAAGTAAATGTTGATATAAAAAACAATAAATTTTTTTTTTGCATATTATTCTTAATAAAAATTGTTTTATAGAAAAAAAAAAAAATAGATGAAAAAAAAAAAAAACAAAAATATAATAAATTAAGGAGAATTAAATAACGATTATAAGAATAGAATAAGATATAAAAACCAATTATAAAATATTGTATAAAATGGTTAAAAATTTATTTACAGAGCTCCAGATGAAGGACTATTAGTAGAAAACAAAATTTATGAAATCCTACACTTTATTAGGTCAATAAACTAACTTTGTAAATGTTATAATAATTGTAATTATAATAATTGAAAATAAATGAAACATGATAAATTAAATTAAATATCAATTGTTTTATTACAATAATTGCCATAATTATTAAAATAGTATAAAAACAGAATTTGTTTCACATAATTCATAATAAACTTCAAAACATTATCTCCAACATTCCCAAAAAATAAGTCATTTTTTAAATCAGCTTATTTTGACACTAGATTGATGAGAACATTTATGAAAAATTTATGAGAATGTTACCATCAATTAATCTCCCAGAGTTTGTCATCAATTAAAGCTCAATTAATTGGCAACTAGTATTGATGAAAACATTTATGTGGAATAGGGGTTTTACGTTGGTCGGTAGTTACACATTTGAATGGCTTTGAAGCAATAATGAGCACTACAATTATATTGTTTAATAATTTATCTGAACATGTTAACGAAATGAATAAATATCAGTTCAAAAAACAATGAAGGAAGATATTAATATTAAAATACTAAGAAAAAATTTGCTTTCAACATTTTAAATTTAAAGATTTATTTTTGTATGCTTCCTTTTTTTTATTACACTCAAATTATTAAATTAAAAATTTAATATTGGATTGCTTTTTTATGATATTGATACGTAGCTGGTTCACATTTTTGTCTCGATTTTTAAAGTTGTCTTGACATTTTAGTTTTAATATTATTATTAAATGTACTCTATACGAACTATGATAGCTCATCTGAGACCTTAAATAAATAAAATAAAAGAAAATAAAAGTACATAATATTTATGTTATCAATATTATTTCAAAAATATTTCCAATTAACAAATTTTCGAATTTTTATAAGAATTTAGAGCTTAAATGAATTATATTAAATATTCTATACGAGCTGTAATAGCCATTCTGAGACCTTAAATAAATAAAATATAAAAAAAAATAAAAATAGAAAAAATATACAATAATTATATTATCAATAAAACTATTATTATTTTGGAAAAATATTTTCAATTTTGAAATTGCCGAATTTCTATAATAATTTCGAAATATTAATTTCGAAAATCAGAAAAAGCTTTTAACTTATTTTTTATCCATATACAAATTATCTACATTGTTTATTATCCTTATTACTCTTTTCTTATCCTTTTCTCTACACATTTAGGATATTCAACTAAACATGTTTCTATATTTAACTACATTCACAAAAATCTCACAACTACATAAACAATTTTTCTATAATATTTAAAATAAAGAGAATATTACATAGATATTTTTATTTTTGTTATTTTTTTTTTTTTTTTTTTTCAAAATTATAACTATATATAGTATATAAAAAAAAAAAAAAAAATTAAATTATATAGAGAATGAAAATTTCAAACTAAATAAATACTTGGGATATTGTTCTCAACGTTTCATTTCTCAGTTGTAAAGTGACATGATAGTTGGCAAATTGTATAGTAGTAACGCGTCATGTATCAGCATGCCCTTCCAAACACAACCAGTTATTTGTACACAAATGGTAAGTTAAAAAACAATTTTTTTAACTTATTCAAAAAAAAAATAATAATAATACTAAATAATATTATAGTTAAGTGTTAATTAATTATTTATAAAACACAAAGTTATTTTATAATGTTATTAATAAAATAAGTGTTAAAATGTGAATAGAAAAATATGAAAAAAAAAAACAGAAGTAGAAGAAGACTAAAAAAAAATGAAAAAAAAAATCTAACAACCAGTGATGATTAGAGCCTGCAACAATTTTTTTATTCTAGAAAAATCATTTTTAAAGCTTTTCTTTTACAAAAAAAAAAAAAAAATATACAAAAAAACATGGAAGATAATATAACGAGATCAAAAAAGTGATATTTAGCAAATATTTATAAAAAAAAAAAAAATAATAATAATTTGATTTCAATAGGTATAGTGATAAAAATATTATCACTATCAGAAAAAATCAAAAAATCCTTAATTTTATTAATTCAATGCTGATATTGTAATATTCCTTATCTCATTGAATAAATTTCTGATGTAATATTTGAATAAAAATTGTAAATGCAAAAAATTCCCAATTCAAAAATATCCACCGCCCTAAAAATAATTTTTATTTTTTTTTTTTTTGCCAAAGCATCGTCGTACACTACAACTATATAACATTTTACCGAACATTCACAATTCAACTCTTTTGTACACGGTATAATGTTAAGGTATATAATCTACGTGCTACAATATGTGTACATAATAACGGTACATTACAATATTATTTATAGAAAAGCTCCATATATTTTTCTTAATTATAAAACAAAAAAAAATAAAAATAAGGGAATAATATACGATTGCGCATTTAGAGAAGCTTTTATAATATATTTGTACTTCTTGTACGGTATTTGCCTCAAATTCCCCCAAAAAACAAAAAAAAAAAAAAATGCCGATAAATGTTTTTTTTTTACAATAAATTATTGTGATTGTATTAGTTGAGAAATTATAAAATACTTATAATATACATTTTTTGTATATACAACTTTACTTATAATATAACATTTGTATGTATGTTTATTATTTCCCAATTTTGTGTAACAGTAAATTAATTTACTTAAATGTATATACGTATATATTTTTTTATTTTCCCAATTTTGTATAACAGTACATATTTACATAAAAATACATAATTTACAAATCGTGTAATTCAACATTAAAATTTTTCAATATACAAATTTTGTATTCGTAGCGGTTTTTTCATATATACATACATACATACATACATAGAAATGTAATTTAATAAGATTTGTGTAGTACAATATATAATGAAGAGTTATTGCATGAATGAATGAATGAAATTCTTATTTTAGAACACAAAATAGAAACTGAATTCTATTTTTTTTTTTTTTTTTTTTTGTATTATTCTAAACTATAATAATATTTTAAGTTATTATATATGTTATGTATATACATAATATTTTAATTGTAATTTTAATTTTTTGTATTTTAACAATTATATATACATACATACACATCGTGACCATGTGAAAAAATGTATGTATATAATATATTGGAATAATATTGTAAACGCATTCAGAAAATAAATACGTGAACATAGATTTGAATAGGTTAGGTTATGTTGGTTTATTTTATTGTGGGGGGGGATGGGGGGTGGTAGCTTTTTGGCCCAGTCTTATTATTGTATATTGTATATACAATCAATGAATTAATATTTTATATCTTGTATACCGGTCTCATAAATTAACATGAAATTTTATTTTTTAAATCAGTCAGTAGCACTATCAACATGCTGTATTACACCAATAACTATAGATAGAAACACGTTTTTGTATATTATATATATACAAAAGTAGAAAAATGATTTGAGATAGGGCGGAAGAGGTAGGATTATTTTTATATATATGTATATCAGTTCATTTTATGACATTTAATAAACATTAAATATTTATTGTTATGAACAATTTTTTTTTATCCTATTTTAAGTTATATAGAATAAATATACCGGTTATTTTTATTATTATCATCAACAAAGTCAACGTGATAAATAACATCTATTTATCGTTTTGGGACATTTTTTTGTTTGGTGTAAAACTTATTTAGTTTAATTTTATATATTTTTTTTACATTTTCATTCCAAATCATATTTTTCTAAATCAAAATATTATTTTTATTATCATCATCATCATCTAACACTATGTCGTTCGTCGAGGGTACATCTAGAACATTTTTATTATAACTTTCATGTATTAATTTTGTAAAAATTAATATTATGTGAAAAAATTAAATTAAAATAATTAAAGTTTACTTCTAACTCTGAACAGAAATGTCCAGAACTAATTTTTAATGAATTCACATTTTTATTAAACAACATTTAAACGGATGAGCTGAAGTTGTTAAATTTTTAAGCTTCAAAATTTAACACTGTGTAACAATAATAAAGTGATCCTGTTTTAATTTTTTTTTGCATATTTTATTCTTTTATTTAAAAAAAATTAAAAATTTTAGTTGAGTGTAATTAAATAAATCGTTTAAATAATTAAATTTATTAGTATGTATATTTTCAACGATTTCTTAGAATCTAATTATTTGTTTAATTTATTATACAAATAAAATATAAATATATAAAATATAAATATATTTATACATTTATATTTTATAAAAATATATAAAATATAAATGTATAAATGTATAACATATATATTATATTAATTATATATATATAAATAATGGGTATTTTGTATATTTTACTATAAAATTGTTTCAAAAAATGATATTCATAATACCTTTTTATAAATCCTAACAAAGCATATTACAATTTGAAAATATATTTTAAAATTATATCTATTAAATTAAAATTTCAGAAGATACAAAAAAAAAGCTTTCATAGCTTTTAAAAAATTACAAGTATGTACCTACATATTTAATTCAATTCCTCTTGTTGCTGGTGGGACTCTGATGATGATGTTTTAATTCCAAATGTTTTATATATTAATTTATTTTTATTCGAATATTTTACTATTACAAACATGAAATTTATTCTTGTTCAACTCCTTTAAAAAAATATATATATTTAAATATACCGCAAGGCTATCGTTTTCATGTAATATTACAGTTAAATAATTAAAATGATATATTTAGAATACAAATAATTTATTTTGACGTGATATTTCAATTATATTGTGACAGGTATAGAATGACAGATGTCATATCATATTTCACACTTTTAAAGTTCATGTTGTCATCATATAGATGTCCAATATGATCGTATTTATCGATTTTTGCAGGAAATGCGAGATTTGTTTTTGTTTTTAACTGTCAAGACTGTCAAGATGAAATACCACAACTGCTTACTTTACAAATCGTTTACAACAAACAAAATTTGTAAATGTATATATACTAAAGCTAAATTATGTTACATAGTGCATACGTAAACTCATAATAACGATTGTAATTTTACTGTATTTATACTTTGTGACTATACTTGTGATAATACAAAATGTGTCCGTTTATGTAAACTTATAACTTCAATGTACCTTTAATAATCGTCTACAGATACAAAATGATTATTTCCATTTTATTTCAAGCACTCCCATTAGTTCTATTTTCAGTTAAATTCCTTAGAATAATAGAAAAATATATTTTTTCAACTTCCATCTCTTAGCTCTTAGCGGGGTTGTAATACGAGATCTTCTGAATGATAATCAGATGATAAAAAACCTTTATACCAATATCGGTTGGCTGTAAAATGAATATTGCAAGTTAAAAATATACTATATAAATTTAATAATAAGTGTTTAGCACTTTACAAGTTCTTTTAAAAAAAAATTAATATTTTTAAAAAATGTAAAAATTAACGCTCAACAATGCCTAGGGATATAATAAGAACGAGAGAGATTACAGGAAAAGAACCTGTTGAATCAGATGCGAGAAATCTAAAAATAATAAATTGGAGGATAGCCCGGGCATATAATAAAATGCTAAAAAACCAAGAGTAGCTCAGAATGTTCTCAAAAAAATTTCTAAATAAAAGGCAAAGAATGTTGTAAAGAAAACTCAAATCCACTAAGGGGTTTTAATGTAACGTAATAAAAAAATATATATATTATTAATGACTCACCATACACAATACATATCTAAAATATCTTCTTAACCTAGACAATAATATTATAAAAAATCAAATCAAAGAATGAGATTATTTTTTATTGACATTATGAAAACAAAAAAATAATTTATACCATACCTAACCCTATAATAAAATATTGCAATCTGTAAATGAGAATAAAATAGAATTTGCACATATCATTAATTTATTATCTTCCTATCAATCATTCATTCATAACAAAAAAAAAAAAAAAGGACAAAAACATAAAATTTCGTAATCGTAATTAGATTTTATTCTAATAAAGTAATTACAAGACAAATGTTGGTATAATTGAGACATGACCTCCGTAGACAAATTTGTACAAATATTTCATAAACAAAAACCTAGAAATAGTTGACTTAACTTCTATTATTTTTTATGAATGATACTACATTTCATCAAATTTCATTTTCATCAATTTAACTTAATTAAGTAAAACAAAATGGCGAATGGGTTTATTCAGAAATTGATTTTACTTTACAAGACAAGAGGTGAACAAGTTAGCAGTAGATACGAGCAGTGATCATAATGTATCTAAATTTGTTGATGTTTAACTTTTTCTCATTAGGGAATCGTCAAATACTCTTTTCTGAATTTTACAAATTTTAACTTTAATTTATACATACTTTAAATTTTTATTTTCTCCTTCTTGCTGTCTTTTGGTTGTTTTGGATGTTTAGTTTTAAGTAACAAGCATGGTTCTATGTATGTTAATTCGCTGTTTAATGGCACTTTTATTCTTGTATACCCGTTTTCTTTTGGCTCTATTGTTAACTTTTATAAAAATTTCATTCAAATTTATTTTAATATTTAATGATTGTGGCTAACAATGGAAATAACTCACTTTCTGATACTACTTCTGCATTTATTCCCAATATTATACTAAAAGCTGCCCTGAATAACCTTCAGCTCCTTAATATCATTCACATCAATATTATGAGTCTAGCACCTAAAATTGATATATTAAGATCCTGTATTTCCAATACCAATGTTCAAATTCTTATGGTTACTGAAACTTGGTTAAATCACAACATAACCTCTGATATGGTTAGAATTCCAGGTTTTAAGCTTTTTAGATGTGATCGGAATAAACTGGATAGTTCTGGTATTAGAACTCGGGGAGGTGGTGTAGCAATCTATGTTAAATGTGGTCTATCTGTTAAAGTTTTAACTCACTCTGTGGAAAATGATGATATTGAATTCATTTTCGTTGAATTAAAATGTAAAAACAATGCTATTCTGTTAGGAACCGTATATTTTCCTCATCCCTCAGCATATAAATTTGAACCTTTTAAAAAAGCCTTAGATAATTTTGCTAGCAACTATGAATCTATCATCGTTGGGGGGGATTTTAATGTTAATATACTTGACAATAATCATGTGTTAAGAAATGTTTTCTTTCGAACTATTGAGAACTATTCATTGAACATAATTAATAATTCGGTACCAACTCGATTCGGTTAATCTTGTTCCTCTCTATTGGATTTATTTTTGACATCTACTGAAAACCATGAGCTAGTAGAAAAGTTTGGACAGGTTTCTCTCCCGGGGGTGTCTGATCATGATATGATATACCTGTCATATAAAATTCATATTGAGATACCGAAAGTGAAAATTAGCTATCGTGATTACAAGAATTGCAATATATCCTTACTATTCCATTCTGCAACTAGATTACCGTGGCGTTCCATCTACACAATTAATAACATAAACGATAAAATTGCGTTCTTTAATAATCTAGTTCTCAAGCTTTTCGACCAGCATGTTCCCCTACGTTCTTTTACTCCACGTGCTGATTTTGTTCCGTATTTCTGTCCAGATATTGTAAAAATGGCGAATGATAGAGACATGGCTTATGAAATTTGGAAGAGAACAAGAAATTCGAATGACAGAAATTCATTTAAGAGGCTTAGGAACGTGGTAAACTTGAAGATTAGACAAGCTAAAAAACATTACTATTCTAAGATACTCGATCCTCGGCTGCCTTCAAAATCTTTCTGGTCTAATATCGCTAAGCTTGGAATCAGTAAAGAAAACAAAATGGATAATATGGATAGCTTTGATGTAAACGAATTAAACAATAAATTTATAACTCCATCTTTTAACTTTACTTCATTACTATCCAATATTGAAAATGTTGATTCGTCTTGTACTTTCTCTTTTAGAAATGTCTCAAATGATGAAGTCTATGATGCTATTTTTAAGGTTAAATCCAATGCTGTAGGACCAGATTTAATTCCTTTGAAATTTATTAAACTGATTATCCCTTCTGTGCTACCTTATATTACTCACATATTTAATTTCATCTTGACTACTGGTCAATACCCTCTAATTTGGAAATGTGCCAAAGTTGTTCCCGTTCCTAAAAAAAATAATCCAACGATTGATGACCTTAGACCCATTAGCGTACTGTCCGGTATTTCGAAATCTTTTGAACGGTTATTGCATGCACAAATGAGTCAGTACGTAAGTGATAATAATCTCTTATACGAATTCCAATCAGGTTTCAGAAAGCAGTACAGCACTACCTCAGCACTCCTAGAATTAACAGATAACATTTACTGTGAAATCGATAAGAAACATGCTGTATTATTGCTTCTTCTTGATTTCACTAAAGCTTTTGATTGTGTTAATCATAACTTATTATGTTTAAAACTTAGCGCAGCTTTTAATTTTGAATCTTCTGCTACTACTCTCATTCAAAGTTATTTAGATAATAGAAGTCAATTTGTGTTTCTAAATGGTATTAAGTCTAATTATCTACCTGTTGAATGTGGGGTACCCCAAGGATCCATATTGGGTCCCTTACTCTTTAGTCTATTTATTAATGACTTACCCCGTTGTTTGTCTGAATCTCATTGCCGGTTGTATGCAGACGATGCTCAACTCTACATCAGTGGTCCTATAGCTGATATTAACCGCTCTATTGCTAAATTGAATGATGATCTTGATGCTGTTGCTTTCTGGTCTCTAAACAATGGTCTTCGATTAAATCCGTCAAAATCCCAGGTTATGTTAATTTATGTTCGTAATATTGATACAACTAATCTCCCTAATATCAAATTAAATAATTCTGTGGTAAAATTTGTAAGTAAAGCTAAAAACTTGGGTGTTGTATTCAATAAGACTCTAACCTGGAATGATCACATTAACTTTATTTCTAGAAATGTTTTTTGTAAGTTACGAAAACTCTGGAAGTTCTCTTTCAATATTAACGAGTGGGTAAAAAAGAAATTAGTTATATCTTTAATCTTTCCACATTTCACTTATTGTGAAGTAGTTTATGCTGGGATGAGTTTGGGCGAGTTTTCCAGGCTCAAGGTTATTTTCAATGCTTGCACTCGATTTGTAACTAACCGTCGTAGATTCGATAGCATCAGTGATGTTTCTAAAGTTTTGCTTGACTGTACTTTCGAAAACTATCTAAATTATAAGTACATCTGTTTTATGAAAAAAATCCTATCTAAAAATACGCCGGTATATCTTCTTAAGAAAATAACCCCTGGACGATCATTAAGAAGTGCAAATTTAACTATTCCTAGACACTCTGGTAGATTAAGACATCTATCCTTTTTTGTAAGGACTGTCGGATTGTGGAATTCTTTGCCGAGCGTAGTCAGGTGTGAGTTCTCTATTTCTAAATTCCTTGAGCTTTGTTGGGTATATTTTAAGGAAAAAGTGTAGTCATTAATTAAGAAGAATAAAAATTTTGTAGAATAATGCTTGTTAGGTGTGAGACGTCTGAAAGATAGTTTTGTTTGGAGGAGAGATTTTCTTTCTTTCTTTTTTTAAATTTTCTTTTTAAATTTTCTTTTATTAATTTCTTTTCTTTATAAATTATTTTCATTATTGTTAATTTCTTTAGGTTAAGGTTTAATTTAATTTAATTTAATTTAAGTTAATTTAAGAATTATGAATTTGCTACACATTATACTTTATATACTCCTATAGAGACTTACCGTCTCATGTATATGTACGAAATAAAATGAATAAATAAAAAAAAAAAAATATTTCCGCCCTATAATCCACGGATGGGATTACAGGATAATTGTAGTACAAAACAAAGGAAACATTTATAAATTAGGTCATAGCTTTGTTTTTAGAAGAAAAATATTTAATAACACTTTTAAGAGGAGAGTATTATTTTTAGAATGAAGTCTTAAAGAATAGATTGTCAACTCTTTCTGTAACAAAATCAACTTCTTTATAGCATTTATAAAATGCTTTGTTAACAGAATATGAAATTGAACAATTTAATAGATAGTATATTAAAATAAAATTGTTTCAGTCTATATTTATTTATTTATTTATTTATTTCATTATGTGCATATACATGAGACAATAAGTTAAGAGTATACTACAAAAGTAAACTATAATATTTGTTTTTTCTCGCACTAATCGACTCTAAACAAACTACATTTTAATATGTATTTGGTTCTTTTTTGCATCTTTTTTGCATCAATTTTTGAAAATATTTCTTACTCTTGATTTGGTTAACTGTAATGTTTTCAAAATATTTTATATCGTTTGAAAAGGATTGTGAATGAACCTACTTATTTACCTCTTTATACATAGGTACTATCGGCCCTATGCTCTACGGATTGGGTGCAGAACAATGGTGAGGATATGATGATACTATCCTTTATAGTCTGTATTTTAAGGGTTCTGACGGGATAATTCTAACACAATTAATCTCCTTGTGGGTTCTAATATCATATTACGGGTTCTAATATCATAAGTTCTAATCATAATGTTTTGTTACAATATAACTATATTGTTCAAGTAAAAAGGATATATAAGACATGGTATGTATTTCCCCTTACACATAAAATCTATCTATATGGAAATTACAGGTTCTGATAGAATAATTCCGACACAATTAATGTCCTTGAGGGTTCTAATCATAGTGTTTTGCTAAAATATAAATGTACATTATTAAAGAAAATGGATAATATTAAAACTAGTGAAATTAGGATATACAGATAATACAATGATAATAAAACTATCTCTTTAGTGAAATAATTTCGATTTATGTCTGATTTTGACTGATTTTCAACTTCTGAATTTTACAATTATTTCGAAATACTTCATTTAAATTATTCCAAAATAGAAAGAAATTAAATTTAATGACTCATGATTCATTAGTAAATATCAAGAGACATACGCAAATTTTTTTATTACCAAATTTTAATTTGAATCAGTCGAAAAAGAATAATAAAATTTATTTAATTATTTTTTTTTACATCTTGCAAGGGTTCGATTATAATCGAATTTAAGCAAATGAAAAAATTGGAAATATTTTGCAATATAACCAAAATCAAAAGCAGATATAAAAATTTTATGTTGGCTCATGATATATATATATGTATTTATTATTCATCATCATCTTTATCCTATAACAATATTCGTGGAGCATAGGACAGAAATTATTAAATAACTTATTTATTTTCCTATCTTAACTTTTCAAGTATTTGTATTGACTTATAATTAATTAATTTATTATGACAAAATAATATAGTTACTGGTATTTAATTTCACTATAAAAATTAAAATAGTGTTAGATCCACCTCAAAACGCCTCAAAATCAAAATTTATTTTTAACTCTCGAAATTATTTTTTTTTTCTATAGTTTACATCTAATTTTGCTAAATCCTTTATCATCAATATCATTATCAGGGTACTGCAACATTAACCAGTGGTGCATAGTACGGTTAAAATTTTTTTTAACTGCATATAATTCTTTCATCTCTAATCCATCTCGGTTCAAAAATGTAAGACTGTACTCGGCCCACACCTAATTTTATTAATGAGTATACTATTTTATTTTTATTAAATGCTTGCGAAGGCTTGCTTGTAGTCAATAAATAAAATATGCAAGTCTTGACCAAAGTCATAGCATTTTTCCACGTTTTGTTTTAATAAAGTCTTTCTTCTGCATACCGTTCGATTTTTTGATACACTATATTTGATGGTATCTTGTACGCTGTTGTTTAGTAGCATAATCCCTCGATAATCATTACAATTATTTTTATCTCTCTTCTTATGAACTGGTGATAGTATACTTATGCACCATATTTTTCTGTTATCGTTTCGATAAGCCATATTGTAGATATTAATTTATGTATCTTCTTATGTAAATATTATGTTCTTTATAGAAGAAGAGTTCGAATGTTATTGAATCTTCCGTTGGTGCTTTATTATTTTTTAATTTCTTTATGGCTTCCTTCCAAATGTAATCCTGCTACACACAATAATTGAACTTATGATTTATTTATTGTCATAGCAAAAGCCAGACTTAATGGTAATTGAAATATATTGAACTGAAATGTTATAATATTATTTTTTATTTATTTAACATTTCACCTCAAGAGAGCACATTCGCTCGTACAGAGTTAATAGAATAATTACTGGGAATTATTGTGGTATGTGGAATAGAAAGAGTAGGAAAGAGTACCTAAATTCCAATTTTCAGTTTTATAACATTTTCGTTTTAAAAATATTCCTAATTGGCGCTGGGAGTTGAATGGCAGCTACCCGAAGCACTCAGATTATTGGAAAACGGTAAAATACAGGTTGGCTAATTTTTCATAGAGTATGTGAGTAGTAATTTTCAGTTCTATGACATGTTTGGTTTTTAAAATATTCCTAATTGGCGCTGGGAGTTGAATGGCAGCTACCCGAACCACTCAGATTATTGGAAAACGGTAAAATACAGGTTGGCTAATTTTTCATAGAGTATGTGAGTAGTAATTTTCAGTTCTATGACATGTTTGGTTTTTAAAATATTCCTAATTGGCGCTGGGAGTTGACCACCCCGAACCACTCAGATTATTGGAAAACGGTAAAATACAGGTTGGCTAATTTTTCATAGAGTATGTGAGTAGTAATTTTCAGTTCTATGACATGTTTGGTTTTTAAAATATTCTTTATGGGTGGTAGGAGTTGTATGGCAGGTACTCGAATCAGTCAACATTTTAAAAAACTGTAATAGACATATTAATTTATTTTTGAGATAGTATTTCATCAGAAATTTTCAGCTCTGTACCATTTGTGGTTTTTGCAAAATCCCTGATGGGTGGTAGGAGTTGTATGGCAGCTACTCGAATCAGTGTCAACATTTTAAAAAACCGTAATAAACATATTTGTTTATTTTTGACAGGGTACTTCATCAGAAATTTTCAGATCTGTAACATGTGTGGTTTTTGAAATATTCGTGATAGGTGCTAGGAGTTGTATGGCAGCTACCCGAATCAGTCAACATTTTGAAAAACCGTAATAAACATATTTGTTTATTTTTGACAGGGTACTTCATCAGAAATTTTCAGATCTGTAACATGTGTGGTTTTTGAAATATTCGTGATAGGTGCTAGGAGTTGTATGGCAGCTACCCGAATCAGTCAACATTTTGAAAAACCGTAATAAACATATTTGTTTATTTTTGACAGGGTACTTCATCAGAAATTTTCAGATCTGTAACATGTTTGGTTTTTGAAATATTCCTAATAAATACTGGTGGTTTTATGGGAGCTATACCTGAACAACTCAGATTATTAGAAAATTTCATACAATTCGATTGAATAGTTTTAATCGAGTCTATAAGTAACAGCCAGACAGACAGACAGACATAAACAAATTTCATTTGATATATGCATAATATATAAATTAATTTAATTTTTTGTGTTTTGACCAATACAAAATAAAAACTGTCGAAAATAATTGAAATTTTCTTTCTTACGTCAGTCGATACTTAAGAGATGACGTTAGAGCAAAAATTTAATTTTAAGAAAATTTAGTATTAGAAATCGATTTTTGGTACATATACAGTATATATTACATACATTATATACGCAATATTTTTTTTTTTTCACATTTTATCAGATCGAAACAATAATTCTGATTCTAATATTCTTCTACATTCATTTTTTTAGTACCCCATACAACTCTTCTAAATAAAATGCTACAAAATTTTGTAGTAATTGAATCAAAAATTTAAATGAAATCCTTGAGAAAACAAAATTTATTTTTGTTTTTATAAAATTTAATAATAATTATTGGATTTCATTAAATTATTATCCTTATCTTAATCCATTTATTAAATTATCAACTTTGTATTAACTTTTTCGTACAAGGACCGCCAGTACTGGTTGTTGGTTGATTGCGTCAATTTTTGTTATTTCAATACCTTGTGGTTAACAATTATTTTTCTTTTTTTTGTTTTGGTTTTTTTTTTTTCGTTTTTTGTGCTAACTGGTGGTTTGGTCAGGGTTTTTGTTGATTTTGAAAGTTTTTATAACATGTACTTAAAGTGTTGACAGTAACAAAAAACAAATACAAAAATAAAAAGTTTACCTCTTAAGAAAAATATTTTTTTTTAATATCAGTAAATTTTATTTTCGGATTAGTCATCTTGAAGGTTGAAAGAGATATGGGGAATGATATGGGGGTATAGATGAAGTAGAAATGGAGAGAGAGTAACTGAAATTGTAATAATAAAAATGCGAAAATAAAAAATAAACAATATTAATTTCAAAATATATAAAAAAATTTTACCTGTGAACTTTTGTAGAAAAAAAAAATAGAAAATAAAATAAAATAAAATTTTACGAATTGAATAAAATATTCTAATGACCTGTCTATGCTAATAGATACTGAAGGTTAAAATATTATTTTTTATAAGTTAATTTTGTTTTTATTACAAAAAAGGACATTTGAAAATTAAATTAATTCTATTATAACAGTTGTATTTTGTATAAGAAAATGTTATTTTTATTCTTAGAAAATATTTTGTATTAGTAAATAATAAATTAATAAAATATAAAAAAAAAATGTATTTATAAAGTAAAAAAAAAAATACCATTTTGAATTATTTAAATTGCGTGATAATTAAATTTATTATTAGTTCAATTGAAATTGGAAATAATATATATATACATATACACTCATCCCTCGCTTTACGGAAACTATTTTTACGGAATTTCGGTATAACGGAATTGAAAAATTAAAAATAAAGGTCTCTGTTTACAGAAGAAACCTCTATTTACGGAAAATAGAAAAATCCTAAATTTTTTTTGTAAAGAAATCCTAGAAAAAATAGGCTTTTTTTTATTTATGTACGCAATAATTTATAAGCATAATTGTAGTAGGCAATGCGATCTGTTTTCTCATACATTCTTGTAAGCAAAAATTAATATTTGTAGTCACGTACTATGTAGTCACAAAATTGTTTTGTATTATGAAGGTCGATGTGCTGATATTACAGCAGCTCGTGAATATTACAAAACTAGCTTTGTAACCCGTCATAAATGACGGAAGCAAAATAAATCCTAGTTTCTTTTTTTCTTTCATTAGATTCTTTATTCCGAAATTACAGTACTTATGTTTATATCACTTTTTATTTATTTTTATTTATGTTTATATTGGCCTAACACTAATCTTTTTTTTTTTTATATAACAGAAAAAGAAGTACCATACCAACAAATTTGTATAAAATGTTTGTATTTTTGTATGGTATACTCGTACTCACTTCCATTTAGTTATAATTCGTTAGTTGGGTTCCATTTAGTATAAATTATACCGTATTAGCGTTATTGTGGCCTCTGGGAGAACAAATTTAAAAATGGGATCTTATTTCCATATAAATTTTGTCTTTTGTATAATGTATAGGGATCTTATTTTGCTATATGAATAAACTGTTATTATGGTATTGTGTTATTTTTAAAAAAAATATTCAAAATTTTGTATCTAAATAGGTAAAATTTACAAAAAATACAAAAATATTTTCATCAATAATTTTCAATTTAAAAAAAAACAATGTTTTATTATCCGACGTAGAAGTAGAGCTTATTATCCTATTCTACTTCGATCAAGTTCTATTGATTGAACAGTGAACCTCAACAGTGAAGTGAACAGTGAACACTTAACACTGAAAATAAAATAATATTTTTGGAATGGAGCATACAGAACATACAGAATACAGATAAAGCAAATAATAAAAAAAACCAAAAAAAAAAACAAAAATAATTTTTTTTAAGTGAAGTGAGTTACGCACACAATAATGACAAAAATAAAAGGTAGAAGCAATTAAGTAGTATAATGTATAATATTATACAATACAAATATGCTGATACACATGTATATTATTGTGTATAATATTAAGTAATCTATAATTATAATTGACAAGCATTTAAGGTCCTGCGCAGTAGACACCTTTTCATTTTATTTTGATTCTCCTACTCCTTAATGAACTTCTAATATACATAATATATAAGATTATATATAAAAAAAAAATACGCACACAGTTAAACATTTTGTACTCATATGGTTTTATTATTCAGCAAATACATTATGCATAAGTGAGATCTTATGAAAATAATAAACAAAAGTAAACAAATCAGTTATTATATTTTATATTATGTACTTACAAATTAATTTATGTACATATGCCAAAAAAAAACAAAGAAACAAATTCATCTCAAATAAAAAATATAAAAAAGCAAAAACAAAAAAAAATCAGTTGAATTGTTCATATGACTAGCAAATTTATTTTGATATAGTAGGTCACTTGAATTCTTCATTTTTATCTTTTTAAGTAACTGTTTCTAAATTTTTGTTATTGTAGTAATAATATAGTTTTTATTAAAATTATGTATTATGTAGGTATTATGCAATACATACCTCTTTAATAACAAAACTTTTTATTTTTAGTAATTTTATCACTAAATGCTTCTTACTATAGGGAATATATCGGAAACGAAGCAGTATATGAGGGACGTGTATTTATGTCTCCTAAATAAAACTTACTAACCACAAAACTTTTTATTAAACACGAGTGGTTTCTGCTATATCGTGCGAAGTCTATGTCAGTACGTAAATTACTGTTTTTTTAAAAACTTTAAATTTGATTTCAATTTGAAATATAATTACTCAACAGGGGCCCCTAGTATAATAATAATTGATAATAAATGAGATAGGTATAAACTTTTTATTAAACACAAGGGGTTTGTGCTAAATCGTGCGAAGTCTATGTCAGTACGTAAATTACTGTTTTTTTTAAAAACTTTAAATTTGATTTCAATTTGAAATATAATTACTCAACAGGGGCCCCTAGTATAATAATAATTGATAATAAATGAGATAGGTATAAACTTTTTATTAAACACAAGGGGTTTGTGCTAAATCGTGCGAAGTCTATGTCAGTACGTAAATTACTGTTTTTTTAAAAACTTTAAATTTGATTTCAATTTGAAATATAATTACTCAACAGGGGCCCCTAGTATAATAATAATTGATAATAAATGAGATAGGTATAAACTTTTTATTAAACACAAGGGGTTTGTGCTAAATCGTGCGAAGTCTATGTCAGTACGTAAATTACTGTTTTTTTTAAAACTTTAAATTTGATTTCAATTTGAAATATAATTACTCAACAGGGGCCCCTAGTAAGAATAATCTTTGAGTGAATTATGTTTTTTTTTGTGTCAAATGCTGTTTGCCTTTTGGTTATTATACCATATTAAACTATTGATTAAATTTCTATTAGTCCTTATTATTATAAATCAAAAAAATTGTTTGTTTTATTTATTTTATTATTATTATTTTTTCTCATTTTTTCTTATTATTTGCGAAGAAGACTAACATTAAATTAAAAAAATATAGTTCATGCAATCAATTTTTTCTGCAAAGGTTCAGCATGGTAGACAGGGGTTAAAAAAAGCATCAAAGCAATTTGTATATATATATGCATTTGTATACATATGCAATTTGTATATGTGTTGGAGCGTTCCGTCGAACTTACAAACATCCAGATAAATGCAGAATAATATATATATATATAATTTTGAAAAATATTATTGAAAAAGAAAAATACGTTCCGGAACAATTTTTTAACGTTGATAAAACTGGCCTCTATTGAAAGCGTATGCCTGATAGAACTTTTATTTTTGTGGATGAAAAGTCTATACCAGGACCCAAAGTGACAAAAGAGAGTTTAATATTCTTCTTGAAGGCAATGCTGCTGGGGGTTTGAAGTTAAAGCCACACTTGATTTATCTCTCCGAAAATTCACGAGCTTTCAAAGGATGTAATAAACTCTCCTTGCCCGTTTTTTTGGAGTTCCAATAAAAATGACTTTGATGACTTCAAGCTTATTCGAGAATTGGTTAAAAAATTACTTTTGTCCCGAAATGAAATTATATTTACGTGAGAAAAACCTTGTCAATAAGGTGTTGTTGTTAATGGACAATGCTCCAGGACATTCTATGAACTTGTCTGAATTGTCTGATAATGTGAGGATAGAGTACCTCACTAAAATACTACAGCATTGATTCAGCCAACAAAGATCAAGGCGCGATATCTACATTCAAAGCTAACTATTTGCGTAGAACTTTTAAACAACTGATTGCTGCCACAAAGAACGAGGTGCAAGATCGTGTTTCCATTAAATAATTCGGGAACTGTGAATGTTTTCTTTCTTATTGAAAATGAAAATTTATAAAATATTTACATAGTATACATATATAATTGGTAGGTATAACAGTATTTGTACACCTTATGTACATAATTCCATATACATATTTAAAAAAAACTCCATATACGGAATTTCGATTTACGGACAACTTTTCGGTAACGAAACGCTTCCGTAAATCGAGGGATGAGTATTTTAAATATTAGTTTTGAAGTATATAGAGGATAATTTTTGTATTACACAACAATATATAGATAATTATATTAAAAAATTGTTTTAAACTATTTTTTTTTTTACTGTCGTCAGCGTTCACGGCAGAACAAGGTTATAGAATAAATTATAATATAAAAAAAAAAAAATATGTATTGATTGAATTGAAATTGAAAGTTTTTATTCAAATTAACTGCGTGTAAAAACGAAAATTAAATTTTCTTCTATATCCTTTTCTTAAATAAACTCAAGGGAATTTAATTTAAGGATATTCAGGGAAATTAAATATTTATTTAATTATACATATATATGAATATATATATATATGAAAATTACCAGGAAATTAAATTCCTAATTAAATAAAAGAAAATGTTTTCTCAGGTCGATACATCTGTTAGCAAGTCAACATTATTGTCGGTGATGATTATAAAGCTCAGGATGAGACTTAATTTTGTTTTCTTCATTCAGCACAACTATCTTGGGCAACTGTTTACTTCGGATCGGCTAAGTTGTGTTGATTTTTAAAATCGTCGCATGAGAATATTATTTTATCCCATACGCAATTTAACCTTTCTTCAGCTGGCATTTCAAAACCTTTACTTCAGCTGGAAATGTACACCTGTACCAGGGTTTAAAAAACTTCGTAGTTATTTCAAGGTTTTACTATTTTTTTACTATTGCTTTCTAACATCAATTCAGCAAAGGCATAGCAAAAGCATTTTTTTTGTAGTTGTTTTGCTTCCGCTTTGCTGCGCATTTTTATTTCAAAAAGTAATATGCAAAAAAAGCTTTTTCATTATTTTTTTAAATAGCTACAGCAAAATGAGTTGAATACAGCTAAACAGCATTTGCTGTTGCTTTGAATTACTATTCAGCATTTACAGCACTTTATAATACACTTTTGTTTTACTTAGAGTTACTGTGATTTTTTGTTCCTTGTGACGGCTTATGTTTGTTTGAAAACTTTTGTTGTTTAAAATTTAAAAAATGGATTTACAAAAAAATGGTAAGTATTTTATTTTAAATTTATAAGTGGACATGAAAAAAGTTAAGAAATCTTCGAGGTGGTGACTGGTGGAAAGAGCCAAGTTCAAGAAATTGAGCAGCCTCTAGCAAAAATAGGTCAGGGTCCCACCTCACAAAGCCCTCGAAATTTTTTTTTTTTTTTTTTTTCAACTTGTCTTTAGTAAAATCGCTCCTAGGCACGATGCAAACAAGCGGTCCCAAGAGTCGGGACCGAAGACCTCAAAATTTTTTTTTTTTTTTTTAATTTTTTTTGTCATCAGTACAATGACCCTTAAATGTGATGAAGACAATAGGTCCGAGGTCCCAGGAATTGGGGCCGAAACTCTATTTCACCAGTTTAAATTTTATTTTTCTGAGAAAAGTTTATTAATAATTATTATAAATAATTTTTAAAAAAATTTCAGATTGGTCCGACAGTCCGGAAGTCGGAACCAAAGAACCTTGAACAAAAAAAAAAAAAAACTTTTTTTTTTTATACTTATCTTGATACGTAATGAACATTATTGACATTTTGGTTTTTGGACAATTTTTTTGTTCAAGGTCTACGGTCCCGACTTCTGAACCGCGGAACAATCTGAAAGTTTTTTAGAAATTATTTATAATAATTATTAATAACCTTTTCCCAGAAATATAAAATTTAAACTGGTGAAATAGAGTTTCGGCCCCAATTCCTAGGACCTCGGACCTATTGTCTTCATCACATTTAAGGGTCATTGTACTGATGACAAAAAAAAATTAAAAAAAAAAAAATTTTTTTTGAGGTCTTCGGTCCCGACTCTTGGGACCGCTTGTTTGCATCGAGCCTAGGAGCGATTTTACTGAAGACAAGTTAAAAAAAAAATAAAAAAAATTTTCGAGGGCTTTGTGAGGTGGGACCCTGACCTATTTTTGCTAGAGGCTGCTCAATTTCTTGAACTTGGCTCTTTCCACCAGTCACCACCTAGAAGATGTAGTTCATATGACAAGGTCCCGTTGAATACATACACATTGGCTCTACTCTATTCAATATTAATTTGCATATTGAACAAACCTTTTGGACATATTTTTTTTTCTTTTACTTCACTTTTTTCTTCGAAATAAAATTTCTTTCTAAATGCACAGCAATGTCTTCACAGCAAAATCAGCACAGCAAATAGCTTTTTTTTTACTTTGACTTAAAATATTAAAAAGCATTCAGCAAAATTCTACTATTGCTATTATGTTTTGAAAAGCAAAAGCACATGCGTAGTATTTGTATGTGTAAAAAGCATAAAACTATTACTTTACTTCGGTTAAGTTGTAACAGCAAAGCGCAGTAATAGTTTTTTTTTTTAATTTGAAATGCTGTGATAGTCAGCAACAGCAATAATTTAAGTGCTTTTACTATTTCTGCTGTAGTTTTTTAAACCCTGACCTGTACCTTCAAACAATTTGGTTTTACTATGATTTTTACTATTTTTGTTATATTATTGTGATTATTTGTCTATTCTTCTACTTTTAATCCTAAATTTAGTCTTATTACTTGTGGGAATCTATTCTCTAAAATATGTTTTTAAAAGTTACGCTATTTTAGGAAAAATAAGGTCTATTAAGCGTTTCTGTTTGTGACGAAGTATTTAGTATGAAGTTCGGACTTGAAACAGCAAAAGTGCATCTAATTCAAAAAATATTATAAAAAAAAACCAAAAAAAACATTGTTCTAGAAAGGTATTTGATCATATTATAAAGTTCTGTAACCAGATGGACAACTTTAAAATTTTATCTGCGGCTCAGGTAGCAAGGAAAGTCAATTATATGGTTTGTCGCATAAAAACACAAAACACGCAAAAAATGTGTTTTTTTCATCAAAAAACCTATTTTTCTAAATTTTATATATTTTATTGTAAATATTATTTAATTTCTTCAAATTTAAGCAAAAGTGTTTTAAATTCATTAAATTACAAAAAAAGTGCCGGTTTTTTCATTAATTTTTTTTCATGGGAAAAAAATACAAAAAAGAAAAACAAAAAAACAGAAACATTAAAAACAAAATTTAGAAAAAAAAACGGTACAAAATATACATTTTTATAATATTTTAATATGCAGCATTAGGTATCGGACTATTCTTATTTTATATTTGAATAATAAGGCATGTTTTGGGTACCTAAGTACCGTTAGACATTTCATGTACCTACATACTGACGATGATGTACGTTTCAGGCCCAGAAAAATTTATTTTATTTCTATAACAAAATTATGTAACTAGGTACCGAACTATTCTTATTTCATATTTTGATGATGAACGTCCTTTAGGTACCCAAGTACCGCTATTTATTATATAAACTTTATGTAAATGAAAATGTGTATAAAAAAATTGTATATAAAAAAAAAAATTATAATAAATTATTTCTGTTATATAAAAAATAATATTTTCATATTTTAACACAAAAATTCATATAAAATGCATTATAAGTACAGGTGTACCTTTCCATCTGACAACGTAGAAAAAAACAAAATGACTGATTTACCCTGAAATTATTTTTTTACTTCGAAAAAATTTTAAAATATAAATTTTGATAAAAAATTAACTCACACAAAGATTCAAGTCTCTAAGTCAATTTACATCGAAAATATTCACAAAGTAAGATGCAAATGGTACAGGTGTACCTTTTCAGCTGAACAAAGGTTAATAAATTTTGTGTAAATCAATTTTAAATGCTTAGATTGAAAATACTAAAATACCAGCCAAAAAATATCTAAATTGTTTGCATTTTTAATTTAAATTGAATAATTTTACACTTGAATTTAAGTTTTGAAGATAAATTAGAGAATTCAAAGACTGAATATTTTTTATCGCTCTTTCAATTGAATTATATATAATAGGAGCAATATAGGTATCATTTTTTGTTTTCCAAATTCAGTATTCAACACTTGTGTGTACTTAGATTTTCTCTACTCCTCAAAATATCATGGTGATGAGATGGGTAATTAAAGTCAAGCAAGAGTATGATGTACTTGGTTTGTGATTACTTGTGACAACACAATATGTTTAACTATATCTCAAAACAGAGATTCTGTGAAAAATCTCATTGGAAGATTGAAGACCAGTTTTAATGCGAGGTTCTGCAAAACCTGTATCAGTTTTAGAATGGAGTCATAGGTTGATGCCCAAGTAGAAATTAATTAAGTCATATGATAATTCAATAGTCAAATATTATATCAAGCCATAGTCAAATATTATATCAAGCTATGCAGGGTGGTCCGGTTTAGAGCAAAAAGTTTTTAAGGGGTGATTCCTTGAAGTATTTTAGGAAAAAAATTGTTCTAGAAGATGGGTCTATCTTTAAATTTACCTGGGCTACAGAGGGTTAAAGAAAATCGGATTAGAAAAATTATGTCTAAAGAATATCAACTACAGCTCAGATGAAATTGAAACTAGAGCAACATTTTCTTCATAGCTTTTTTATAGAATTAATACACCTAACTAAAGGTATATGTTGAATGAGTATCAGACTTACCGTTTTTAAATAATAGCTGCATAAACTTAAAATTTTGCTTTTAAAAACTGAAAATTTTGTAAAAAACGTCAATTATCTCGAAAAAATTCGCTAATTTTTTTTTTTTTTTGTTTTATTGTGTTGATGTACTACATCATCCCCTACAACTTTTTCATACACAACTTTCATATCAGACTTGGCGTTTTTCTCGTAAAAGCTATGAAGAAGATGTTGCTATAGTTTCAATTTCTTCTGAGCTGTAGTTGATATTCTTTAGACATAATTTTTCTAATCCGATTTTCTTTAACCCTCTGTAGCCCAGGTAAATTTAAAGATAGACCCCTCTTCTAGAACAATTTTTTTCCTAAAATACTCCAAGGAATCACCCCTTAAAAACTTTTTGCTCTAAACCGGACCACCCGTATATTTCATCGAGTCAAGCTATATATTATATCAAGCTATAGTCAAATATTATATCAAGCTATAATAATTTAATAATCCAAAATTAATTGGCAAAAAATTCCGCATTCCGAAGAGAATTCCGATAGCCGATGAAATTTCGGAATATACAATATTATCGATATAATCAAGAAAAACTCCAAGATATTTTATATTTATTTTTTATTTTATTTAATTACTATTTTTAATTTTATTACATGTAAGAATAACTTTCTTGCCAGATTAAGTTCTTCGATATCATCTATATATAGACCAACAAAAGCATAATACCTAAAACGCTACCCAGTGGAACTTAAATACTAATATCCTCCAACAAGCTTTGAGTTTTATTAACCTGATCCATCCACCTTTGCATTGAAGAAAATTATTTCATCTTTAGAGGGGATTTGTACAAGCAATTGAAGGAAGCTTCAATGGGAAACCTCCTCTGTTCATTTATCAGTGAAATTTTCGTGACCAAATTAGATTCAGATTTTGCAGCAGAAGAACGGTTAGTAAGAGATACGTAGATAATACAATTATCTAAAATAATCAGCACTATTACGTATCTGGTCTGGAATATATAGTTTTTATATTAATAAATTCTTTATTTTGGGATAATTAACAAATCTGGTTTTTTTTCTCAAGCTTTCAATCTTTTAAAATTTCTACATTGTAAGCCGGTTAGCAAAATAACTTTAATAATATATTTTAAGCCGTTTGGAAAAGTGAACTGTAATATTAGACGTTTTCGTTTTTTAGTTCAGAGCATAAATCTGACTCAAATGAGCATGCTCTGAGCAGAACATGAACATATAAGCTCAGATTTTATACAAAAACACGATTTGAGTAAACTTCCATTTTTATTTTATTGTTGTTTCAAATTGTCATTATTGTCAATAATCGAATTTGAACTTTAAATTTTGAAATTAACAAAAGTTAAGATTTGCAAAAAGTCGAACAAATATTTATTTTTGATTAAATATTAATTATTTATCATCACAGTTTAATATATCGTCGCCAATTTTTCTTAAATTGTAAAAATTGATATTTATTTTAAATTTTAAAATGGTTTACTTTTTTACTATCGTATAGTAGCGTCATCTATTTTATTTTAAAATAAACATCCCTTTTTGACATTTAATATTCAAGTGCTGTATGTGCTCTGTTAATTTAAATTGAGTACATAGAGTACGCTCTGAACGAATAAAAATATACGGATTTCAAGCTCTGAACGTTTTGAGCAAAAAAAAATACGAATTTGTTTTTGACAGTTCTTGCTCTGCTCTGAACTAAAAACAAACTCGCGCAGCCAAATGTCACAAAAAGGTGATAATATGTTGACAAATCGTCGTGAATTGTCGACAAAATTTTGTGATAATTTTTGTTGAAAAAAGGTCGGCAGGGTTGACCCCATTTGTCACAATTTGGTTGACAATTTTGTCAAGGCATTTTTCAACAATTTGTTGATAATTTGTCATGTGGTTTATTTTTTCGACAATTTGTAAATAATTTGTCATCAATTTGTGGCCAATTTTCACAGCAATTTTTTTTTTTACAGACAGAACATTTTTTTCAGTAATTTAGGGGTGGTTTTTTAATAATAAAAACAATTTGTTTTTATATATTATATATTTTATTCTATCTATATATTATTCTATAAAAATAATTAAAAAGTTCTATTTCAATTGTTTTTTAATTACAAAATTCATTCATATTTTTAAATAAGCTTTGTTGTGTTTTTCAAAATACAAATGTCAAAAAAATGCCAAATTCTCAAAAGTGTTGAACAGACTGATGAATAGAATACTATTAAATATAAAAATAAATAAAAAACTTACAAGACCCTGTCAATCAATTGTCACATATTGTTGACCAAAAATTGTCATAACAAAATATTTATCAACATTTTGTCGAAAAAAATGTGAGTGGGATTACAACCAAAATTTTGTAACAAATTTTGTCGACAAATTGTTATCATAATTTTGACGACAAAATGTGCCTACAATTTTCTGACAATATGTTAAAACTTGTCATCACAATTTTTGGTTACTGGGGAAAAAATCTATTGTATAGCCAATGTACTTCTTTGTATATGTAAGCTGGGTGCCAATAAAGACGTTTGTCATAATTTAGTTTAATTTTTAAATATAACCCTACAACATTTTGTCTTCTTTTACAGTTATTTTTAAAACTATTTTGACTTTTCTATTAAACTTCTACTATTAATTATTACTCACTATCTTTTTTAATTTTTTTTTTTTTGGTTTTTTTTACCTTAATTTCAGTTATTTTTTAAGCTTTTTGTATATGTTTTTACGAATAACTAGGCAGTTTTATATACTTGTATATAATAGATTAATAATTGTGTAATTTTTCGAACATGACAATAGTTTATTTTATTTATACCAACTAACCCTGATTTCAATATATTTTAACCAATTTACAGTGTAAATAAAATAATTGACGTCTTCAATAATTTAATATAAATGACTACACTATGACTTAGCATTTTAATATGAAACAATCTTTTTAAAAATATTTTATTAGGAAATTAAAAAATTATTAGAGCACAACAATATCTAATACTTCAAAAGTTATACACATATAGTTATATATATATATAATTGTATATATATTATACATAATGTACTACGAATACATTTTATGAAAAATTAGAATAATTTTTTTTAGTTTAAGAAAATTATGCTAATACCTTCTCAATCAACTTCGGGCTCAATAGACAATATGCTTTAAGTTGTGGTAAAGAAAAAGTAGGAAAATCAAACAATTTATTATATATATATATAAATAAGGAAACCATAATATTGACATTTTTTTTGTATACATAAAAAAAAATTACAGTAAAACTACTTGTTTTAAATATTTTCTAACGCGGCATATTTTTCTTATGTAGGACACAATAATATAATTTAATTTAAGTGTTGTGCTTACCCATATTAAACAAATTCCTATACAACATATATATATATATATATATATATATATATATATTTTTTTTTTTTAAAGAAAATGTAAAGAGTTTAATTGAATTGCTATCAAAAAAATTTTCTTTATTTTCAATGAAGTCGGACAGAACAAAAATCTTATTAAAAGAAAATTTGAAAAATATAGAAAATGATATTAATTTTATGAATTTTATCGAAGAAATAATTATTACAATTTTTATTAAATTAACAAATTTATAATATTATATTTTAGTCGGTGAAACATTATTAAAATTAAATATTGATTAAAACTGTATGAAGGTATGTTTCACTAATTTTATTAAATATCTCAATCGATTTCGGTTATTACACCATCAACAGAAGACTGAGTACAAACCGATGGTGTAATAACCGAAATTGATTAAAGTATATATTTAACCCTTTCGTACGATTTGCACATTGTAATGTGCACAAATTAAAACCTTTATATTTTTACTATATATTGACGAATTTTGAATGAAATTCCTTGTAAATTTTTTTTTATTTAAATATTTATTATCTAGTACTAATTTTTTTAATATTTAACGAAAAATACAAAAATTATTGCATTAATTGTCAGTCAAGTTGAGCATTTTTATCAGTGTCCAATTTCTTGACTTTTGTTTTATAAAAAAAGCATATAATTACGACCTCAAATTGTATAAAAGTGTATGAAATTAATAAGAAAAATACTAATTTTTCAAATAAAATAAAATAATAACTATTATCATTTATATTTTTCGTAAAACTAATAAGATAAGTTAATGTACATTAAAATGTACAAATAGCTATCAGTGTAGTAAATAAACTATGCACATTATAATGTACACAAATTAATGTACATTGGAATGTACATATTTCATTAAGAGTGTAAAATGTAACTGTTTTTCTTTGAAATTATGTACATTATAATGTTCATTTCGTTCCCATTTAGAAAAATGAATACGAATAAAATAAAACTGAGTGAAAATGAACTTGTAACCCTGTAGGTTATTTAAATAATTCTGATGATGATTTAGAAGATATTATCGAATTGGAAGGTGAAGAGCAAAACAATATAATTATCTTTCCTGAAAGGGTCATATAGTACATAAAAGTATGTTATTATAGTATATAAAAGGAAAGCCTTATCCTTGCGGCATAAAAGCTTATATTTTATGTGGGTTATCTGACCAGGGCTACAATTTTTTTCTTTATCAAGGAGTTGCTCATTTTGTGGATCCGTCAGATTTAAAACAATTTTAGGCTTCCTAGCTGGCACTGTAAGGCTTAACAGAGATATTTGTCAATCCTCTATTTGATTCCGATAAAGAAATTCTATTTGGTTCCGAGAAAAAAATTCCGAGAGTTGCAAGCAATCTTGTCACATCTTTAAATGGTAAGAATAGTATCACTAATATTTTTAGAGCTTTTAATAACAAGCATATATCCAGGCTCAATTGCATTAATTAAGTGGAAAGATAACAGATACGTTCATGTTGCTTCGAATTTTGTTGGAATTTGGGAGGAAGATGAAGCAAGACGCTTTAACAAAGCGTCCGAGTCCTACGAGATAATAAATCGCCCCGAAATAAGTAAATTATATAATTCTGGAATGGGTGGCGTCGATAAATTACGGGGTTCATTTCCTGTTATCGAACTTTTATTATCTCAAGAAAATGGACTCTGCGACTCTTCAGTCATTTCTTTGATTTTGCAGTAGCATCGGTTAGAGTATAAAAATGATTTTAAAATTTTCAGTATCCAACAAAAGTGTTGCTTAGACTTATTACAGTTCCGCATTAATATTACCAATAACTTGATATACGTCGGAAAAGCAACCAGCGCGAAAAGAGGTAGACCTCAGCCAAATTTTGTAATTTGTCCTCGAGTTGATAAATAAATGCTCGAAATATTGTAGATTATTGTAGTATAAAACTTGCAGTGCCGTACTTAATTAAGCACGAAAAGGTGATCTACCTACGTTACTGTCAAGAACATAAGAAAAAGCCAATGTGTAAGGGTAGAACACATCCATGATGCATGACAAATGTATTATACATTTATGTATAACAAAAAACAGCGATTGTTTTAGAAAATGTCATCGCAATTTGCAGGTTTATTTCAATTTATATTTTTATAATTTTATGTTTTATACTTTTATGCTTTATAAATATTATATTTATATTTTATTTGATATAGTAAAAGAAATTAAAAAAAAAATATAATTAGAAATTAGATGAAACAAAATGCAGAGTGCATTTTTTCAAGTAATATAAACAGAAAAATTGAAGGTGAAGTACAGCCTTTGAAGAAAAATGTATATTATAATGTACACTTTGTATTACCGTTAATAAAAACAAAATTCCAAAAAAAAATACATTTTTGTGCTATTTAAAGCGTAAATAACCCAAAAAATAGCAAAAAAAAATTTTCAATGCCATACGTTCCCATTTCGTACGAAAGGGTTAATAAAATTTGTTGAAACACATGTACCTAGAGTTTTAATCTTTATTTAATTTTAATACTGTTCCACATAGAGCCTACAGAATAATTATTCTATAAAATATATTATAAATTTGTTATTTTATTAAACATACCTAGAGTTTTAATCTTTATTGAATTTTAAACAAATTTACACTAACTTAATAAAATTTACCTTTAAAATTGAAATTTAACTTATCACAGTACCATATAATACTATTATAATATTATCAATTCCAATTAATAATAATAAAATAATTATTATTATTGACAATTATATTATAATAATAATTAATGACAGCTAAGGTTCTTAAATATGTAGTTTTAAAGAGTAATTTAATTTGCATACATAACATACACACACATAGCTACATACATACATTTTGATTCAAATTAAATTTGAATATTTGTACAATAACAAAGGAAGAAAAATAAAATAGTATATCCTGTTTAAAAATAATTTTGGTACCTACAATCAATTTCAATTTTAATAAAATAACAAAACAATAAGATAAAAATTTAAATAAATTTCGAATTCAATTTTAGTGTCAATATAACTACGATTGAAAAAAACATTTTTACTAGGTATACAAAAACAAAAATAGATTTTTAAAAATAAAATTAATGCAAATGCGAGGGTGAATTATTTTTGTTTAAGATAAAAAAAACATATTCTCAATTACAATAATTATTATTTTTTTTATTGTTATTCGTCCGTTGAAGATTCTTTTGTCGTATACTACATTTTTGACTTTTATGACTTGATAATATATCTAGAGGTTTCTGTGTGTCCTCTTTCCGAATCTGTTATTAGGATTTTAATATAGCTTACCGTTACTGAGATTTTCAGTTTAATTTTTATTGTATATCCCTAAACATTGCTAGTTGTTAATATTGGAATATCGTACACGGAAAATTTTCCATCTTACGACATTATTTTAATATTATTCAAGTAAATTTTTATCTGAATATTGGTGTATTGTACATGTTTTGATACTAAACGACGAACGATAAATTTTAACGATTTTGAATAATATTTCTTTATTATACGGTATACAGAAATGTACGCATTGTAAGAGCATCAAGCTTTAAATTAATACAAATTCAAACTATCAATCAAATTTTCTGAATTTTTCTGTAATATCCAATTATTTAAATTTGTTAATAATTCCATTTATAAAAATAAAATTTTTGTGCTATGATGACCAAACAGATTTGTTTAAACTACAATACAATCTCTAAATTATGAAAGCAGATCAGTAAAAAAAAAAAAAAAATGCATCAAAGAAAACTTTGCCTACACCGAAAAATATTTTTGAACAAAAACTAAATTATAATAGGCTATTTCAAATGAAAAAGTAACCGACTTATATAACTAATTAGTCTATTTGCTAGATAAAGAATATTACAGAGCAATTTTCCAAAAAATATAATTCACTATTGTGATATTAAAATATAAACTAGAATTGAATTTTGTGTTCCTGTCAATACTAATGACATTTTCATATTATTTGTGAATAGTATCTAAGACTGGACATTATATTGTTTTTTTTTTTTATTTTAATACTTACATATTATAACAAACATTGTAGCAATCAACATTGTTCAATTCATGAAAAACTATTTTTATCTATTTTTATAATGCGAAAACTGAAATAAATTATTATTCAAGTCTTTTATATATTTAATATTGATATTTTGTCGTACATCCAGGTAAATGAAAAAATTTTTTGCACATTGGGATATACGACAAACCCATTTCGAATATGATTGAATATAGCTTAAGAACTAGCTAAGCTTTCTTCCTAATTTTTGAAGTTTCGACAAAAAATATTATCAAATTTAATCATAAAAAATTTATAATAAATCCTATCGAACAATTTTTTCAAAATTGTCCACCAAACATTAATTAGTGTTTTCATTAGACAGCTGCCGTTCGGCTTGCCACATCTATACTCTAAAATAAATTTCAACAACGGACAATTTTTAAAAAAGCTTCATAAAAATTCTTTCATTTTAAATAAACACACAAACTTATAGAAAAAAATACAAAAACAAAAATATAAAACAAAACGGGAAACCAAAAATCAGTTCAGAACATACTCTTCAAAAATGATATAATGAATATAAGTTCATTTGCTTCTGCTATTATTAAAAAAAAATATATACAGTAAAACATGGTTATAGTCATTCGCTAAATTTCGCTAAATATTTCTGACTATAACCGTTTTGTGACTATAGGCGTAGTAAAAACAAAATTGCATATTTATAAACAAAATCAAATTCAATAAAATATCTTTCGTATAACAATTTTGAATTTTATTTTATTCATAAACAACAATTCTGTTATAGTATAATCACAAAATATACATATTTGTAATAAACAACAGAAAAAGACAATTGTCAATTATATAAATCAGTTTTCCAAATAAAATAATTCACTTTTAACTTATTTTTTTGTTTTATTGAAAAATTTTGGCGTTATATTTTAATGTGACTATAAACGAACTTATAAAGTTTATTACTTTCGTTCAAACAAATTCCTGACTATTGGTATAACAGAATTGTGACGACTACAAACGAATTAAAATACATCGATCCAATACCTTGAGAGTAATGGGATTTTATTGTGTTAATTTATATTGAAATTAGTATTAATTTCGTCATAAAGTATTAGGTATTATACTTTAATTTCATTATATATATATATATTCAATAATCAAGCGATTCAGAAAACAACTAAAATAATACCAAAACAAATATTTATTTTTATATAAAATCGTACCTGAAAGAATTGCTTCTGTGCAATTGCACAGGGGATTCACTAGTATTATATATTTTATAACTATGTACTCCAAAATTAAGTAAAACTGTGTAATTTACAATGTGGTATTTTCAAAAATGTATATTAAAATCAAAAAAATGTTTAAAATACGTAATGGAAACGTAAAATAAAAGCGGAGTGGGTAGTGAAAAAATTTAGACTATATATTTTGTGTATTAATTATTATCTAAACAGATCCATAACTATGAAAAATATGTGAATATCCTGAATATCCCGAAATCAAACCTTGAGATCTTCGTCAGACTATCAAACATATTTTTTCCAACCAACTGAACGCAGTTTTTGCTATATGTCTTCCTGAGTGTTAAAACAATTTCAAATTCAACAGCTAAGAGTATTGACAACTGCCGGTCGGCTTGTTAAGCAAACAGTGATTGTCTTGCTGAGTGTTAAAACAATCACAAATTCAACAGCTAAGAGCATTGACAAATGCCGTTCGGCTTCTTTTCTTTAACCCACATACCACCATAACTCGCTTTGTACTTTACAGCATCTAATGTTATGCCATTCAAAATTTACCCCTAATTTTTCTTCTGTACTAAGCTGAAGCAGTTTTCTGGTTTTAGAAATTAATAAAATTTTGTAGGGAATTATAATAAAACTATAAAATTGCTTTGGCTTAATAGAAGAAAGATTTAGATTTAGATTTAGATTTATTAATTTATTTAGTTTTATACATGTAAATATATAAACTATTACAAGGGTTGAATACTTAATGGCATAAGATTAGGGTTGAATACTTAATGGCATAAGATTGGATTACAAATTTTCCAGTACCGTAAAGTTCTGAATATAATACCCCTTCCAATAAGGTACCCCGGGTACAGTAATTAGATTTTATATTTTTTCGAAAATTAATTTCGAACAATTTCGATATTGGATATTATCTTATACTAAAATCATTTTCATGTTATCTATTACTAAACCAAAAAATTGCATTAATTGGTTTTATTTTAATATTACTACCTGTTATATGAATAGGTAACGATCATATCTATATGTTGCTTTCCGAATAATGTACCCGTGAGTAAAAATCCAATTAGAGTACCTGGGGTATACCAATTGGATTTATTATTTTTCCAGAATATTGGCATTTTCCAATTAGAGTACCTTGGTATTATATTCAGAACTTGACGGTATTCAATTTTATGCCATTATCAACCGTATCAATATTGCAATAAACTACTGTTAGGTATATAGATATGGGTATATATATATTGATGGTTATATCAGCTGAGCTGAGGTCGATTTCAATGCCCTATCTAGCATTCGCTACTTCATCAGTCTGTATATTAGAAAGCCCAGGAAGTCAGCATACAATTTAGCATATATATTCTATTAAAATTTACTTTAAGCAGCGTTATGTAATTACCTATCAACTTCGGCTTGATATAAAAAGATTTTATTGTCGTTTTAATTGATCAGAATCCACTTTGGAAAGATTTACCATGTTCTTCAAACAAAATCTGATATAAGTAAAATATAATATTTGAATTATATATATATATATACATAATTATATGTACATAATAAATATTATATATATTTTTATTCGATTTATATAAAACCATTTTACTTCTTTATTTTTATTTCTGATTAAGCATCATATCTATAAAAATATAAACAATATTGTTCTTTATAATAAATAAAATACATTTAGATTTCGATAAATAATTGAAAATGCCTATATACATACCTAGTATCATATAAAATTAAAATTATTGTATATTTTCAAATAATATACAAACAATATTATTATATTGATATTATATGAAAACTACTTAGGTACTATACTATACTATACAATATACACATTATTAAAATATAATACACATTTTATTATACGTTACGTATATATACATTAGCCAGGAAGAAGGAAGCTGTACAATTACAAGATAAATTACATTTCAAAATGGACCTACACCATCATTGATTATTTTCAAAATGTATTGGAATAAATGTATTTTCTATAAAATATATTTTTATCATTTTATACGAGTAGTACAATTTGCTATAGAGCACAATATAACACCCACCTAGTTTTAATAATATGATTACACAGAAATCCAACGACATTTTTGTTGTTATTTTTACATTCAAAATTATTATACGCAATTTTCATGTCCTTTATCAGACTACCAGTTCATACAAATATTACAAATCTGTTAAACTACATAGAAAAATCGATAAATTAATGTGTGCAATCACAATGCACACACAGACGTTTCTAAAATAATGGAAGGTATATATATAATTATGTGCTTTATAGTAAAAAGGATAATAAAAATTAGTAAAAATAAACTTTTTAAAAATAAATTTACAATGAAAAATCGCAACAGGTTTTAAACTATTTTTAAATATTATAAAATTATTAGTTTTTATATAAAATTGTTTTCTAGAGTAAAATTTTTGTATACAAAAAAAAAACAACAAATGAGAAGATTAAAAATAAAATATTTTATTTTCAATTGAAATGCAAAATTTAAATAAATTTAAATGAAAAAATATTTAACTAGGTAATAATTTTATAATTGTTGAAAAAATCGAATATTTTCATTTTATATAAGGAAAGGATAAGCAAGCATACTCAGTAAAATGAAAAGGAATTCGACTATTTTCGACAATTATATAAAACTAGCTTTGTAACCCGCCATAAATGACGGGAGTAAAATAAATTCTAGCATTTCTTTCCTTCATTTGAGTTTTCATTTCAAGTTTAAGAAAAATATACGTATTTGCTTACCAATTTATCATACCTTTATTTTTGTATTATAACGCTTTTAATTACCATATAAACAGAATATTTGTAGTAAGATGCAAAATTTTCTGTTCCCTAAGGGTCAATTATTCGATCATTTTAGCGACATCCTTTTTACCAACATTGAAAATTTATCGTATAATTCGTTCATCCTGTTAACATTCAATAACATTCGCTGCATAAGCTTAGCGACAAAGTTTATATCGAACAAATAATATTTTATAATGAGCCACAATTTTGAACGAAAACAATTTTAAAAACAAAAATAAATAAAATTGTAAATATAAAAAAAACAGTAATATTGTAGGTACACATAATATTTATTTTGATGAATAAAATAAAAACTCGTGTTGGAGAAAAAATTAAAATAAAAAAATTTATTGCAAATAAATATGTATTTACAAAACTGTTCATAACTTGTGTGTGAACCATTGATCGGGTTATTTAAAATTTCATTTCATTTCAAAAAATTCATTATCGAAATGTTCATGTTAAAATTCATACATAATTATTATTTATAACATACATTAAAAAGAAGAACAACAATCAATATGGTTTAACCGATACCTATATATACCTACCTACTATATATTAAAAAAAATTCATCAATCTTTACAACATACATTTCGACACACTTGAAGAAAACAAATATACCTAAAAATTATAAATATACAAAGATAAGAAATAAAAAATAGATGATATTGTTTTTATGTGTAAATCAGCAGAACCAAAAACTTAACCCCATAATACATACTAAATATTATATACGATCATAAATTTATATACCATATAGATAATATATATATATTAAAAAAAAAAAATATACAAAAAAAAATAAAAATAAATAACAATTTTAACTCATCATCGCATCACATTTCTGGCTAGAGTATATATACCTATAGCACTATACAGGCAATGCATACGGTAGCAAAACTATGATGCTATGATCATTATCATAACAACAACAAAAAAATCAAAAAAAATATATGTAGACATATATGCATATTGTGTATAATTTTACGTAATAAGAATAACCTTTAAGTGCATTATGTTTTTTTTTTGTGTTAAATGCTGTTTGCCTTTTGGTTATTACACCATATTAAACTATTGATAAAATTTCTATTAGTCCTTATTATTAAAAATCAAAAAAATTGTTTGTTTTATTTATATTATTATTATTTTTTCTCATTTTTTCTTATTATTTGCGAAGAAGACTAACATTAAATTAAAAAAATATATTTTATGCAACGGTATTTTTTCCTGCAAAGGTTCAGGTATACAGGGGTTAAAAAAAGAGCACCAAAGCAATTTGTATACATATTGCAATTTGTATATGTGTTGGAGTATTCTGTCGGACTTACAAACATCCAGATAAATGCAGAAAATTATATATATAATTATTAACCTAGTTATATATTTTTTCATTTAAATTTATTTAAATTTTGCATTTCAATTGAGAATAAAATATTTTATTTTTAATCTTCTCATTTGTTGTTTTTTTTTTTTTATGTTTTGATTTTTTAAGAATAAAAACTCGTAAAATAAAATTTATCCTGAAATTAATCCTTTTTGTATTTTCAATTTGTTTTATTAACTTTTAAATTTTGTTTATATTTTTTATAACTGTAGATAAATCAGTTTTCCTGACAGACTTTTAGATTCCACTTTCCCCTTTTATTTTGTTTTTTATTTTGAATTTTTAGAAATCCTTAAAATAAATTTAGTTAATAATTAAAAGTAGTGTAGGGTAAAAATGCTTTTAACATTTTACCTTGAATGTATATGAATTTTAATCATAAATTAAGGATATACCTATAATCATTATTACTTACACTTGTAAAGAAAAACAAATATTATAAACCCTAAATCTTAGAATTACGGTTCAATAATTGTATTTTTCTTTATATTCCAACTTCTACCCACCATATTAGAATCTACTTTCATTGGATTTTTAATTAGCAATAATTATTTTTTATATGATTTAATGTTAAAGTTAAAGGATAATGAGGAAATCCTTTTAGAATTAATTAATCAATTTATAATAAAAAAATATTTTAGTAAATTTAAAAGTTGCTATACTACACTTGAAAGCATACTCTTTCGATATAAAAAAAAAATTAAAAGTTTTTCAAATTCTGATTATTTAATGAAAAAAATAGGACAATGCTTCCGAAAAGCTACAATTTTCAATTTTAAATCAAATTCGTAGTTAAAAGGAGTTGATAAGCCAGACAAATTTGATAAATAAATACTAGAAAAATATTGTAGTAAAAACTTGCAGTACCGTACTTAGCTAAGCATGAACAAGTTATTCTACCTAAGTTACTGTCAAGGACATAAAAAAAAGCAAAAAAAAAAAAATAAAATTATTATTTTTATTTCAAATAAACCTGTACCTAAACAGTAGCAAATATCTGTAGCAAATAATTTCTGTTAAACTAGCATTATATATTTTCCCAGGACATTCACACTTAGTTGTACACCTCTCTACATAATATAAATTATGACTTTGAAATGTCCTGAACCATTTCTGATAATGGGTGGGGTAGTAGAAAAATATAAAAATTTTAATTAATTCCAATTATCTTTACCTCGACTTCCACGGTTAGAAAATTGTTGTCTTAATAAGAAAATCGCATGTACATAGCTTTACGGAACTATTCCCAAAACTAGTAAAAATGAATAAAAAATAATTTACTTTGTAGAAAAAGGAAAATTATTATTAAAATTGAAATACACAATTTGTAATTTCCTAATGGAATATAATATTTAAAAGGTAGTTCGATTTGAATTAATATTACCAACATTTTGTTAATTTTTTGTTATTGTTGTTTTTATTTTCAATAGAGATATTACGTTAAGGAATTAATTGAAGTGAAATTTTAAAATTGTGAAAGTATCAAGGCAAAAGTTCAATATTTTAAAAAAATGTTATTCTAATTTAAGATTAGATTTTAATTATAGTACACTGGAGTATTACTGCATAGTATTACTGTTATTTTAGAAGTAGTTTTTATGCTTAATGCAAATATCATAATTTATTATTATTATTATTAGTATATAATTTCTTTATTTATACTATAATGCAAATTATAATAAAAATAAGTATTAGCTACCAGAGCTATCTATCAGAATGTTATACTTATTTTGTATTAGTTCTCGTTGCAATGAGGCAAGATAATACTATGCTTATTTATATAAGATTTTTTATATATGTAATTATGAAGTCACAATATTTCAGAAGCTGGTAAAAATCAATCGTTAGTCATAAATGATTGTATCACTTCTTGTAATAAGCAATAATAGGTTACTAATGATACATTATAATATATAAATAGTATATAAATAGAATATATACATAGTAAGAAGTCTCATTTCATAAAAATGTTTGATGAAAATTTTGTTTGTAATGTGGGTTCGCATATTAGACCCCCACATGGATTAAGAGAATAAGAGATAAAGAGAACAGCGAAAACAAAATTTTCATTTTTATTTATTTCTACATTTCTATCTTTCTATGAAATAATTGTATTTTACAGTATATGAATGAATATACATAGCTACATACTTAAATAATAATATTAAATATTTTATTTATTTATTCACATAATAATATATGTTGAAATTAGTATGCAGTTAAACATACAATAATAGAGTCAATGATAGATAATCACAGAATCTAGAAAAAATTATAAAAATAATAACAATAAAAAAATAAAATTTATTTGTTATGCATTACAAATCTTGAACATTCTACGGAATACCGTTTTATTTTTTCTCAGAAGTTGGTCGAAAATCATATTTTTATTTCAATAATTTTGGTATTTTTATTTTTTGAAGAAATAAAACAATTGATTTTTGATAGATTGCTTGTAAGTAGATGTAGATAGAGATATACATTATATATATATTATTCTGCATTTATCTGGATGTTTGTAAGTTCGACGGAACGCTCCAACTCATATACAAATTGCATATGTATACAAATGCATATATATACAAATTGCTTTGGTGCTTTTTTTTAACCCCTGTCTACCATGCTGAACCTTTGCAGGAAAAATTGATTGCATGAACTATATTTTTTTAATTTAATGTTACTCTTCTTCGCAAATAATAAGAAAAAATGAGAAAAAATAATAATAATATAAATAAAACAAACAATTTTTTTGATTTATAATAATAAGGACTAATAGAAATTTAATCAATAGTTTAATATGGTATAATAACCAAAAGGCAAACAGCATTTAACACAAAAAAAAACATAATTCACTCAAAGGTTATTCTTATTACTTAAAATTATACATAATAATACACATGTGTATCAGCATATTTGTATTGTATAATATTATACATTATACTACTTTATTGCTTCTACATTTTATTTTTGGCATTATTGTGTGCGTAACTCACTTCACTTAAAACAAATTATTTTTGTTTTTTTTTGTTTTTTTTTTGTTTTTTTTTTATTATTTGCTGTATCTGTATTCTGTATGTTCTATATGCTCCATTCCAAAAATATTATTTTATTTTCAGTGTTAAGTGTTCACGTTTCACTTCACTGTTCAGATTCACTGTTCAATCAATAGAACTTGATCGAAGTAGAATAGGATAATAAACTCTACTTCTACGTCGGATAATAAAACATTGTTTTTTTTTAAATTGAAAATTATTGATGAAAATGTTTTTGTATTTTTGTAAATTTTACCAATTTAGATACAAAATTTTGAATAAATAAATTATGAATATTTTTTAAAAATAACACAATACCATAATAACAGTTTATTCATATAGCAAAATAAAATCCCTATAAATTATACAAAAGACAAAATTTATATGAAAATAAGATCCCATTTTTAAATTTGCTCTCCCGGAGGACTCAATAACGCTAATACGGTATAATTTATACTAAATGGAACCCAACTAACGAATTATAACTAAATGGAAGTGAGTACGAGTATACCATACAAAAATACAAACATTTTATACAAATTTATTGGTATGGTACTTCTTTTTCTGTTATATAAAAAACAAAAAGATTAGTGTTAGGCCAATATAAACATAAATAAAAATAAATAAAAAGTGATATAAACATAAGTACTGTAATTTCGGAATAAAGAATCTAATGAAAGAAAAAAAGAAACTAGGATTTATTTTGCTTCCGTCATTTATGACGGGTTACAAAGCTAGTATATAAATAAATATTTATACATGATTGATAAATTAAAACAGACAAAATTAACAAAATCAAAAAGTTTGTTTGCTGAAAATTTAAAAATATATCTATTTTACATACATGTTTTTTTTATTATTTAAATTTTTTTTTTCATTTTTTATTTTGAACCTTTGATTTGACAAAATATTGAAATATTATATCTACATGGATGGTTATACGTTGCGGTTACCGTATTTGTATTACAAAATTATACTTTTTTTACGCTCTTCAATTTTTATTTTCGTTCCATTTTCTTACCCGCCTTATTTTATACTTACCTAAATCTATTTTACATTATTATCGTACATTAAATTTTTCGCTTAAAAGTAATTTTCAAAATATGTTATTTAAATTTACAAATGTTAAATAAGGTAAATTAAGTGATTATGTGTTAATATTTTTAGTTATGTAAGTTAAATTTTGATCAAACCGAAGCTGTTCGGTCTTATAAGGTATCATATTTTTAATATCTTAGATATTAGTACATAGTGGATATATATATATATATATATATATATATATATACTTTTTCATTCTAATTCAACATTTTCTCAAGCAAATTGTTTGACAAAATGTTGAATTTGAATGAAAAATTGTTTAATTTGTTTGAAAAAATGTTGAATTTTAATGAAAAAACGTATATATATTTTTTTTTTGTTCTTATATGTTTTATATATACTTTTTCCATTCAAATTCAACATTTTTTCAAATAAATTCAACATTTTTCCAATCAAGTTCAACAAAGTTGTTTGACAAAATGTTGAATTTGAATGAAAAATTGTTTAGTTTGTTTGAAAAAATGTTGAATTTGAATGAAAAAAAGTATATATATATATTTTTTTGTTTTTATATGTTTTATATATACTTTTTTCATTGAAATTCAACATTTTTCAAATAAATCCGACATTTTTTTAATCAAATTCAACATTTTTTCTCGCGAATTGTTTGACAAAATGTTGAATTTGTATGAAAAAAGTATATATAAAACATGGTAAACAAAAAAAATATATATACTTTTTTCATTCAAATTCAACATTTTTTCAAACAAATTAAACAATTTTTCATTCAAATTCACCATTTTTTCTAGGAAATTGTTTGACAAAATATTAAATTTGTTTGAAAAATTGTTTAATTTGTTTGAAAAAATGTTGAATTTGAATGAAAAAAAGTATATATATATATTTTTTTGTTTTTATATGTTTTATATATACTTTTTTCATTGAAATTCAACATTTTTCAAATAAATCCGACATTTTTTAATCAAATTCAACATTTTTTCTAGCAAATTGTTTGACAAAATGTTGAATTTGTATGAAAAAAGTATATATAAAACATGGTAAAAAAAAAAAATATATATACTTTTTTCATTCAAATTCAAAAGTATATATAAAAATTCAAAAAAGTATATATAAAACATAAAAACAAAAAATATATATATATATACTTTTTTCATTCAAATTCAACATTTTTTCAAACAAATTAAACAATTTTTCAAACAAATTTAATATTTTGTCAAACAATTTCCTAGAAAAAATGTTGAATTTGAATGAAAAATTGTTTAATTTGTTTGAAAAAATGTTGAATTTGAATGAAAAAAGTATATATATTTTTTTTGTTTACCATGTTTTATATATACTTTTTTCATACAAATTCAACATTTTGTCAAACAATTCGCTAGAAAAAATGTTGAATTTGATTAAAAAAATGTCGGATTTATTTGAAAAATGTTGAATTTCAATGAAAAAAGTATATATAAAACATATAAAAACAAAAAAATATATATATATACTTTTTTTCATTCAAATTCAACATTTTTTCAAACAAATTAAACAGTTTTTCATTCAAATTCAATATTTTTTCAAATAAATTCAACATTTTTTTAATCAAATTCAACATTTTTTCTAGCGAATTGTTTGACAAAATGTTGAATTTGAATGAAAAATTGTTTAATTTGTTTGAAAAAATGTTGAATTTTAATGAAAAAACGTATATATATTTTTTTTTTCTAATTAATTACATATATATAGGTACATTACATACATAAACTTGATCATACATTAAATTACAAATGCCAAAGGAACAAATATAAAATATATAAAAAAATAAAATAAATAAATAACAAATAAAAATTAAAATAGCTGCATCATGTTTTCATCTTAAATTCCGAACATTCCGTCCATGGACATGAAAAATTAAAAAATGTCTAACTCAAAAAAAAGGATGAACTAAAATGTAGAACAATTGTTTTTTCTGTATTGAAATTGGTGTGTTCTGAACTTAAACTTAAACTGAACATATGAATGTTAACACATGAGGTTTATACACTCAAACATTATTCTAATAGTCTTCTAATACATTTCTTAGCCTACTTAATGACATAAAATATAAGCCTATATATTATTTCTCTTACAACACCATATTTTATAATTCATTTCTTATATACTTAACATACCTACTATATACCCATATATATACATTAATAATGTATGAATATCCTGACGATGATCAGACCCATATCTCATTCAAATTTTGTTGCTCACTTTTGTAATTTGCATAAAAAAATAAGCAAAAATGAAAATGTTTTTAATTTTAAAACCCCACAAAAAATATACAATAAAAGAAAATACAAAATAGAATTGACAACATTAAGAAAAAATATCCGGTCCTAAAATATAAGATATAAAAATACAATACCGAAAATATATATATTTTTTTTTTGTATTTTTACGTATTTTGTGTTTTTATTTTTATCTTTTGAATAGAGGATTAAAAAGGACAATTCTATAATTTTATTTTTATTTATTTTAATATTTAATGATATTTGGTTTTTACAAAACAAAATATACTTATACTAACATTTTAAATTTTTAAATTTGTGACCTTTTATATATACATAGGTATCTAACAAAAATACAAAAGACAGACTTTTAATATATTAATCGAAATACATGTTATATATGAAAACAAACAAAAAGAAGACAGATGGCAGTGCAAGAATAACAAAAAGACAAACTGAAAAATGAAAAATGAAAAACGAGATAAAATGCGCGTGACAGATGATCAATGTGTAGTACAGTACGTAGGTACGGTCCAAATAAAACATTTTTCATATAATATATTTTTGTCTTATTATTAGTAATAAAAACCATTTTTTTTTTTTTAAGGCAACCAGGACCTTTTTTCTATATAAAATTGTAATTGGAAAATTTTAATGAAATTTGGTTTTATTTTTTTTTTTTTTCAAAATTTATACCTTAAACTAATTTGTTTGTCCAAGATTAAAAATATATTTTTATTTTATTTTTTTTTTTTTTTTTTTTGTTTTTGATATGGGTTATTATTCCAGATTTTGAAGATATTATTGTTATACTGTTGTATACGTAATAAATTTAATTTTTGTTAAATTTTTTATTACACGTTGAAATATTTGCGAATTAAATTTGAATAATTTTTTATCATTGCAATAATTTTGAATCAAGGTCAATTTCATCATTAAGACACAAAATTAATTAATAACAATGAATTTAGAAGATATTTAGCCACATCAAAACAAAATTAATACCTATATTAAATGATACATTAATAGAGTATTATCTGTAAAATGTATTAATTATCCAAATCAATTATTATTTATATTTCCATCGAATAGAAATGATTTGGGACCAGTCTTGTACTTGTCTTGTAGTAGTATTAGACTTTAGGATATTACAATAACATTATTATTATCATTTAATCTATACAAATTATTTTATTTATACCTAGTACTTATTCGTTCAAAGCTGAATATTAATGTCAGCTTTTAATTTTAACAAAAAAAAATTGCTTATTTTTCAGTAATGAAAATACTTTTATTTTATTAAGTAATACGACATGTAAAATATTATGTTACGGGAAATTCGATACGTTAATGATTATTAATGTTTATGTACTTGTATATCAAGTGATAATATTTTTAGTTATATAAGTTAAATTTTGACCAAGCCGAAGCTATTCGGTCTTATAACGTATTATAATAATAAATTAATGATTATTAATGTTTATGTACTAAAAATATTGGTGAATATGATAAATTTATCGATATCAGGCTGTATTTACACATCAAAGTAAGATAAACTGGGATGTGCGCCAATTGCCAATCATAATGCGGTATCATTATTGTATCAGTACAAAATGCATGATGCAATTTGGCAATGATGTCTTGCTGATGCAATTAATATATTTTAAAACTATATCAGAATCGTTAAGTAACATTTTAATGTTGTATTTTAGAATATAGAACATTTTGTGTGATGCCAATGCAAGAAGAAATTTATATATTAGGGAAATAAATTAGATTAATTAAAATTAGTGCAATGTTAGAAAATAATATTTGCTTTTGTTGTTATTTATATCAAGATTTTTATACATAGTAACAATACCAATTGACGCAAGCGTAAACTATAGCAATTACCAGTGTAGTTGGGCTTTGGAGAAATGTTATACATATATTATATTATTGTATTTAATATTTATTATTAATGATAATTCTATGATAATTATTATTTTGCGCATTCATGTATCATGTCCGTTGACGCAGAATTTGGTAGAATTTGATAACACATACTCTATTCCTAATAGACTATTATTAGGCCAATCTAGTCTTTTTTGCAGAAATCATTTTATTCCACATGGTTTAGTACTAAGAATTTATTTCCAAATTTATTAGTAGTTATAATCTGAGAAGCTTTGATTCAAGTAAAATTACATAAAAATTATCAATGTTATTATGGTGTAAGCACGTACATTTTTTTATAATAATATTTTTATCAAAGCACAAAAACATATAGAAGCAATTTTTCTCACATTTTCAATTCTATCACATTTTCATTAATTAAAAATAAATAAATTTTGAAAATGATTATTTGACAAAAAAAATGGTTCATGTCATGTCAAGACTTATACATTCATTCATTCAATCATTTATTTACTCAAATGAGCTCCATTGCTCGTACAGATTGTTTTTAGTGTTTTACAATTTTACTTATAATTATAACTAATTAAGTTTTAATTCAGTGCAATCTTAATTTTAAAATAAGAAATTTTTTGTTTTTTATAGAAGATATTTAAAGTTGATTTTTTTTATGTATAATATTAAGTATTATTACTATTCTTTCGCTTTGGAGATTTTTAAATTTTATATTTTCTTTAAACAAAGCTTCAATCACTTTCAGACTCAATTATGATGATTAGATTTGTTTGTAGTGCTAATACATATTTAATTTGGAAATTACAAGTTTGCAAATCTGTCCCAACAAGTCATTAACCGTTTATATCTGAAATTTATTTTTCGACTAAAATCAATTTTAAAGTTTAAATGATAGTTTAAAAATGTAGTAATGGGATTGTATCAATTATTGATTTTTTTTTTAATTGTTACGTTGTTGTAAGATGTTAATAATAATGAATAAAATTAGCCGTTTCAACACTTAATACTATTGAAAATTTGAAAATGATATTCCGCTTATTTAAAAAACGCTTACCAACTTATAGGTTTCAATAACTAGTTGTAGGAATATAATTTAAACTACATACCAAAAATATCTTTATATCATATTGACATTAATTTGACATTATACCATCATTATGACATCATATTGACATTATACAATACAAAAAATGTGATTTATAGTTGTCAGAATCATACCAAATTTTGACAGGAAATACTTACTAATATTATCGTTATTTTATCTCGAATTCTGCTAATGTTGACATAAGCGGTTATGATTTTGTTGCCACAGAAATATCAATATTTTGCAAATAAGCGATTATGACAAAAACATTCTTAGTCACATTGCCATTGAAATCTATAAAATATGTGACTTATAGTTGTCAGAATCAAACCAAATTTTGACAGAAAATACTTTAAATTTTTTTGAATATTGTTATTATTTTATCTCGATTTTTTCTAATGTTGACACAATCGGTTATAATTTATTGGAACAAAAATATCGATATTTCGGAACCAATTTATTACTTATTAATTTAATCAATTAAAATCTGAAATTGAAAATTAAAAAATTTAAAAAAAAATTTATTTGCGCTACATCTCCTTAAAGTTTTTTTTGTAGACATTTGAGGTGTAGATGTGGAAATAATGTCTCCTATGTACATGAAATAATTTTTTTTTTTGCCATTAATTTATTTAGTTTATTAACTATTTTAATTTCATTTCGTTGTACATTAACAAGTTCTTTGTTTTTTCGTTTATAAAAAAGTCTAACCTAAAACTTAAAATATTTCTTAAATTATAATGGTGAATTTCATTATTATATACTAATCTGTCACATAAATGCTTAGGATAATTTTTATTTTTTATTTTAAAACCTGTTACTAACACATTAAATTTAATTCTTTGATTTACTTTTAACCACTTTAAAGCTTCTAATATAAAACTAACTGAACTATACCTGTCGACTTTTAAGATTATTCTCATCACCTTATTTTGCAGTTTTTGCATTCTATCTATCATTTCATTGTTTGACATAAATAACATCGATGAGCAATATTCAAAATGAGCTTTAATCATTACATTATACAATCTTATAGCATTTAGGAAAGATAGTCTATCTATAATCCTTGATAAAAAATATATTTTTTTCCTTATCTTTTTACAAACATAATCAATGTGATTTTTGAATTTTAGTTTTTTGTCTATAATTACTCCTAAGTATTTGATTTCATCGACCATTTCTATTATTTTACCATCAATTTCAACAACTTCTTCCACTATGCTATTTAAAATCATACCTTTTATTTTTGATACATTTAATTCTAATTTATTCATTTTAAGCCCCATACTCAAATGTTTTAGATCATCATTCATTTTCGTTATACATTCTAAGCAGTAATATACAAAAGGCCAAATATAACCAATTTTCCAAAATTTATAACCTTTTCCATGTCGTTAATGTATATTAGGAATAGCAGAACACCCAATATGGAACCTTGAGGAACTTCCTTCCATTGTTACATCAACAGTTTCTGCATTAATAACATAACACAAACCATTTATGCTTAAACACCTCCATATATATTTTTTTAAATATATTCAAATAATGGCCTGACACAAATAATGTCCATGGATTGTTGAGCCGAATTTAAATTGAATAATAATCAAAACCAGTTGTTAAGTACTTCAAATATTTATGCCGTATTATCTTCAATTTACAGATTAAATTTATAATGAGTTTTACTAGTAAAAAAAAATCTAAATTTCATGGCTACACTTTAATACCTGCTAGAATTATATTTCGATTCATTTTTTATAATTCCGGTGTATAAAAAAATAAATAAAATTGTGTTGTTAATATTTTTTTTATGTTAGAAACTGTATTGGATAAATTGTGTACAGGATTATTGATACTCATTTAAGAAGTGTATAGGATAGTATATTTATGATAACATTAACTTCGATATGTAGTTACAGTGGGAATATATTCCTACCAATTACACATATATATCTCTATCTGCATTAAATTACATCTAATGAAAACGTGATGTGTAAATTCAATTTGAATCAAATTCACCGTAACATATAAATTACTGTAAAATAAAATAAAGCAAACATATCAATTTAAATAAATCAATACAAATAATATTATTTTTCTTTTTTTATATGATCTTCGTTTTTGTAACATTGAATTGAGTTACAAAAATGTAAGTAAATTACAATTATTTTTTTTTTTATTAAAAACGGACATTCTTATCGACCTTTACTCAAGCTCAAATTCATATATGTATTTACTAAAATAGTATCTGCATAACAGTGATGTCAAGTTAGGACATTATATGAACTGTTTAAATTATAATATCCTTAGAATAGAGACAAAATGATAATTCAATAATAGAATTATAAATGAACAGGCAAGTTTGCGTGTTTAATTTTGTTTTTGTTCACACAAATACTGTTGGTTGAGTGGTTTTGTTGCGTCAACTCTTATTTAATTCAAAACTGATGTGAAGGGTTTTATTATACATATTATAAAAGTTTTTTAATTTAAATTACTATATATGTGTATATAATATAATATATAATATATATATACTGATTATATAATATAATAAAATAAATAAGTAAATTTTGACAGTAAAAATTATTAAATCTAAATCACCTAATTAAATAAATCGAATCAAAATTTTGTAATTTAAAAAATTTATATCATGCTATAAATTTATATCATCCATGATATATGTTTATATGTCTTGCAATATATTTGTACCATGTAATGGATTTGTATTACAAAATAATAAAAAAAAAAACAACGAAATATAAAAACATGTGCAAAATTATTTTTATTATATAGCTACATATAATTAAACATACACATATTAAAATATATGTTATAATTAGTTATTGATAATGGCTTTAATGTTCAGTCAATGAAATTGAGAAAATTGAATAAATCAACTGAAAACAAATAATTGTAAATATTCACTCCTAGGTTTGGTTAATTTTTTCGATTATTAAAAATATTAACAAAAAAACTCCAACCTACCACGTAAATAAACATATAAACATATAAACAGACACTGGCAAGTAAATATAAAAGTATATAAAAAAGAGAAAATTTTTATTCCAAATCGATGGTAATAAAATTTATCCCGTAACATTTATGTAGGTTTGATTTGATTTATTTATTAATAAATTTATGTGTATTAAATAATAATAATGTATCAGTATCCAAAAGCTTTTGTTAAGGAGATTTGAGGAGTAGATGTGTAAATAATATATCCTATGTAGATGAAATAAATTAAACCATTGCCAAACACATAGCACAAACCATTTATAAATATTATATATGTGCCTCAGAGTCCAATTTGCAGTACTTGATGTTCAATTATACACGTAGGTTAATTAGGGTTAATCCAGATTAATTTTTTTTTATCCCTTGACAAAATTAGCATGATAGGGTATCATATTGAATCTTTCGTAGGCATATGCGTAGGCTATTTTCATTTAATTTTACTCTACATACCTATATAGAAAACATATTCCAAACTATATATTCAATTTTAAACTATATCTATAGACAAAGGTCGTTATTGCGATGTTGAGTCGACTGACAATTGAGAAATTTTGTCAGTTGAGATTTTATTGTGAAGTGATATTGACAAAAATTTTGTTCTATTGTGAATACTGAGAAAATTGACGTTTGACAGTTAAAATTTTAAATTTGTAATTTGTCGTCAACCATAATAATTTTGTCTATTCTCTATTAATTCAACTCATCGCTTTAATTGAATTTTATTGCTGTAAGTTTTCGCCATTTTACTACAAACAATGTATATATTTTTATTACCTTTAAATCACATAAAATAAAAACAATTCTTATAAATTTAATAAAAACAAACAATTTAAGTTAAAAAAAATTTATCTCTAATACATTTGTGTGTGAAACTACAATAATTATTTTTATTCTAAATTATTTACAACAGAAAAAAATTGTTTTGAAATGACAAAAAAATTGACTCTTACAGACATTCACAATACCAATTTTTGTCAGTATTAACAATTTAGTAGTAATTTGATAACAACTAATAATCATAATAACAATTCTGAATATCTGCTGACAATCCTCAGAAAATTTACTGAAAACTGACACTTCACAATATAAGAGCCAAGCTAAGCTGCTTTCATTTTTCGTCAGGTTGTTTACCCAGTTATTATTTCATAATAAATTGACCATTTTCAAGCCTTTTAGGATCAAACATTTTCCTTAATACTTGTATAACCAATTTTCAATATTTAGTTTATATCACAACCATATTATTATGTCCCTACTTGTTCAACTTGTTATTATTTCTTCTAATAAATTGGCAATTTGCAAACCTTTTATAATCAAACGTTTTTCGCAATACTTGTATGACCAATTTTTCATATTTAGTTTATATCACAACCATATTATGTCCCTACTTGTTCAACTTGTCATTATTTTTTCTGATAAATTGGCCATTTTCAAGCCTTTTAGAATCAAACATTTTCCTTAATACTTGTTTCCTTAATTTTTCGCAATACTTGTATAACCAATTTTTCATGTTTATATCACAACCATATTATGTCCCTACTTGTTCAACTTGTCATTATTTCATATAATAAATTGACAATTTGCAAACCTTTTATAATCAAAAATTTTCACAATACTTGTATGACCAATTTTTCATGTTTAGTTTATATCACAACCATATTATGTCCCTACTTGTTCAACTTGTTATTATTTCTTCTAATAAATTGGACTTTTTGAAGCATTTTAAAATCAAACATTTTCCAAAATATTTGTATGACCAATTTTTCATATTTAGTTTATATCACAACCATATTATGTCCCTACTTGTTCAACTTGTTATTAGTTCTTCTAATAAATTGGCCATTTTCAACCCTTTTAGAATCAAACATTTTCCAAAATACTTGTATGACCAATTTTTCATATTTAGTTTATATCACAACCATATTATGTCCCTACTTGTTCAGCTTGTCATTATTTCTTCTAATAAATTGGCCTTTTCCAGCATTTCAAGATCAAACATTTTTCACAATATTTTCCTCTCATATGACAGATTTTTAATATTTAGTTTATATCACAACCATATTATGTCCCTACTAGATGTATTATAATAGTTTAGTATATACATTATGTTTTTGTTTGTCTAGTCAACAATTTTGTTGAGATCATACGAAAATTAAATTTAGCTGATATTTAATTTTTTTTTTTTTTAATTTAATCAAATTTATTTGAATGTGTTTGTGTATTCACATGTTAAATTTTTTTTTAAAGCTAAATTATTATATATAACATCTGTCACTGTTTCATATCTTCTTCTCCATCCATTTATCCTATTCAGGGCGTAGTGATAATGTACAAAAATGAAATTGTAAGAAAATGTGAAAATATGTAAGAAATATTAAATAGCTAACCTTTTAATTTTTGAAAGGTGAAATTTACACATAGGAATACAAAAATGACTATACACAAAAATATAGGTATTCATAACAAAAATGTTCATTGTTTAGGTATAAGAGCTTTTTTGTTTTGAAAAAAAAAAAAATAAATTATATACAAAAAAAAATTAATAAAAACGCAAAATAAAAACAGGACATGAAAATCATTTATTTTTGCAAAAGTAAAAAGAAAATAAAATAATAACATGAAAATTACAATACAAGTGTTACCAGTGTGAATTTTTTCGTTTTTGGTATTTTTTAGGTACGTCGCTTTGTTTATAGTCATTGAACATGTGCCACCTTAAAGACTCTTTAATACATTATATCATATCAAATTACCTATAGCTACATTTGTATATTATTTTAACTAACACATAAACAATTTCTGTAATTCATTTGATAGTAAAAGAACGAACAACCTTTTGTTGATTGAACTTGAACTGAAGTTAGTGCTATTTTTTTTTCGTTTTTGTTTTTCTAACAAGGTAAAATTTTCATAAGGATTTCATGTCTTTTTTTTTTTAACAATTTTTCATACATTTTCTGCAACACCTATTTGTAATATTTTTGTTTTATTTTTTATTTTATTCATTTTTTATTTTCAAAGGACGAACATTTTATTTGCATATGTGTACCTAATACTTATACATTAATGTGTTTTCTTTTAATTTTTAGTTTTTTTCGTATATTACTGTGCAAAAGGAAGCTATTAAATATTAATATATTCAATGACTAGAAAAGAATAGGTAATTGTTGAATATAATATACACATTATTTTAACATACGTTGTTTAGAAACATTAAAAAGAAATAAAAAACAAAAAGTCATGTAAACAAAATATACAAAAAAATATATTACAAGTAATATATATACAAAATCATTGAATTGACAAGACATCATTTTTTATTATAATATCGGCAAAAACAGAATTTTCATATTGAATTTTAGTATTTTTTTTTTTACAAAAATTCTGACCTGATGGACTTTCTCAAACGCAAAAGTAGTGAGTTTTCTAGGCAGCCTCTAAAACAACTAATGACAAGAAATAGGCAAGTCAATTGTCACTTGTGACATCAAAATGACAAAATTAAGTGAAAAATTATATTCCAGAACAAACAGAAATAGTCATTTTCATCTAACAATCCAAAAATGAAGATAGCTTACTTTGTCTATAGACACAATTTGAAATTGAAAATCTAAGAAAACTACTGATGGACCTTATTGTGGTAAACGTACGGCGAACACGACGCGTAAATCTTTGTTTTCACTTCACTTCGAATTGGTATTGTACAAAACGCGTGAAAAATCTATTTTCGGAACGTTGACTAACAAATGTCAAATATATTTATTTTGAAATATGTTATGTTAAAGTTAAAGTTTGAATTATTTTTAAGGTGTTTAAAAAAATTATTTTGATTACATAAAATTATTGTTTTTAAATTTATTAAAAAATTATTAAAAATGGATAAAGTAGCGATACATTTTGTTGAGCAAATTAATAATAACAAATATTTTTAAAAAGGACGATTAGAGGTAAAAATTTTTGGAACATTTTAAATATTTCTTTGTACATACATATTTTTAATACATGTACTTACCTTTAATTTTACGACAAAATTTCGTCTGAATAAATCTGCTTACGAATATGTATTAAAACAAAGTGAGGAAAATATACCGACACCAATTAAGCCATCAGCTTCAACACCTAAATTAAACTTGTTGCTTATTTGCGATTTTTTACTCAAGGTAGTTTTCATATAAACACAGCTCGACCCACCTTCTCACAAAATTTGTCATGAATGCTGGATATACCAGAATTATATTCAACATGGATAAAATTATTTATGAATTACATTTTTTAACTCAAATGAACAATAACATAAACAAATATATATATATTTTACCTATAAATTTAGTTGTTCTAAATTTTTTAAACGCGAACTAATCTTCACGTTTCAATAATACAAAGAAAACTGTCGCCGTACGTTTTGATTTGAATACCAAAAATATATTCACGTTTAATGTCGAAAATGCCGTTTGACAGTTTTCTCATCACGTTTGCCGCACGGTTACTACAATACCAATTCACCGCGTTTCGTGTTTCGATTGCGTTTGCGTTTACCACAATAAGGCCGGATCATTAAATTTAATCTGTAAATGAAAAAAACTATACTGTAAAAAATATTTGAACCATTTCAAAATCGATTTTCATTATTATTCTTTTAAATGACAGATATTTAAAATGAGATGTAGCGAATTCAAATTTTTTTCAATTTTTTTTTTAATTTTCAATAAAAATTTCCAATTTAAAATTTCACCTCTCATTTTAACACACAAAAATGTTAATTTATCAAATTGTCGCTATAACACCCCCAATTTAAATTTAATTTATTTTTTTAAATAAATTATTGCTACATATGAGGTTGTTGTTTAAGATAAATCAATAAAAAAAAACATCTATAATTATAATTGACAAGCATTTAAGGACCTGCGCAGTAGACACCTTTTCATTTTATTTCGCTTCTCTTTAATGAACTCCTAATATATAAATAAGTTGTAAATAAAACAATAATGCACACACAGTTGAAAATTTTTTTATTCATATGGTTTTATTGTTCAGCAAATACATTATGCATATGTGAGCTTTTATTTAAATAAAAAACAAACAAATCAGTTATTATAAAATTACTTGCAGTGAACATAATTGGTCGGTATGCTCAACTCGCAAATTTATATAAATTTATCCACATTCCTTTACTTTACTTTTTTATTTGCACGCTCTTTACAAATTTTTGAGAAATTTAAGAGAATTTTATATTTCAAACGTGACGTCTCTTAAGAGAGTCTCTTAAATAAATTTTTGCAAATGAAATTTCTATAAAATTCTGAAAAATTTGTAAAAATTTACTGTAAATTTTTTGCTGTTACATGTTAAATGTCAATAGAATATTTTCCATATAAAAAGTAGTATACCTAAAATAAATAAAAAGTTGTATAGCTAACCTGAAAACTTATTTATATAACTTTTTACCGACAAAAAGACCAAAAGCACGAAAAATTATTTAATTTAATTTTTTTCAACAAAAACATTCAATAATTTTACAAAAAATTCAGAAAATTACTAAATTAATTCAAATTTAAAAAAATCTCATAACCTAAAAATCAAATATTTTTGACATGAAAAAATTTGGATAAATTTATGCAAATTTTGCGTATGTCTACTTTTATTTGCAAAAGCGAATATTTTAACTATTTTAAAATTTAATAATAATTTTATGATCACGTGACTTTTTCTCTCATTTGCAAATTTTTGCAAATAAAAGTAAACATACAGACCTAATGTATATTGTACATATGTCAAATATAAGCAAACAAATTTACAAATTCATCTGGAATAAAAAATATAAAAACAACAAAAACAAAAATCAGTTGAATTCTTCATATGACTGACAAATTTATCTTTATATAGTAGAGTTATAGTTTCTATAATTATAATAGCCAAGCATTTAAAGACATGCGCAGTAATCACCTTCTCATTTTATCTCGCTTCTTCTTAATGAACTCTTAATATGTAAATAAGTTGTATATACGCCCGAAATGAGCATACGGGTTTTATATTATTCAATTATTGTTTTATATATTTTGGTCATTTGTAGTAATCACATAGTTTTGGTTAAAAATATGTATAATGTAAAAATATTTTATTTTTAGTAATTTAATCGATTAAATGCCACTGACTATAGGGAATATATCCGAAACGAATTATTATATGAGGGAGGTGTATTTATGTGTCCGAAATAAAACTTACTAACCTCAAAGCTTTGTATTAAACATTAGTGGTTTGTGCTTTATCTTGAGAAGTCTATGTCAGTACGTAAATTACTGTTTTTTCTTTCAAACTTTAAATTTGGCTTCAACTGTAATTATAATTACTCAACAGGGGCCCCTAGTAATGTTGTAATTCATAACGAATTATTGAGTACGATTTTTTATCAAACTATCTTGAATTTTAAAGATCTGGCGAATGCTAATACAATTTTTTTTTTTGGTTTTGTTTTAACACAATTTCAGTTTTCAATTTGTTAATACATTGTGCATCCAATTTGAAAATTTTTATTGTAGCAATATTTAATCTTGATAGAGTGTTGTGAAGCTGATATTATTATTCAATTTGAATATTATAAATTTTATATTTTGTATTATAATTTAAAAATCTGAAATAAAACTGCTCATTTCAGTTGAAAACACATATAGTATATAGCTTGGTCTAAATTCTGTAAAAACGCCATCAATATTGTTGTATATAAGCACATATTTTCAAATAATAAAATAATAATCAAAAATTATAATATGTAAGTATTCAAATTTAATACTTTTATATTTATTTTTGACATTATATACATCAATTTTCCTACTAATTTGACTTTTCCGACATATTCACATTTTTTTTTTTTTTTTTTTTGTAGAAAAGAGATAGACAGTACAAAACTGGTATAAAACTCTCTTAAAACTAGCTTATAATCTAATGAAATACAATATAATATTGTTTATTAAACACAATATACATTATTAAATTCTTATCTTCACCTTTAAGGATAATTACAATTTATTTCTACTATAGAATATACATATTAGTATTCTTTTTTTTTTTAACTAATTATTTAATTGTGGCAATGTTTTCAATCGTTTTTTAAACACTCTTGTATTTGGGGCACATTTAAAATTGTTGGGAAGACCATTGAAAATTTTTAGGCAGTTGAACATAATGTCTCGTTTACCTTTTTCAGTTCTAGGAGCTCCCAGTCGAAAATTTTCTGCAGTTCTTGTGTTGTAAATGTGTATTGAATCATTTGTTTGAAGTTTTAGATTGGTTTTCGTTAGGTTATTTGTAAATTTATAAATCAGCTTACAGCTTTCCGAAAATATTGTTTGTTCTACGGAGTGTAAACTGTAGTCTGAGTATAATAACCTTGTTGAGTACTCATAAGGTAGTCTGTATAAGATTTTTATGGCTCTATTAATAAGTAGGGCGACTCAGTTTATAATGTTTTTGCAACCTTGACTCCAAATTGTGATTAAATACCTTATTTTGGAAATACTAATTTTACAACGCGCTCACTTAGTCTAGGACATCTTCCTATTGCACCAATTATTGACATTATAGATTTTTTTAATTTTTCAGTGTGTATTTTCCAAGCCAGGTCTTCATCAACGTGTAAGCCTAAATATTTAACTGATTTGACTCTTTTTATCGCTTGTTGATTGATGTTAATTGATAAATTAATATTTTCTTTATTTTTTTGTTTGAATAATATGAGCTCAGTTTTTGAAACATTAATTGTTAATCTGCTATGGTTTAACCACTCACTGATTTTGTGTAAGTCGCTATTAATGTTTTCATCAAGGTGATTAGCGTTTTTGCTTTTACATAGAGTTATTGTATCGTCGGCAAACATTGAATAATGCCCTGTTAGTCCAATATTGTTGAAACTATTTACATAAGCTAAATAAAGAATTGGACCAAGAACAGTGCCCTGAGGAACTCCAATTGGTAAACTTACTTCATCACTAATCTCCTCATTTACTCTGGTTTTAATTTTTTTCGACCTTTCAAATAGGATTTAAATAGATTGGCTGCAATTCCTCTAATACCCATGTTAGACAGACTGTTTAGTAATATATTATGATTCACGGTGTCAAATGCTTTTTTTAGATCTAAAAGAACAGCTACAGCATAATTATTCTTATCTAATGCCATATTTATAAAATTCACGACTTCGAGAGTAGTACTACTGTACTACTTCCATTTAGAAAACCAAATTAGTGGTCATATCAATTTGATTTGAATAAGACAGGAACGTAATTAGCCGACGTTTGATAAATTTTTCAATAATATTTGATAGGCAATTAGTTAAAGATATTGGTCTTTAATTGTTATAATCTGTATTATTTTCTGATTTATAAATCGGAGTGATAATACATTTCTTAGCCACATCTGGAAATTCACCAGTATATAAAATGTTGTTTGTTATGTCAACAAGTTTGTTTGTAATCAAGTGAGCTATTGATTTGATGTGCTTTATTGAAATACCATCAGGGTCCAGGCGATGAATTATTTTTAAAAGAGTTTATGATTTGCATTATTTCGTTACCATTTGTCCGGATAAGAAAAATTTAATTACAGTTTGAAATATCATTTGAACATGTCCCACTATTTATTTTGTTCGTAATGGTTTTGGTCTAGGGTGCTTCCAATAGTAGCAAAATGCTTATTTTAGATGTTTGCTGCTTCTAAGTTAGTCTTTGAGAAATTACCGTTGCTGTTCGTCAAATGTATTTTAAGTTTGTCTTTGGAACTATTAAACATTTAAATGATCATTGATCATTGATAACTTTCCACATCTATTGATGGGGATTTTTGGGATTTATTTTATTAATTGTTGTGTAAAATTTTTGATTCTTTTATACTTATTTAGTAGCGATCAATGTTGTTTTTGTTTTTGCGAAGTTTTGTGTAAAGTCAGTTTTTTCTTTTTATTACGTTGAGTATAGAAGAGGTTAGCCAAATGTTATGTTTTCTTCTTCTAACTGTGATGGTTGATGATGCCAATGATTTGCTTTCCTTTAAACATTCTGTCACTTCTTCGTAAGAATTACACATTTCGTCGGTTTATTTCTATTTTCGGACAAACGTTTTAGATTAGTTTCGAGTAAATCGAGTTAAAAGTTTGAAGTTTAATAAAAAAAAAACTGCCCGATAAAAGTTTATTTTAAATTTGGGTATTAGCTTTGTATATTTTCAAGCTATAAAAATAAAACTATCATTACTGTTTGCGCCCAAGATTCGAGGAGATAGATCTGAAAAACCGAACCCACCTTTTTTTGCTGCTGGCTATATCCCATCGAGAGTTAAGAAATTTGTTAACATTGTATGAAGTGTCCGAATTTTGCTTGGATATGTCCGATTCTAGCACAATTTTTTTTTTCACTAAAGTGGTGTAAAGTAGATAAGTCTATAAAAAAATAGGTTAAAACTGAATAAAATAAGAGAAAAACGGTATTCAACAGTAATGTTTATTCATTTTTAAATTAATTTTTAAATTAACAGCTTTTTTCACAGCTGTTTTTTCGTAAAAAATAAGTCGGCATACTCTGTGAATATGCGATGAAGCTTAGTAATATTTGAATGAAACGATTTCACGTGTTTGCTATTGGATGTACGGCGAAGTTTAACATTGAAATTTCAAGTAAAATTTGGTCTTTTCATTATCCGACAATTCCCAAAAAGCTTCAAAAATATTCTGCCTGTTTTTCTGAAAAAAATTTTTGTACAGAAAAAGTTAAAATATTTTTACAAGGTGGTTTCATATATTTCGGTTAAGTATCTTAATTTTTATAATTTTTATAAGATTAAACAGCCTCTCTTAATTTCTTCTGAATATTCTTTTCCATAATTTAGGTTTTCTTATTTTGTATTAATTCATCAATGAAGGCTATGTGTTGTTTGCAGATTCTAAATATTTTTATTGAATCAATCATTTTAAATATAAAAATGTTCTAAAGTAATATTTATTTACCATAAACTTGAAGGTTGAAAATTTGAGTCTCTGTATCAGGTTGAAAATTTGGGTATTTGTATTTATCATCCGCTGTAAAAATTAATAGTAATTGCATATTGTAATTAAAATAAAAAATATCATACAAGCATATACATATACAAGAAAAATCTGGATCAGCAGAATAATACCTTTCTGTGTTTCTGACTTTTTTTGAGTGTGAATTATCTTCCTCTCAACTGCTAAAAATTTCGTCTTGCATACTTAACATACACACAAATTTTTACAAGGAATTAATTTCAAGAATAAAAATAGTTACCCTAAAAGAGTTGGTGACAACGCCGGTGATGATGATGATTCCATTTCCATTATTATTTTTTTTAAACAATATACAAAAATATAATACTAACACTTTCAAAACTTTAACAAATCTAAAAAAAAAATATTAAAATGCATATTGTCCTTATATAGTTTTTCAAAATATATGTTCCGCGACTTATGTTTATTGCTGAAAACTAGCTCAATTTGTTTGTCGTAGGTTTCAGACATATCCACATAAAATTTCTACTATCCAAACAAAATATATGGAAATTTACGAAATTTCTAAAATAATTTTTATTATTATTTTTGGACATATCCATAACATTATCAATACTATAATAAAATTTCATAATGTAAGTGGACCAATTAAAAACTTACGGAAAACCTAACAATTTTTAGTCCATATCCTCGGATCATTAAGATGTCTTATTTAAGGAATTACAATAAAATTATCGAAAACTTCATATAAATTTTCGGACATCAACCAAAAAATTGTATATGTCCGACTTTTGTATTCAAAAACGTTTGAAAAGTGGAGATGTCCGAATCTCGCCTCTCCATATCTACAAAACTAAAATACATAATTAAGAACGGGTCAGAAAAAATTAAAGAGCATCCCGAAAAACCTAAGAACCAAGTTCTAAGTCAAAAAACACAAAAGTGGCGTTTGTCTGAAAATAGAAATTTACCGACGATTTGAACTTTTAGTGCCACTAAGTTTTGAAACATTTTCCAATTTATTTTTACAATATTTACTCGTATCATTGGTTTAGGTATGATATCGCATTTATATTCAGAGCAATTCAAAAAATTATTTATTTCTTCGCAGCCATTATCCTATCAAATTAAAATTACTTACTTAGTATAATTGTTATAAATTTAATAAAAATAAATAATAATAAAAAAAAATATAGTTTTTACCAATAAATGATTGTTATTGCTTTTCACATAAATATCTTTCAAATTTTAATACTTAAAAAATATTCTATTATGTGACCATTAAAAACTTTCATAACAATTTAAATATAATAAAATTCATTAACTATTATACCGCATCATCACTAATAACTAATCCTAATACTAAAATAACTGCGTGCAAATTTCATTTTTCAATACTAATCAAATCATGAATAAAAAATGTTATAGAAATGTCTATAGCTGATCTTTTAATACAATACAAAAGTTATACATTCTTATTTTATATTTTTATGTCTTCTCTAAATTCTATTTAGTCATCTATTCAATATCAATTCCAATTTGAAACATAATATATTATATTATAATATTATCATTAATTTAAAAACTCAAGTAATATGCTTTTCAAAAAATTGACGCTGTCACGTCGTTCTATGCCATCTAATTTCCTATGGTGTAATACAAAAATACTGCAAAAAAATAAATTTCAAACTTTATCTGCAAAAAATCTCTAGATACACAAATAAAAAATATTTATTTTCTTACTTCATCATCAAATAAATAAATTTGTCGAAAAAAAAATATATAGTTTTAATTTAATATTAGTATGTAGAGAGAGAGAGAAGGAGAGAGATAAGAAAATAATACGAGTATATAAATACACGCGTGTCTTACATTTAAGGACACTCTTCTGTTTACATCATTTTCTTTTTATTTTTCTTTTAACTTCACCACCCCCGCCCCCAACTCCGATCGTTTTGTAGTTTTGCAAAGTGTGATCATATATTCTTATACAACTATAATATACATATATATTTATATTAACTTATAACATTATAAAAAGCACGCACATATCAACGATAAATTCAAGAAGGATAATAAGGACAACAATACAAAAAATAAAATAGATATATCTATTTTGTTGTTTTGTTTTTCTATTTTTTTTTTTTTTTTTGTATATTTTTCTAATTTCTTTGTTAATATAAAAATTCAGTTTGGTTACAAAAATTAATAAATTTTTATTATTATTTTTATTTAAAAAATTAAATAGCGTACAGTAATAATTTTTACATGATTGGGTTATTTTCAAAAATAAAAAATAAAAACGATTTTCTCACACTTAACATTTATTTAAATGACATTTATTAAAAGTGAAGGGCATTTTTAGAATTTTCTCACATTATAAGAGTGGTCAGTAATTGTCGCATTATTATTTAATATACTATTATTAGATATGTTAATATAGTTAATTGTTAGGACCATTTATGAATAATTGTTTATAAATGAATTTTTTAAAAAAAAATTAACAGCCTTGTTAAGATGTTAATTTGGAAAAAAGGGCCTGCCTAGATTAAATCGAGTATGTGTACTGAATTGTATATAATAAGTTAGATTTTAGCTAGTCACATACACTGATATGAGGGAAGTATGGATATTTGCAGAGTAAAGAAATAAATATATATTGCTAGACAAATATCGTCTGATTCAGAAAACAGACATTAACCTAATAATAGGGTTTGCACGGGGTTATTCAATTGTTATGCGACAATAGAAAATTTTGTATTGTTAAATATTTAAAAGAAGAGCTTCCTCTTTATTATTTTTTTTGCAAAACCGGAATATTCTAAGTTTAGTTACTCTGGATATTTTAGATTGTTCCTCCATATCGATTGCAATCTCTCAAATGCTGCTCTTTGTTTCTTTAATCTATTTTCTACATCTTCTTGAGCCTCACCACTAGTTGCTATGCTACTACCCAACACTCCCAAGTATCAGAAATTGTTCACAAATTCTATTTGTGTTTTTCTTTCAACCTTAGATGGTCTGCAGTGGTTTTATTTATTCTCATAGCTTGGGTTTTCTCCATCAGATTGATTTCTAGTCCGACATATTACGCAAATAGTTCCAGGTGCTCTAATTTGCTCTGCTAAAATTGTGCGAGAGAAGACAGTAGATATAATCTTTATGGTCGAGTTCTTTAAATTGTTGTGTTATTGATATTATTGTGTAGAAAGCATTCTTGAATTCAATGAATAGCATGTATGTTGGCCACGGTTGGCCATAATTGATATAAGTTAGTCTTAAGAAAACCGCAAATAAAGAAAGAAGTATACAATTAAATAGACTAACAATGTATAATGTTGTTCTGTATACTCAATTGATTTTGTTCTACTATTATCCGAAATGTGTTTGCTTGATCGACGCCGTTTCGGTGAGGACGAAAACCAGCTTGTTCTTCACGAAATGTGTTTCTAGAAAGCCACCTTGAATTATTACTGCTATGATCTTATATGCTATGTTGAGCAATGTAAGACCTCCTCAATTATCACAGTAAAACAGGCTGCCTTTCTTTGGTAGTTTGCTAACTAGGTCGTTTTTCCATGAAGATGGAATTCTTTGTTCACTCCAGACCAATGATGTATGAGGCTACGTAGTATAACTATAGTCTGTATATGCACTTGCAGTAATTCGGCTGATATGCAACCATCACCTGCCATCTTGTTTTTTTTTAGACTTCTTATAGCTTCTTTTATTTCGTTGATACTGGGAGTTCTTAAGTTTGTTAATCTGTTGCTGGTGGTGATCATCTGGTGGTGAGTTGTGATTAGTTAGTAAATTTTATCATTCTATGCAAGTCTCGCATATTGTTCTGACTGGAGGGAAACTCAGCTTGGGATGCGATCACTTCAATGTGCTTTCTGTTGTCTTTTCTTGCCTTACTAGTACTCTGTAGAGTTGAGGTGAGTTTTTGCCACTTAATAGTTTTTTAGCTGCTCCTCTTTTCTGGATAAGATCCCGAATTTCGTTAGATATCAATGGTTTTCGTTCGGTGTAATTAATATTAATATTTAATCTGACTGTTCGAATTTGAATGCCTTAGTAAAAACATTGTAAAGCATTTTATTATGGTTTTGGTTAAATTTTTTAAACCTCTACCTTAATTATAATTCAACTTACCTTCCACAAATTCCACAAAATTAATAAATCAAAATATCATGTGTTGATAAAGGTTTATTTCCATTAAAACCAAACTATACAAAATTTTATTACACCAAATCTTCGATTTAAGCACACTCAAGTCATTATTGATGATATTAACTTTAAATTTTGATGTCTTAAACTTTTTATAAAAATAACACAAACAAACAAACACACTTTAACGCAATTTCAAATTCATTTTACTAACGACAAGAAAAATAAAATAATATTCCCTTGATACAAACCCAAACTCACATATGATAAATAAAAATTTTCTTAGCGTATGAATAATACATAAATTTATATATACATATATGTAACTATATATATATATATATATATGTACATTATGAATGTGTTATAATATCATAAGAAAACTTTATTTTGAAAATTTTATTCATTAGATATGCTCTCTACTGAGGTTAAGAGTTATTTATTTTTCTTCTTTTATTTTTGTTGAATAAAATTAAAAGCAAAATCACGTCAAGTAGATCTAAATTTTCTCAAGAAAAGGATATCATTATAAATTATTATATATATATATATATATATATATACATATATAGAAGATATCTTGATAAAATGATGGACAAAATTTTGTGTTATTTTCTCTGAATTTTAATTTTTGCTTAACTTTTAATATATTTAAATTTTGTTAAAAGAAAATCTTAGAATTTTTACCCCAACAATTCCATTTCTATCCATTACATTTCCAGCGAATTTCCAGCATTCACAATAATTGATTTTTAAGATTTAAATAGAATAGATTAGAGGTTCCACCCATTACATTTCTAGTTAATTTCTACCATCCACAATAAATGACTTGCAAGCTTTAAAAGATTTACAATTTGTTACAGGTTCCACCCATTACATTTCCAGCAAATTTCTACCATTCACATTAACTGATTTCTAAGATTTAAAAGGATTTACAATTTTTTAGAAGCTTTACACATTACATTCCCAGCGTATTTCTAGAAAATTCTATAATTTCTATTAAAAGAATACATAGTAGATGTTCTATTCACAATTCTTGCGAATTTCTACCATCCACAATAAGTGATATGCAAGATTTAAAAGACTTACAATTTGTTACTGGCTCCACCCATTGCATTTCTACCATCCACAATTACTGATTTTTAAAATTTAAATAGAATAGATCATATGTTTTGTTCATAATCCTTGCAAATTTCTATCATCCACAATAAATGATTTGTATGTGATCTAAAAAGATTTTACAATAATTTGACGTGTATTTCAAAAAATTTATTTTTTTATTTTAAAAGTATATAAAATTAATTAAGACATTAAAAGAATATCTGTAATTATTAATTTAAATTCAAAAATTTGATTATTCTCATATCCTTTTCATATATCCTTAAAACTGATTGAATAAATTTTCACTCCTTCACTTTAAAAATACCCACACAGAAAATTTATTTTCCATTATTATTATTGTTTTGAAATTGTTCCAGTACAAAAGGACTTTTTAATTTTTTGTTTTTGTTTTTTTTTTTGTAATACTTGTAATTTTTCCTAACATTACTGTATTAATTAATTTAAAAAATTTGATCAGAATGTTATTGAATGTGCTGGTAATTATCGTATATTCAATGCGTATTTTTAATTTAATTTAAAAATTTGTATTATTTTCTACTGAGTTTGACATGAAAACAAGCTTTCAAATACTAAAAATAACGGTATTAGTTTTTATCAGTATATAACAGTTATTATCAGTATCCTGAAATATATATATGTATATATATATATATATATATAAATTATATGCATTGAATTAAATATACCATTAACCCAAATTGTTCATACATTTTTTAATTCTGCCGTTTGACAAAAAACCAAATAGTAAAAACACCAGAACCACCTTAAGCGATTGCGGGATGTGATAAAATGCTTCTACACTACGTAATAATTAATATTTCGATTTAAAGTGCAAAATTATCGATCAATAGATATTTGTTTAGTTGTGGAAATAAAATTTTTAAATGTATTTCATCGGTTACGTATTAAATTGTTTAGTTTTGCAAAACAAGTCGAATAGAACTTTTTACTTGACTCTATAGATTTCGCATTTTCAGACATAATTGTAGAAAGAGATAGTAAACTATATAAAAAAATAATTCATATTCCAATACAAAAGAAAAATATTTTTAAAAAAAATCTGATTCACGAGCTTGTTTCATTTTGAAGGATGCTGGGGATGAGTGAGAGAACAGTTTCGGAATTAGCTGACATCCTTATAAAATTTATTTTGTCTTCAATGGTAAGAAATTCACGTTAAGGTAGGTAGTACTAAAAGCTTTGAGGCTCCTCCTGATTGCTGAGTGATATGGTGATGATTTGCAAACATAGTCAATTTCGGATTATAATAATAATAATTCAAAAATATTTCTTGAACAAAAATAACTAATTTTTTTTAAATAATATTTTTTTCATTTTGTTTATTGGCTAATATTACCAACAACAACCACTACTGAAGCTGCGTACAGATACATAAAACTCATATTTTCTTTTTTAAACGTATTTCGTCTTTAATCACATACTTTGGTTGTATGTGCAAGGCAATGTAGAAGTAGTCTAGTAATATTGCTTATCTCAAAATTACATGTTATCTCTTATAGAATAAAACAGGATAATTTTAGATTGTATATATTCGACTCCGTTCACATCCGATTCATATAATCCGCTGCCGATTCATATTTTCCATACCCGTTTAAATACTACTATCCATCTGTGTCTTTAAATATTCCTGATTTAATGATTATTATACTCAGAAGGACATTCTTTAATGTCAATGTTTGGTAGCTCCCATCTGAATTGTGTTACGAAATTAGGTCCATGTATTTATAGAACATATTATGTTCAATATATGTCATTCTCTATTTAATGTTTTGCAAAATTTGTTTTGGGTTAGGTCGATTAGAACATTTTTCTATTCCATTTTATTATTTTTCTTTTATATTATTTTAAAATTTTGTTTATTTACCTACTATTTCTATCCTTATTGTGAATTCTTTAAAAGACTTAAATTCTACGAAAGCAATTATTGCATTATATGTTTGCCTCAAATAAACAAAAAATATGCTCATCTATCACCTGTTAAAAGCTATGAAAACCTGTTAGTTTTCTTGAGCGTTTCCATTATTATCTATATTAGCCCAGAAATACTCAATCTATTTTTCAAATCACATTTTGATCTGCATTTTGTTTGTACTTAGGGTGATAATCCCGCTCATTACCAAGTATATTGGTCCAGTAATTTTTACTTTTTTTTTCTCAAATCAAATTTTCGTATGTCTTTCAGATGTGTTTAGGGGAATCGCACAAAATAGACTTGACCCTTGTAAAAGGTGAAACTAAGGTTTTCTTTGCTCGATAGTATATAGTTTCGTCTCCATTTACATCGGTCTGTATCCACATTATTCTGATTTAATTTATTTTCACTACGATTTTTATCATCTTAACGTGATCCCATGCTAGATTTTATTTGATGTGAAACTGATGTTTTCTTCCCTCAGTAGTATACAGTTTGATTTCCTACGCACCGACCAGTATCCACATTATTCTGATTTGATTTATTATTATCCTACGATTTTTAGCGTATCTACGTGATCCCATACTAAATTTTATGTGATGTGAAATAGATGTTTTCCTTCGCCCATTAGTAGACAGCTTCATTTGGCCGGTATGGGCCGGTACCCACATTCTTCTGATTTGATTTATTTATGTTATGGTTTTCAGCATCTATACTCTGATCCCATACTAGATTATATGTGATCGGTGTATGCAATATTAGGAGATCATTTTCTTAAAAACTTTTTATTGAAGTCCTTCAACACTTAAACTTTTCGCCTATAATACTCCCACGGTTTTTAAAGCTCTTTTCGTTCTAATACTTTTATTTTTAATAAATTTTTTGAACCTGAATCGGCCGTTGGTATATCTATTAGCAATATTAAGCTATCGACATAAAACACCCTGAAAAGGGAAGCAAACATTCTTTGAGAGCGTATTGAACACAACAGAGTTTCCAAAATATAAGCACCAAGAAGAAACACCAAAATAACCAAATCCCTGCTAGCTCTCAATAGAGTAGAATGTAGGAAAATGGTGGGCATTCTTACTGGTCATAATCCAATGAAAAAGCACATGTACAGACTAGCACTGAGTAACTATTCAAACTGTAGGGTCTGTCTGGAACAGGAAGAAACGTCCACATATGTTTTAGGAGAATGCCTAGCCCTTTCAAGGCTGACACTCAGAAACTTCTTCAGGATAAGATACTCAAACCTATTGGCTTTTACAAAAGTGTTCGACTAAGTTCAGGGGAGTTCAGGGGATAGGAGAGAATAAAGGGCTAAATGCCCTTATTATATTAGGACCTCTTTATTGTTTTTATATTAGGACCCCCTCCGTAATAAATATAAAAAAAATTTAAAAAATAATAAAATATTTTTAAAAATTACCGTACATTTTTTGGCCAAAAAAATATTTTTGGATTTTTATAATACCGTACACTTAATATTCATTTTTTTAAACCAACAAAAGAATAGATTTTCATTAGTAAAAAAATTACAGTCATGTCGAATTATCTGATAAGTGAAATGTGATAATAACATTTAACAGTGATTACATACATATATTTTTTGTTTATAATGAATGAATTTTTACTAAACAAAAAAAAACAAACCCGGCAACAAAGATAAAAAAAAATTTGGGTATGTTTTTATCTTTTTTATTATATACATATACACTATATAGACTCACCACACCACAATTGATTACGTTCTAATTTTTATTCTATTTTTTTCTCTTGTAACAAATTTCAATTATTTCAATAAACAAAATGATATTTTCCACGAAATGGAAATCTTAATATTTTTTAGTCTCCAATTTGATAATTTAAAAATATTTTTAGAATTAGAACACTTATATACAGACACATTATGTATATAATTAATTTTCATTGATAACAGAATAGAATTAAAAATTTAATTTTTCCAAAATTAAAATTAAAAAAAATGTTTATATCAAGAAATGAAAATTAATATTAAAAAAAATATATATTTTTTCGCATCCATTTATGCGCAAAATCTCTCCCAGATTTATTATATTTTACTAATACAACCTTATATATTATCTTATGTATATGTATTTGTTTATTTTATTCACAAAAACAATGCTGAAGTTCTATTAACATAAATTTTTGGTTTTGTTGTATATAATAATAATGATGTAAGTTATATTACATTATATACCTACGCCGAATATATAATATTTAGATACAAATTTATTTAATCCATGTACTAATATACCGGTTTTTGTACATATTTAAATTTACATTCCTTTTATTCAATACATAATGTACATTCTCATTCATTTTATATTTAAACAAAATTCTGTGTAAGTGAGTCTGTCTCCTTTAACACAACAAAAAACAACAATACTAAATAAGTGAAAATATAAACAAAACAAAAACAAATAAAAAAAAAACAGAAGCAAAATGACCTCCCCCAAAAATATTTTTAGTTAGTCTAGAACTGTAATAAAATCTCAAGTTTAAAGTCATTGGTAATGGGTAGAGTAGAAATGTATATTCCGAAATATATAACAATAACTATCATATATATATATATATATATATATATATACATTTAATTTTTAATAACTGTTATTGTGTATATTATTATCCTTGTTTTATTTAAGTCACCACAATAATTATGCTGATTATTTTATCAAGTACCAATACCTATATATTTATTTCATATATATACATCATACATACATATCCATATATATATATATACATATATGTATGCCGATTATTTAATACAATTGGGGTTAATAATATCTGAAAAGTTTAGGTCACGCATCTAATTCTAAAAAACTTAAGTAAAGATAATCAAAAAAAAAAAAGTAGTGAGAGTGAGATAGAAATAATAATAAGAAAGAAGAGTATGAGAAGATAAAATTTATAGAGGAAAGTTTTTACTTTTATATTTTTTTTTTTTTCATAGTGCGTTGAAGGATCTATTATTTGATTTTATTGTATATTGTTATTGTTCACTCTTATAAGATTTAATATTATCCTTAAGCTGGGTAAAAACTATTGTGCTGCGTATATTGAATAAAAAAAAAAAAAAAAAATACAAAAATACAAAAAATTAAATAAAAATTGATGATTTTTTTTTTTTGTTTTTGTGTTTTTTTTTTCTGTTTTCATAAAGTGGTACTAAATTATTAAAGAAGACGCAAAATTAAACGTTTAATAATAGGATTTTTTTTGTTTTGCTTTTTTTATTTTTATTTTTTCTTAACATAATTTTGCTAACACGAGGAGACTTTTGTTCTATAAAAATTCACCATATGCCATTTTATATGGCAGGAGAAATTTAAAACAAAAAAAAAATTATTTTCTACAATCTTTAAGTAAAAAAAATATATATACTAATTTGCGAAGATGTCACTCTAATGTCAAATAGACAGGGTAGATCATCGATGTTCTTTTATTAAAATTTTAAAATTTGTTGGAAGTGAAGCATACCTATATAAAAATAAAAAAATTGTTTAAACATTTTTTTGATAATATTACGCAAACCCAATAACTTACGAAGATGTCACTCTAATGTAAAACAGAGAGGGTACATCATCGATATGCTTTCAATAAAATTTTATATAATGTGTTGGAAGTGAAGCATATCTTTATAAAAATAAAAAAAAATAGTTTAAACATTTGTACCATATACCACAAAATCTCCAAATCTAATATTTTATTCATTTTCAGGCTTATTTGGCTCAATTCGAATCAATTGATTTTATTCATAAAACAAAATCGAATCCAATTTCATATAGAATATATCTGTGCAATGGCACAGGGAACCCCTAGTAGTAATACAAGTAAACCATTAAAAACGTAATTAGAAATAATGTAAAAAAAGTTGAATTTTTTTGTTTACTTCGTAGTTACATGAGTGAAAATGTTGCGGAAAATTATGCTTGTTAAAGGCTCGCTTAATAAATTATTATGACGATCAAAGGAAGGACATCAGATTCAACAACCATTAACATAAGGATATCAAATTCAGAACAAACATTATCATTTTTGTTTTTCTATACAAGTGAAAGTTTAAAAGTTAGGTTGAACATTATTGTTCTCACATGCAAATAAACAGTAAATAAAATTTTACAGTCCAACATGATTTTGTTATGAATTCCAAAATTGTGACAATAAATAGGAATTGATATTGAGATTGTTATGATAAGACACAGAAAACTAATATAGATTGTTAACTATAGAAATCAAGAAATATTGTAATAACATCGTTAGATCAAAACAGTTATTGTGGAAGTAAGCGTAGTTGTGAAATGAAGTGAAAAGTCATGCAGAAAAGACTTATTGTGGGATATGAGGATTTTAAGTGAAAAATTTATCCCATAACATCTATGCTGCACTAAAATGCATATAAAAGTGTTATTAAACAGTTAATTTCGTCTTAGAAAACAATGTTAATACATAGTTATGGTTAAAAAATTCTGATATAAAATTTATGGTTAAAAAATTCTGTTCTATCAAAACAGATTTGAGCCACCACTAAATGCTACGCTTTTCTTATTGAGTAATGACATTAGAACAATGAATAGGAATCATAATTTGAGGTAATTCCAGTGGTTAAAATAGAATTAAAAATATCAACAACGGAGTCAACAACGGATGAAGATCAGGTATAGAATCATTTTTATAAAGCGAAGGGGGATCAAATCAGACCCTATTGCATTAGATTTTACCTCTTGAGCAGTCTGATATACCTTTTAAAGGAAAGCTACATTATGAAAAGAAAATATGGTAACAGGAACAGTTAAATTAGTAATAATATTTTTTTCGTTATTAATTATTGTTATTAATCATATCTATTTATTTTTATATAATATTATAATTTTATTTCCATTTTTTTTTGACTTTTTAAATTTAAATAATTTTTAACATAAATTTGTTCATTATTTACTATTGGTATATTAGATACATAATTTTTCATGGTGTTTATTTTCTAAATGACAATATTAATATAATTATTAACTATTTTGTACATTCATGTTACCCAAATATACATTAATGTTACTTAAAATGCAATAAATGTACATTCATGTTGAATTTAGTGCAAAAAATTGCACTTGCAATAATAATCTATGTTAGCCAAAATGTAAATCCATGTTACCTAGTATAATTACACTATTTATATTACTATTACACTATTTTAGCTAGAGCTATATAATATAATAGTGTAATCAGTATTGGCATTTTATACGTAAATTAACGTTTTTTCTGACTCTTCACATATTTGACGTAAAGAAGTGTAAAATACAAGTAAACATCTGAAAATACCTATAAACAACTGTAAACAACTATAAACAACTGTAAACAACTGTAAATAACGGTAAACAACTATTATAAAATTATTTGTTTTCGACAGTTTGGCAAAATTTTTTAAAGTATTTCGTCTAATCTATTATAAGAAGATCTAATATTGTTCTAATAGATTATAAAATAAAAAAAGGCTCAACGGTGAAGCTGGTCGGAGACCCGTGAGCAATAATAACGAAGGAATTGTATTCAAATTATTAAAATAACAGAAAACGACAAATATGTATCTACCAAAGAATTTTATAAAACACTGCTAAGCAAAAGCTTACTGGACATAGCGTCGGTTGCATTCCTATTTATCTAATTTACCAAAAGCAAAATGTTGAGAAAATCGATTTTTTAATTTTGACAGAAATTTTGACTGAATCAATTTTGACTGAAAAATAATCAAACAAAATTTGCATTTTATAAAAATTTTAGCAATTTTAAAACAGCTAACATAAATGGTTTTATAATTTTAATATTTTGAAATATCAAGATAATGTATTTGAAAAAAAATCGGTAGAAATTTAAAAAATTACTGTAAATGTTTATATGTGCTTGCACATTTCGGAATAAAATAGGTCTGTTAGATACTTAAAAATACTCAATCATACGCATTGTTTTTAAAACTTTTATGACTTATTAGAACAAAAACTGTACTTTGGATAAATATGCACAACTTGAAGACTTAAAAAGCAGTAAAATATAGGCTGTTTGGATAAATCTAACTATAAAATATACGTTTATTTTGACTGCAAATTCGGATAGAGCATAGCCGAAAATGGTATAATACATTGAAAAGTTAATCTTGGAAAAAATGGTCTGTTGGGTTCATAGGAATGCAGCCGACAATAGGTTAACAAAACTTAATTATTTGTATATTTCTATTGTTTGTTTTTATTTGTTTGTTATAAAACAATTAGGTTTAAACTATTTCAATTTTTTATGAAAACAATTTCACATTAGTGATTAATAAGATAATGTATTCAAGAGAAAGATAAAGCTATACCAAACTGCCAATCTATATATATTTATTATATCTATGCGCCATACCAAAAATTCTATGAAAATTTTGACATAGATTATATAGAATATATATTGTAAGGTTAGATCTTAATAAATTGTAAGGTACAGTTAGGTTCAAATTGTGATTTTAATTTATTTTTTGAACAAAATTACTTCATATTCATAAGTTTTCATTTATTATTATATAGAAATTCTTTTAATTTATTTATTTTATTTATTAATTTATTTAGTTTGTATAAAACTATTTATAATTACAATAATATCAATACATTACTAAATAATAAAAATAATTGTGATATAATATAATGCTGCTAAATTATCTATATTTGAGTTGTTTACGTTATTTCCATTGTTTACACACTTACAACAAAAAACATCCTAGTAAACTACTAAGTTCTTTATTTCTAAACAACTGTGTAAAAAATTAGACGTAATTTACTTTGCCAACACTGAGTGTAATAGTAAAGTGTAAATCCATGTATAAAAAAATGTAATAAAAAAAATTTGATAATATACCCGACTACCTAACGAACTAAACTAATTTTTCCGAATAAATAGTACTATGATACAATTATATTATTTTCTCTTTCCTCAAATATATTAACTTTCCAAAATATATTAACTTAAAATTTCCACTGTCATTTAGATTGCAATGTTAACTTAAATAGACAATCCATAGTATAGATTACAATATAAACAGTATAGAATAATAAACGTTGTGCAAAAAAGTCTGATCATACAAGAGTACTAAAAGTATGCAATGAAATAATATGAATTGAAAATTAGAATAACACAATGTCGTGAATTTTGAAGTGGAAAAATTTTTTGATTTTGACAAGCCGCATTGAAATTCTACAAGATGATGACAATATATTTAATAGATTTGTAAATAACAACGATAATATTGTTCTATCAAAAATATGTCTAGGTACTTTAAAACAATTCCAAGAGCATAGGAATGAGTTTACTTACATTAAACAAAATTATTTTTCTATGAATATAATACAGGATTACATTATATATTATATTTTTTTATAAGTATATATTACAATGTGTAAATAAATTTTCATATTATCTTTAGATTTACAGTAAAAGAATTGAATATACGCCCACTAATACCAGCGCATCAATAAAAATCCTTTTTTTTTTATTTTCTTTGAAAATTCATTTTTTTTTTTTTTTGCAATGTTGTTTTTTTTTATTGCTTGGTAAGAAGTTGAAAGTATTTTGTGTATATAGAAGATTCGTATCAGATTTTATTCAGGAGTCTGTGGCTTATAGATAACCTTTATATTTCTTATTAACCATTCTTAGCTTAGTTTTAGCTTATTTTTGATTTTTAACAATTTTTCAATTATTATGGTTGTTCATCTGACAATTTTCAAAGTCAATACCGCTTTATTTATTTATTTATTTATTTATTTATTTATTTATACATCAGCTTACCTGCATATTAATCTGCTGGTAAACTTCATATAATGCATAGAAATTAAATTCTATTATCTATTTCGGGATGTATAGTTTTGTCATTTATTTTATCCCAATACCAAAGGAACAAGGCCGAAAAACAAATAAAGTATTTTGCTTTTGGAAATCAAACCAGGGACTTATATAGGCTATTTTATAGGCCTACTGACTTATCTAACATGCATATACCGCTTATGTTACAATATTATTAATAATTAGGTAAGTAGAAATAAGCTAAAAATGTATGAACTTAAATTGATTTGTTTTTGATAGCATTAATAACTTTTATATTATTATTTTTACTTCTCCTTATAAGAAAAGCGTAGCATTTAGTGGTGGCTCAAATCTGTTTTGATAGAACAGAATTTTTTAACCATAAATTTTATATCAGAATTTTTTAACAATAACTATGTCTTAAAATTGTTTTCTAACACTAAATTAATTGTTTAATAACACTTTTATATGCATTTTAGTGCAACATAGTGCGTTAAGGGATCGATTCACTTCACTTAAAATCCTCATATCCCGCAATAAGTATTTTCTGTACGATTTTTCACTTTCACAATATTTGCTCAATATCAGATATAGTTTTGATCTAATGTTCTTACAATGTTTCTTGATTTCTATAGTTAACAATCTATATTCGTTTTCTGTGTCTTATCATAAAAATCTCAATTTTGTCAGCATTCTTTTGAAAAATGACAAATGAATGTACCAACAGTCTTTTATACAAATTTCAATCCGGTTTCAGAAAACAAAACAGCACATAATCTGCACTTTCGTATATTAGTATAACATGTTTACCGAGAAATAGGTAAAAAACATATTACAATAATTTTTCTATTGTTAGATTTCACCAAAACTTTCGACAGTGTTAAAATTGATCTTATAAACCTATAATGTGTACAAAGCCTACTTAAATAAAGATAAAAAAAAAAACATGATCTTCTGAATTTCTGATTGCCTACCAGTTTTATGTGGTGTACCACAAGGGCCAATTTTGCGCCTATTCTTATTTTGTATATTTATTAATGACTTTCCCATATGCATATTTAGACAATGGGTCTTATTCTGCGAAGCCAATTTTTCGGTACGTACTGAAAAATATGATAAATTTTATTTTTGGTATTCTGTGAAGCGAAATAGCCATACTGATCGGTTTTTATCGCAACGTTTCGATTTTCATGGTATTACGAGAATCGATTTTTTTTGTTTGGTGTCAGAAAAAACGATAAATATATCATTATAGCAAATGTTAGTGAAAGATGTCGAATGAAAAAAAGTAAGCATATACTTAAAGTAAAATTCAAGTAAATTAATTTTATTTAAATATATATATATGTATTTAAAAATAATTATTAAATATTATTTTACATTTTTAATCATAGAAAAGTTACAAATAGCAGGCAGTTTGAATGTTTGTTGGTGCATTGATTTTTACATGTGTTCCATCAACACATCCAATAATTCCTGGAAATACAAATTTATTATAAAATTCCAATTTGATGGATGATTTTTCTTATTTTCGGTTTCAGGATATTTTATATACTCTCGACACAGTTCCGTCTCGAAAATATTGACAATGTTTCGGCTAATATTTTAGAAACAGTTGTTTGAGCTAAAGCCTACCAAAAAATCGTTCCCCACGTCTTTTTAGTAACTTTCTTCAGCAAGGAAGCGCAATGTTCCAGCCAATAGTGGGTTTTACTGAATGTGGACTAATTGTAGGATTTAAATTATTGTCTAATTTATCTAGAACCAATAAAAAGGTTTCTTTTGAGAGTCTGATATACTAATGAATCTAAAAAAAAAAAATATAATTGATCAAATTTCTTTATATTTCATATCATATTGATATAGTTGTTATAATTTATACCTATGTTAAAATAGTTCAATTTAATTGCATAGAAAGTAAATGTATCTCTTCCTTCTCATCAGACGTAATATAAATGCAAAAAAATTTTTTAATATCTATAAAATTTTAATGTAACTTCACTTAATTTCACTTTTCAAACAGAAAATTAAAACAAAAAATGTCAAAACATAAAAAACGAGCCTTATGCGTTAAAAATGATTAAATTGTGTAATGTGAACATAGCATTAGAGCAGAGTTTAACACTTTCAATTTTCATCAAAACTTTGAATTTTATCAAAACTAGGGTTACTGAACCAAATTTATTTGACATTCAATTTTTACTTTATTATCACTTAGTTGAAATGTATATGTACTTTATATGTTTCAATATAAAAAATTTATAAATATTATTTATTTAATTGATATATAAATTATTAATAATGATTCTATAAATTGATAGGTATATTTACTAATTTATACATTTCGCAATTATTTTTTTAGTAGTAAAATATTACCATACAATTTAATAGGTCAGATGCAGGCACCCTAATAGTGGTCGGTATCAGGAAAAATGTATTTAAGTGGACGGAATCAGGAGCCCTATAACTTCTTAGCAGTAATTTCTTTATATAGCCAATTTTTAATATAGATTATTTAGTGTCCTAAATTTTATATTAATTAAGAAAAACAAACCTAAACTAATTGATAAAATATTTATATTATATTTTGCGAAATTATTATAAATTTGTCTTTCGAAAAGTTGATATTTACTTATGTGGTCGATATACGGTGCCTTTGTGTTAACTGTAGATTGTACATCGACGATGCTTAACTTTACATTAGTGGTCCAATTTGTAATATTCACATTTATGTCGCAAAAATTAATGATGAATTTGGTTTGTGGACTTAAAGACAACGGATTAAGATTTAATCCATCTAAATCTCAAGCTATGTTTATTTACCTAAGAAATATTAACACTACTATTCACTTCCTAAAATCAAACTTAATTATATTCGGCAGTGAAGAGTATGTCAATATATTAATGAAAATGTAAAGAACAAGCTTGCACTGTCTTTGGTTCTTCCAAACTATATATGTTAAAACATTTACATAATATACATAATAGATATAAATAAAAAAAATAAATTTATATAAAGCTTTAGAATAACAGAAATCTGTTTAGGCATTTAATGGTTGAAAATAAATAAATAAATAAATCTTCATGTATTGTGACGTAGTTTTTGCTGGTACTAGTTTTTCTTACTAATCATCGTAAATTTGATAGGATCAGCGATGTTGGTAAAACAATAGACTACTAAAGTTTCTAAATTTTAGATATGCTTCATACAAATAATCTGTAAAACTGGTCCGTCATAATTGCATGATAAAATAACTGTTGGAAAATCATCACGGAGTACGAACTTAATTATACCACGTTATAATGATTTCATGTCTCACGAGCGACAATAGATTAACACTTAGTATTAAGATCATTTGAATAAATAGACGTTAGTTAAGTTTTAGGTCAGGTTTAAATTAGTTTATAATAACCATAACAAAAAATTTTTCCTTCACAAATTAAATGTATTCTAAATATTTAAATCGATTGGTCTAAATAAGTACAAATCATATAGGTGTAAAATATTCTATTAAATAAGCTATTTAAGTACATGAAATTAAACAAATTGTACAAATACATTAATCGAATAAAAATAAAATAATAATAATAAATTATCAAAGAAATAACCACATCCTTATTTCATGTTTTTACTTAATTACTATCAAGTCTTTACTCTTGTAATACATAACTAATAAACAAATATTTAATTTCCGATCAATTTCTTTGATCCTGAATTCACAAAAACTATTTTATGCTTCAATTTTAAACAAATAAACCTTTAATTATGTTTACCTATCGAAAGGGGGGGTTTTATTTTTTCTAAAATCATTAATTTCAATATTATTAATCTTTTTAATCTAGATATCCTTACAATAATATGTACTTATACTTATACATATATATATTTTTTTTATTTAAACTTCAAAAAAGGATTTACCTGATTAGAAATCAAAACAAAATAAATGATTAATGATTTTTATATCATGTAGGTATGTATATATACAATATATATATATATATATACAAATTTATTAACCTGTTTACAAGCATAAAACTTTGTAATGTACCTTGATAATAGTAAAAAATTGCATAGGAAATCAATTCGTCAGATGTTTATTATTATTCAATAAGTGCCTATTTCTGGGGCATAAATTAATTAAAATTAAAATACTTAATCTATATAACAATTAAATTGGATAAGAGTTCTAGATCAAAGAAAATAATTTTGAAAAATAGGTATATATATATATATATATATATATATATATCAACTACAAATCAACAACAGTGATTAAAATATAGAAGGTTAAGGTTTACTTATATTTGATGAGTTAACTTTCATTATAGTCATTTTTGAAGGTTATTCTGTTATTGTTAAGTAGAGTGGTATATTTTGAAATTAAAATTTTCAACAGATTACAATTAAGATTTTAAATAAATTTTCAGTAGGTATATATATACAAATAATAACTGTAGAAATTAATTAATTTTTGTTTGTTTATAGTTATTTTTTTGTTTTTAATGAACTCAATCAACACAAGATTCTATTTTAAGATTATTTATTTTGAACTCATACATACTTTTTTAAAACATTTCAAATCAAAATTATTGTTGAAATATTAAATTGCCATATTATACGTTTTGGAACGATTAAAAAATACAAAACTATAAAAATTCAAATATTTTACACTTCATTGAATTGATTTATCAATTTCAAAGTAAATTGCGAACTCATTGTCATATCTACGTAATTGTTGAACTTAGATCTTAAACGTTAAAATCAAAACATTAATTTGATTTGATTCATTTATTAAATTGTTACATATTGGCCAACGAATCAAACATTGTCTAATGAAATATAACTCTTATCTAGCTCCTTACGGTAAATAGAAAATTATTGTGCAGAAACACTCTGAATAATTATAATATAAGCCAACTAAATGGTATAATAACTGTAATTCAATTTTATTTTTCCAATTCAAAGATTTAAAATTTTGCTCTTTTTCCGATTTTTGTTTCTACCGCAATCAAGTACTTGGTATCTAGCAGTAGCTACTCTGTTACACCGCTAAAGTTTTTATACTATAAATAATTTATCAAAACACAATGAATTATTATTAACCAAATTTAATCCTTTAATCAACCTTAACAAAGTTTTCGAATAATTTTGTACAAAATTTTATAATTGAATTTGAAAATAATATATAATACCAAGTCTGCGGGATGCACACCCCAACTACTTTTATACAGATATTTGACATACGCAATCACATATCTAAAATAGTTATGTCCAAAACTATTAACAATTTTTTAGACTATCCCGAATTATCGAAAGTGTACAAAAATTATTATTGTGCCTTATTTTCTATTATAGGTTTATCTGTTCTGCATTGCAGAACCAGTCAAAGTTTCGAAAAATGGTAAATAATAGCCATATTAGTTTTTTTTAAAGACTACCAAGCACAAATTTTCAGGGCTGTAACACCTTTGATTTTTGAAATATTCTTGTCAATTATTACGAGTTGTATTGCAGCTCCCAAACTAATTTTAATTTTAGAAAACGTTTAAAAATATGTTTGTTTATTTTGAATAGAGTATATCCAAATATCAATTTTTAGGATTGTATTACAGTTGGTATTATGTTATCCGATCGATATATGCATTCAATATTGAATGCGATTTGACGTATTACTTGTCTTTACATGTTCCACAAAGATCATTACATGTCTCTTCTCTTTACATGTTCCACAAAGATCATTACGTGCAATTAATACGTTCAGAGTTCTATATCACCGTACTAATTATGCTAGAAATGAGCCAATTACAAAATGTATCATTAACTTCAATTCAATTCAAATAATGTTTGTGTACCACATAACAAGAAATGTATTTAAAAGTGCAATAATATCTTACTTATATTTTCAAAATAATAACTAAGTTTTCTTTTAGGTTTTTTTCCTTGAAATGTTTAAAAAAAATTCTATATTTAAATTATTACCGTTCAATTACGGTATTACCGTTAAATTAATTTGTTTTTAAAATTAAAAAGATTTTATAATTAAAGATTATACTTATGTCTGTAGAATTTGTTTTCGTAGGCGAATAAATATTTAAATAAATTACATAACAAAAAAAAAAAATTTAAATTTTCACAATAGATGCAAAGAGTTGTATGGCAGTCACAGGACCCAATTTTCACAATGTACAATATACTATAAACCTTCCATTCTATTTCAATCAAATACACTGAAAATTTCATCATAATCGGTCTGTTTGTTAGTAATTTATCGATTCGCAATATGCAATTGAGTTAAGTTACAAACAGACAGACAGACAGACATAAAATAGTTAATTTGTATCTACATATATTAAAATATCACTTATTTTTTATTTTTTTTATTTTAAAAATTAAACAACGCAAAAAATATAGAATCCAATTCCATATTAGGAATATTTGTTTCTACTTAACACAATGAGATCATCCATACATTTACATCATACATTTTTATTGTTTTTATAACCCAGTAATTTTCACACAACATTTACATATACATATACTAATAATATAGAGTAATATAATTGTTTTAAAAAAATGTTTCATGATGAAAATACAATTTTATTTGAAATAAAATTCAAAGCACGAAACAATAATATTCATATAGGACGTAAATGTATATATACATACATGTTATTATTGACAATGACTTTCATTATAAAGGATTAAATACAATAAATAGTTATTGCATCTCACATGCAATATTTTATAATAACTTTAAATGGTTAAAATAATGTATGTAGATATTTTTAATATCCTTAGAAATTCAAAGGTTAAAAAGGAAGTATTTTTTCATAGAATGTGATCAATAATATTGTGTTTTTAATTTGTTTTTAGATTTTTTTTTACGTTAAATCAAATATCAAGCATTCACGCTCAATTAGAAACTGAGATTATGAAATTATTTTAAAAAAAAATATGATTAATTGAAATGTGCTATGAAAGATACTGATAGGCTAAGTATAAATCAATTATTCGATTTCACATTTAATTAAATTAATTTTGTAAGTAAAATTTATTTTACTTATTTGTACTTTCTGGTATTCTACAGGTCTTAAATGTTCTCAGCCTGAAATAATCATTGATTTTGATGTAAGGACAATTGTCTACATCAGTTGTAGATTTTACGGGGTTGGGTACGAGGTTCAGAATTTCTTTTCTAAAATCACTATTCCGAAATGGCCTATATAAAATCCACAAAGACAAAATCCCCGAAGATATTATATATAACCTCAAAGTATATAATCCTCAAAATCTTCGGCTATTTTCTTTTTGGCATTTTTTTCTTTGAGCATTTTTTTTTTTGAGGATTTTGTCTTCGAAAAATTTATTTTTCGGTATTTTGTATTCAGAGATTTTGTTTTTGGAGATTTTGTTTTTCGGGATCTTGTCTTTAGGAATTCAGTCTTTGAAAATTTTGTCTTTAGGGATTTTGTATTCAGAAATTTTGTTTTTGGAGATTTTGTTTTTCGGGATCTTGTCTTTAGGAATTCAGTCTTTGAAAATGTTGTCTTTGGGGATTTTAACTTATTTAGATTTTTTTTTTGGGCTTTTGTCCGTCTCCGAATCTTACTTTCACACCGATATTTAATGAATGTATAATTTTACTTGATAACACGTTTTTCGAACGAAGGGACATACATTCAAAGATCTATTTTAATAGAGAACTTTTTTTCATCCTCACTACAAATACTGAACCAGAGAAGGCATTTAAATTTGAATTTTCTTGAATAGTTGATATAATATGGTTGATGTACCTGATAATATAATTCAAAGTTTGATTCGTAGCTTCTTCGACAAATAAAACACCATAACTTAGGTATAAAAAAATAAATGTAAAATTGTGTCTGTGACTCTTTACTGCAACAAAATACATTCCGAATGAAAAAATGCCGAAAAAAAATTCCGAATTTAAATTTTGTCGAAAAAATGCGAATGTTACAAAATCCCGATAGTACTAACTTATTTACAAATTCAGTATTGTTTTTTCATGATTTTGTAACATTTGCAATTTTGATACTTTCAGGATTATTCTTTTCAATTATAATATTTTTAAGATTTTTACGCTTTTAATTTATATTTTCAGTAAAGTGTCAGACCTTTGAAAATTGAATAAATTTAATTTTTTGTTTTATACCGGCTTGTCTAGGGCAAGCTTTTTCAGAAGGGAAGGAACCGTTATTTTAAAATTTAAGAAAAAGTTTGTTAACTAAATCGAGGGTGCTCTATCGATTGGTTGTATTTTCAACTTCCGGAAAGATCGGTTTTTAAAGACCAAAATTTGCCGAAACTGGCCGAAATCGGAATTTTCAAATGGGAAGGGGTAAATTCAGATTCTTCGACAAAAAATAAGAAACTTTTGGTTTGTTGGAAATCAAACGTAGGACTTTTCGGTTCAAAGGCAGTTGCTTTACCTACTGAGCCACCCAATTTGCTATAATATTTCCTATATAAAAGTTATAGGACGAAATGTTATCTAGGTAAATGTTATAATGTTAAATGTTGTAAAGAAGCATGATTTGTACCCAAAAATAAATTAAAGTTAAAAAATCATAATAATTCAGTATAAATAAACAGTTAAGTATTATAAAAGTTTATAAAAGACTTAATTTCATCAAATCAATTCTAATCTAATAATCTATTTTGTACTTAAAATGACAATATCAACTTAATACATTCAATTTTGTCAAATTCAATTTATTTATTTTTCTTAGAAATTAAATATTAATATATATATATATATATATATATATATAATGTTAAATTTTAACTTTAATATCCTGAAAATTTATTTAATATCGTAAATCTTAAATTGAACATAAAATCCCAAATCTATTTAACATACATTAAAAAAAAAAATTTTTAAAACCAAAAGGAATATAAAATTGCCAACTAACATGTGTGTGTGTCGAATTAATTAAAAAAAAAAAAATAAATAAATAAAATTAATTTATTCATCTATTAATGATTTTTTTTTTCCTCTAAGTCATTTACCATTAAAATAAAACCGATTTGCATTTATATTTTCATTACATTACACATAAACACATACGTACATGTTGTGTTTGTATTTTATAAAGAAGCAACAATAATTATTCTTATTATTAAAATATTTCAATAATATTTTTTTTTTTGTTTTTTAACTAATATATACTTATGTGTGTTTACGTCAGTTATATTTATTTATTTATTATTGTTATTTTGTGGTTAACCCGAGCATAAAAAATTTTGATTAGAAAATTTTCATTTGAGTTATCTTAATAATATAAATATATAGGTAGATGTATCTGATTGCTTAAATACACACTTGCTATAAGTGACATGGAATCTTTCATATTATATGAATTAATTGTAATGTTTTAATTTAATATTATTAAAGAAATCTATATAATATAATTAAGTAATATTTAAGAATTTATAAACACATTTAGTATATTTATTGGAAGTTGTTTTCCAATCAGAGCTACTCAGTTGGCTCTGTTTTAGTGACAAATTAATCTCTTGGGAATATTATTTCGCGCTGTCGATTAAATTAAATTAAAATTGCAGTCCAAATAAATGTACACCAAACATGAAATACAAAAAAAAAATATGACAATACATATGAAATGTCCGTACTGAAATAATATTTTTATAATAAACCGGGTTTTCCAGAGCATGCGTTTCTTACAGAGGGATGGAGCCGTTATTTTAGAATTAAAAAAAAAATTATTTGCTAAATCGAGGAGGGTTCTCTATTGATTGCTGATATTTTCAACTTTGGGATAATAACGGAAAAGGGTTTTTTTAAGTCCAAAAATCGCCGAAATTGGCCGAAATCGAGATTTTTAAATGGGAAGTGGTATTTTTTTTTGCAAATTCGGATTCTACGACAAAAACTAAGAAACTTATGATAAATGATTTTTTTTTTAGGTTTCTCAGTATTTCTATTTAAAAAGTTTAAATTAAAAAAAAAAAATTTACTTTACAAAAGGTTCTATATTAACTTAGAATCCGAATTTGCCTAAAGAAGTACCCCTTTGTATTTAAAAATCTCAATTTCAACCAATTTGGCGATTTTTAGGCTTAAAAAGTCCTTTTCCAGTCCTTCCCGGAATTTAAAAATATAAACAATCGATAGAGCATCCTCGATTTAGTAAATAATAAATTCTTCTTTCAATTCTAAAATAACGGCTCCTTCCCCATAACTACTAATCATGATATAAATATAATGCTTTGAACGAGAACTGAATTAAATATTAAAAAGTTAAAAATTATTTTATACAATAAACTTAAAATAGATAGAAAAACCTATTCAAAAATTTAAAAAAAAAGAATTATCGCCTAAATAAATCTCCCTTTCCCGAATATGTATTTTTAATCTCAATAACTAATACATTCAACCCTGCATCTCCAAAACATTTCATAATGATACCCAAATACCCAGAAATTAGTACAAGCAATATACTACACTATAATGTCGACACTCTGTATATACTAAAGCATCAATAAAGTGAAGAAAAAATGAATGATTAAATTCGAAAACACTAAATAAATTGAAATCGGATTTTGCAATTTTGAATTGTGGAATTTTGGTATCTTGGGATTTGAAATTTTGGTATTTTGAGTTTTTATTTGCTATTTGGGATTTTGTGGCCAACGCATAAATTGTACATATAAATACAGGCATGTGATAGTAGTAACCATTATTCTTTAATTTAAAAGGAGACGTAGCGAAGCTAAATATTTATTCGACATTTTTTAATTTTCAATTAATAATTCAATTTAAAATTTCACCCATTGTATAAATACACATATACATTTTAACATAGAACAGTTTTAATTTATCAAATTTCAGCAACTCAACAAAGCACAGAGTTTCTTTTTGCTCGCCAGAATTAAATTTACATTTAATTTTTTGTTTTTAAATAATGTATGCGGTTGTTGTCTATGATAAATCAATAAAGTATACACATACATTTTAACATAGAACAGTTTTAATTTATCAAATTAAAAGTTCATTCATGACACCAATTTGTCTCTATCATTCATTTTGGACATGATAATTGGATACTTAATGAAAAATATTTCAGTAGTAATGGTGACAGGAGCCTATATTTAACAACAGGCTACTAATCATGATCTAAATTAATGCTTTGAACTAGAACTGAATTAAATTTGCTGAATCATCTGCTATGATTGTGAATTTACACAATAAACTTAAAATAGATAGAAGAACCTATTCAAAGAAATTTTAAAAAATTTAAGCCCTAAATAACTCTCCCCATTCCGAATATGTCTTTTTAATCTTAATAACTAACTCATTTACAACTGTACATCTCCAAAACATCTAACAACGATACCCAAATACGCAAAAATACATACCAGAAATATACTATTATGTTGCAGACACTCTGTATATTCCTAAACCAGCAATAAAGTCAATAAAAAATACAAAAATAAATTGAAGGCTATGCAATGTCATTCACTCTATGTGTGTCTGCATCAATATTAAAAATTTCAATTGATCATAGAATAAATTTTTGACCGAATTTTTTTTTACGCTAATTAATTATTATAGAATTCATTCCAATTTAATTCCCATTCCTATTTCAAATCCCATTCTATATTAAAAATTTATTTCCTCATTCAAAAAAAAAAAATAAAGACTCTCTTTGAAAGGACAAACAATAAACAGAACCTCATTAAAAATAATATAATTTAAATTAGTAAAATTTTCATTATAATTAATTGCAACAATATTAGTCTATGCTATCTAAAACACCAAATTACAAATACCTATGTAAAAAAATAAAAAATATTTACTGTATTAGTATCAGTCATTCAATATATAGTAATATAAAACTCAATTTATATTCTTAGGTTAACAAAAAAAAAATTTATTTTAGAAATTAATTATTTGTTGACATGCGAGAATATTTACTTTTTAAATAACAACCGTTTTGATTGATGAAAAACAAAAAATGAAAAAACAAAAACAACTAGCGCCATCATCATACCTATATACATACATTTAAAGAAAAAAACAAATATTAAGTTGAAATTCAATTGAATTGTGAAGTTCTACCTTCTAACTGTATAATTGTATATGTATATATAATACAGTGTATTGACACTTGCAAAGTAATAAATTAAATTGTAATATAATCAAAGACTCTGAAATTGTTTTTGTTTTATTGTAATTACAAAAAAAATCTATATGTACATACCTATTAATTTATAAAATGAGAAAATTATCATTTTAAAATCATTTATTTAATAAAAATTCAGTATGATGTGGGAGTTTTTTAGGCTTTAAAATTTTAATTATAAAAAAAGTAGAGAGTAGAAAGCACAGCCATGCTTGGCATTGCATTGAAAATATTTACTCTTATAAATGTTAAGATTGACTTAATTAAACAATTTTTAATGTGATTTGAGTATACTAGTTAC